>ML778326.1:431920-446947 GCA_009831015.1 Picea engelmannii | reverse complement strand
CGGGGGGGGGGGGGCATGAATCGTGCATTGGTGTATAGTACCTTTTTCTCATTTCTTGAGAATCTTGATATTGATGAGTTTTAAGATTTTGGGACGTTGTGCATCTGGGAATGATAAATGTTTTCTCCTTCTTGTAGCATAGCTTTCATCGAAATGAAAAGATTGCATCTTCATCTCTTTGCATAATTTTTGAGTCGGTCAAAACACCATATTGTCCACACCATTTTCCTATTGAGTAACAACAGCCATAAAATAAAGCGCTTATAAAAACTGATTAGATATTTTTTATCTTTTCTGGTAGCAAACCTACATTATATTAGTTGTAGGGCTTTGGAATAGGTGTGAAAGATAACTTTCCAAAGTTGCAAACAAACATAGAATATTGAGTTAGGGAGTGGTTAAATCCACTTATTACATTTTTTCCTGGGAAGCCCTTCTAACACAAGGGTCAATCACGAGGTCACATTGAGACTAGCAGAGTTACTCACCCTGCTTTGTTGGTCTTGGTGTAGAGATTACGTGTATTATGGGGGTCGCTTGAGAGGTATACCCACAATGATGAGTGGAAGCCTTTCAAGTTGATTTCGGGCTAGATACCTTGCCCTTGCACGTGGATTAGACTGTTGACTATTTCCCTAGGCATCACTGTAGTGATTGGTAACTTTAGTGGCCTATCTCTCTAGGTTCTTTACACGAGGTGACTGTGGAGGGGCAAGTCTTCACGGTACCTGGAATCGACGTTGGCCAAACTCACTCGGGCTCCTTGGAGGGTATACCCATGATTATGTGTGGGAGCTTGCAGCAGGGTGTAAGTCCATTAAGCAGGTCATCAATGTAACTTTTCCACCCTCTCTATCTCATCCCCTTCTTACATTGTTCCCACTACGTTGGATTTCATCACCAACTAGTGTGCTCATTGTAAGAAGGTTTTGTTTGTTTGCTTGCTTCCTAGATTTTTAGCGTGTGATGTTTGTTTTCCCTAGCAGACTCTAGGTTGGATTTATTTAATGGAATTAGTTCCTGGAATGACCACAGAAGGAACCCCTGCTCTAGGGGAACCTTTTGTTTTTCCTTCCTATGGAAACATCGGTCCTCCTCACATCACTACTTTGAGCCTTCTAGGTCTCACTATTGGATTGCCAGTGTGGTTGTTTTCCACTCAGGTAATCCCAAATGCAGTTAGTGCTTCAGTCACAAGCACTTCCCCCCAAGAGAATCAACCTCATGTTGATCCTTCACCTTCTTCACCAGTAAGTTCTTCTTCGCCTTCTTCGCTTGCAAGGTCTCCTTCCGTTTCATCTTCTTCGTTGAGTGAAAGTTTCGTAGCTAGTAACCCGGTGAATAATAAGAAGAAGAAAATAAAGATTAAGAAGAAGAAATATAAACAAGGGTCAAAAATTCCAACCACTGTCAAACATGTTGGAAAACAACCAGTTACTGTTATTCATGCTGGAAGTGTTGATGATGTCAAGATCACCCAAACAACCCGTAAGCCCAAGTACCCTTGCAAGCTTTGTAAGGGTAGCCATCTTCTTAAGGAATTCCCTGGTCTATCCAAGGTTATAGAAGCATGGTCTACACATCCTCGCCAACCCACGTCATTAGCCTCTGAACAACATGCTGACAACCCCCCGTCAACCAATCATGATACGGTTGGGAAGAAGAAATTTAGAGTCAAGTTCCCGTGTATGTTATGCAAAGGGAGTCATCTCACTCACCTTTTTCCTCATATGGACGAAGCCTCGAAATTACTGGAATACATGACTGTTTCACAGCCTCAACTTCCAGCTGCATACCGTAAGCTTTCTCTCAACCCTCCAATAGTTGATGGAATGATCACTCCAATCCCTTCACCGGTCAATCCGATTGATCATGTCGTCAATTTGGTCACGTCCTTAGTTGAACCGGTGGACAAAGTGGTTGATCCGATACCATCCTCGGTCAATCCCACTCTCCCCTCAGAGAGTGAAACCCAAGCGGTCGATCTGTTTCCACCTGTCGATCCCATTCTCCCCCTGGAGAATGAAACCCAAGTGGTCGATCTGATCTCTCCATCAGTCGATCCTACTCTCCTGCTAGAGAGAAAACCCGATATTGCCCATGTTTTTCTCGTTGATATAGACTCTGTCGTGTCAGGGGTATTCCTCCTTCTCCTGTGAAACTCCCTCCAAGTAATGAGGCCATCCATTTTGATTGGGGTGTGCTAACTGGACCTCGTCTTCCCTCTCACATTCCTCTCCAGATTACGGTACAGGTTTGTGGTCGAGATGTTCCTCAGACAGTGATAGATGAAATTTCGTCTGTTAGTATTTTGTCCTCTATTGCTTGGAAAGCTTTGGTTTGTCCTCCACTTGTGCCGATTACGCAGAATCTGTTATCTTTTAACACAAGAACTAGTCAACCTTTAGGGACCCTTCCTCAGTTTCCTGTAACTTTGGGAGGGAAAACTATCTTCATTGATGTCATGGTAGTCCAAGACCCCTTGGATTTTTCTTTACTCCTTGGGAGGGATTATGTCTATGCCATGAAAGCTATTGTGTCTACTCTTTTTCATGTGATATGTTTCCCTCACGATGGATGGGTTGTGACTGTTGATCAACTTTCATCCATTGACCTCGCCTGGATTGCCTCCCTGAATGGTTCTTATATGCAGACAATATTGCCCCCACCACAAGTTAATTATGTGGCATTGTCTCCCATGACTTCAACTTACGATGATTTAGATCCAGCGGTTGACATGGTGATCTCTTCGATAGGGATATTGGAGCTTGATATCCTTACCCTTGTTGTGACACTAAACATGGTGTCCTTCCAGAGCCTTGTTCTCTTGGAGTCCATGATCAATAAGAGGCTCCAAGGATAGTTTTTGCGTCTTTGCGACAACCTCATTAAAAAATGAAACAAAGGTTTCGAGGATAGTTTTTGCATCTCTGAGGCGACCTCGTTAAAAAATGAAACAAAGGTCTTTGAGCATGATTTTTTGATTTCAAGCTCGTTAAAAAATGAAACCAGACTTGAGCATGGTTTTTTGATTTCAAGCTCGTTAAAAAATGAAACCACTTTTGAGGATAGTTTTCGCATCTCTGTAGCAACCTCATTAAAAAATGAAATAGAGATTACGAGCATAGTTCTTGTTTCTGTGTCAAGCTCGTTAAAAAATGAAATAGTTTTCCCCCTCTCTGTTTGATTCAAGTCCTTCGTCTAATATTTGAAGCTTCATTTCATTCTCCTTTGCAGTTGGATGAAATGAAGCTTGGGGGGAATTTTCCTTAGCCTCTGGACTTCATGCTGAAGTTTGAGCCACTAGCTTCTTAAGCTGGGGGCTAAGTACCAACCATGCGTTGGGAAGTTGCAAGCATGGTTTTCTATGGTTCAAGCTTGTGTAAAAATGAAACCAAGTTCAAGCATAATTTCCTCTGGTTCAAGCTTGTGTAAAAGTGAAACCAGGTCCAAGCATAGTTTTGTTTAGATTTTAAGCTTGTGTAAAAATTAAAATCTATCCCAAGCATAGTTTGGTTTTGTTTTAAAGCTTGCATAAAAATGAAAACAATCCCGAGCTTAGTCTTTGTTCTTTCTCATGCTCGTAAATACATGAGAATAAGTTACTGAGCTTAGTCTTTGTTCTTTCTCATGCTCGTAAATCAATGATAATGTAAACGAGTATAGTTTTATCACTTTTTTGGACTCGTAAAGGTTATATGAAAAAGGAACCCACTGGAGTTCCCTTTAAGCTCTTTTCAGACTCTCTAAACATGAAAAGATGGCCAAGCGACCTTGTTATTTTCACGCTCGTTAAAGTATTTGAAGAAAACGTCTGTTGAGTGATACTTTATCTCTTTTCCGGTCTCATTAGACTAATTTATGAAAAAGGAACTGGGAGAGTTCTCTTTAAGTGTTTTTTAGACTCTCAAAACATGAAAACCCCCTGAGTTTTCTATCTTTGGACTTGTTAAACAAACATCGAAAGGCCCATATGGGAGAGAACCACTCCTTCTTAGGGTTCATTAAAAATACTCCGAAGGACTCATCCGAAGGATGAGATTATATTAACAAGAATATGTTATCCTCCTCAAGCTTGCGTAAAAATAAAGAGGTACTCGCCAGAAATGGTGGGGGAAAAATTGGGAAAGAAATGTATCTAAACCTGTATTATGTGGAAGAGTCTCTTTTGAACATGACACCCTTTCACTCGCCTTGTGTCTAGGTTGGAAAATCCACTTGTCTCCCGATCATACTCCTATAAGATTACAAATTGGTCTATGATCCTTGTTGTTGAGTCAGTATTTCCAAGACAGTTGTCGTGTCGTCAATATGTTCAAAAAGATATTCAACCCGAAAAGCCTTCTATTGCGTCGGCCATTTCTGCAGTCTTTAAGCCTTCTATTGCATTGGCCATCCTTGAGTCAGTCCTGAATCACTTGTTACTCTGATCTACGCCAAATCTTGTTACTTGTTTCGTGTCATTGATGTGGGATACATTACGAGTCTTTTCTTGTCGACTTCAACTCATTATCCAGGAATTAGGCTTAGAAACTAATTGGTACCTTGGAACTTGCATGCCTCAATGGCAGGTTTCCTTGCTTTCGACAGTGGGTTTTCATTATTGACCCCTGATCGGGAGATTTCGCCGAGTGTTCGACCTCAACTCATTGATTCACATTCGTTGGATTGTACTAGTGTACCTTGGGATTCATTGACATTAATGGTGATTTCCCTCGCACTTGTTAACAATATACACTAATGACCGGTAATCAAGTGGTTTCTACCATGTTCGACTTTGACACATGTATTTACATGGTTAGATTCGTACTATAGAGTGGTGGAGATGAAGACCCTGGATCTTTTCTAACAGATTCAGGTTGCGTTGGAGTAGATTCAGTTTGTACTCTTACATAGATCCACATTGTATGTCTGGTGGCTATGTTCAAATTTGAATCTTTAACACATAGATCCATAGTGTATTTTTGGTGGCTATGTTCATATTTGAGTCATATTGGCATGGATCCACACTGTATGTTTGGTGGCCATGACCTGTCTTACTTGACATGGATCTTCGCATGTTGGCATTTATGCTTTAAGTCATTTGTATTCTGAGTATGGGAATGCCTACCTCAGTGATGATATATTATTGTACTGTATTTCTTTGTTTGTTGGCAGGTTTCCGACTGACTGTTCCTTGTTCCCTACACACACTCGACAAAGTATTTCAGCTATCACTCTGTTCTAACTTCATACTTTGGGGGGCTCTCTGTTACACATTATTTTCGTCATCCCTATGACCGTTAATGATGTAAACCTATCTGTTACCTTCAGAGGGGTCAGTGGCCTGAGTTCCTGAAGAGAGAAGGGTGAAGAACTTTTCCTGAGAAAAGAAGTTGCATTTTCCTTTCGAAAAACCCTATAAAAAAGGAAGTTCGTAGGTTGCTATATAGGTAGGGTGCGAGATGTTCGCAGGTTTCTCTATAGGCAGGGTGTGAGAATGCCTACACGTGGGAAAAACAAGCATTTTCTTGAATCTTCTAGAAGGAGAAACTTCTACGGTGAGGTGGCATCTGAATGGTTTGGATATTAATCGCTTTCATGATTTAGTGGGATCATCCTAACCTCCTCACCTTATCCTCTTCAACTTATAAAAGGAGAGGAGATCTCATGGAGAAAGTTATCTTTTGTTGTCTTGGAATTATCAGCTTGGTTGGAGTAGCTTTGAGATTTTCTTTGTCAAGATAGATTGTGAGTAGCTATTAGATCTATGCTCTCAGAATTCTTGGAGTGGAAGTGTGTGGGGAACGAAGGGCAGTTGGAAGGGACCTTACGACATCAAGGCCGTGGTTGTAATCTCTCTTTCACATTCAATATGATACAGTAATATTATTCTTTCCTATAAAGCTTGTTGTGTTTTATTGTATGATTCCTTGATCACATACATAGGTTTATATTGAGTTTATGCTATTGCTATCACTTTGGTTGGTTGCGTTCTTTTGCAGGATCATCATTGTATGAGCGTTGAAACGAAGCTAGGATGGCGATGGCGAGAGGAAGTGACATTTAAACGGTATGTCACCCATCTCTCTTTAGTTGGTAAATTCAATATTTAAAACTTAAGGAAAGCGTCATGTTCTGGTGTGTTTTGTTCTAGATATAGGTGGATCTAGGGAGATCTGTTAGTGTCCGCATCTACCAATTAGTCTGATAACAAGACGCGAGCACCCAGAGACACAACTCCTTCATCGTTTCACCTCATACAGTGGCCAACGACACAATTATTTCGACTGATTAGAGAATCAACTGATCAATTAGAGAAAAGGATCTAGGAGGCCGAGAGATCTGCCAAGGTTGCAAGGAAGGAAGAGTTTTTCATGCAAACATGCAAGATGCAGGAAGCACATGACAAAATACAAGTTCAGTGCAAGCTGGAAAGAGTGCAGGAAAGACTTGTCGAAGCTTGGCCAAAGATTCAGAAGGTTGCACCCAAACTACATGAAGTCAGTGATGCAGGTGAGCTGGAACACTAGATTGAGTTGCTGCAAGGAGAATTAGGGGTGTCTTCCCCATGATTTCATCCATGTGGAACATGCTGGGTGTGATGTGAAATGTCTAGCTCCGCTGTGCTTTTGTCTTGATCCTTTCATGCTCTCTTGATCCAACTTTTCCTCCTATCTGTGATTCTTTTGGGACCGTTCCTATGTTGCTACCGACTGCCTGCCCTTCTCCAAGCTTCTTGAGGAGTTTTCACATGTATTCCAGTTCTTCCTCAAGTCTATCCCTTTGGCGTGCAACATTATCGAAATCCTCGACCGTGCGATTCTGGATCATTTGGGCCACCATTTCTGCATCGTCCTTGGTGATCGTGTACTCTGGGGGAGTTTTGTGTGCCTTCGCCTTCTTGCGTGCACCTCCCATTTGGATGACTGGCCTCTTAGTTTGGCCTTGCTCCTATGGAGTAGCACTTGATGTGGTTCCCTGTTTTGTCTCAGCCTGTTTCTGTTGTACCTATAGTGCCTGTGTGTTGTTATTCTTCCCCGCCTGGGTGCCTATCTTGTATGTCCCCCCTTTTTTCTGTTGTGCCTTGTTCTGACCTATCCCCGTTTTCTTCGGAACTGTTATCTCTTTGACATGTGTCCATTCATGTCTTACCTCCTCCTCCTTTATTTTTTCGGGTATTTATCAATTGAGACTGGAATCCTCCAGTCATCATCCCAATCCTTAATGGCCATATCTATGACCATATGCTTGATGAAGTAGTGTAGTTGTATCCATTTATTGTCGGGATATTTTCATGCCTAGATCCACATCTCATGTCTAGTGGCTTTGAAGTTGGATATTCCTTGATACTATGCGACTGATTCCGATGTCACCCTCAAAGTGTTGGAAATTTTGTCATGTAGGTCGCTGAGATATCATTCAAATATGGCTGCATTCGCCTTTCTGTTCTTGGGGTATGAAGTAGACCCCAACGATAAGTATCACGCTCCATGGCAGGGATTGGGTCTAGTGGAAAATAATGAATACTTCAACTCCTTCCATCCAATCAAGGCTATCAGGATGAGTAGCCAAGAATAATGGAATTTTCTCCCCAAATCCTATGCGTCCTTCTAGTTTTCTAGGAACAGGTTTAGTAAATAAGGGGCCCAATTGAGTGTGGTGCCCTCTACACACTATGTTGCAGTTGCGACAACCCTGATCGAGACTTCCTCCTTACGGAATTTACTGAGTAATTTGTATGCTGTAATGTTTTTGGCCATTCTTGTCACGACTTCACTAATACGCTTGATGATGATTCCACATGACCCCCATTTGGTACCATATTTCTTATTCATTTCTTGGGCCAGTGGTTTCTCCTTCATTTTTTCCTCAAGGAACTGCATGATATCCTCACCCCATGATGGAAGCCCTGTTATGTATGCAATGAGATCTATTTCTATTGATATGAGATGTTCCAACCACAAGTATCCTCCATGGGTGAATTCCATCAGCTTCTTGACACAATTTTTTGCATACTGGCCCCTCCCAAAGTGCGAGATGTCCAATAGGCCTAGAATCTCATTTTTGGCCAGTCCCGCTGCCCACTGGACTGGTTGATTAATTGGTTCGCCAAAGGGTCCTATACGCATGGTCTATAGGTATAATTACTTGGTGAAATTTGGGAACTTATCTGTGTACGTCACGTCATGGTATGAGTACCTCAATTTCTCTACGTGGCCTAACATATTTGTTGTTATACCTACCCCTTCTAGAATGCATAGAAATAAAATGGCTATGATGGCTTGCCTATGTGGTGACCTTGGTACTGGCTACTTACCCTTCTACTTCAGCGGTTGACTCGAGGTTCCACCCTCCATTCTTCGCTCTTTTTCATACTCGTCTAGTCGATCGGTGTCATCTTCCATTGTTCCCTCTTGTGGTTGTTCTGGCATGGTTATTTGTGACCTTTCCAATGTGGCCGTTTCCATCTAGTTTGGGTCTGTCCCATTGGTTCTTAGGGATTATTCAAGGTTTTCGGGGTGCAATTGGTTTCCTGTGTCCTCAGCCTACTAGCCCTGTCCCTCTTCTGACACATCAATGCCCATGCCCACTGGTGTTGTTCATTGGGTTTCCTCCATGATGGGTGTGGGGCTTCCTGGTGTCATAACAGGCGACGATATTTCATCCATGTTGAAGACTTCGAGAGGATGAGGTGGTTGTTGTTCACTTCCTTGTGGCTGTGGTGGTGCTTTGGAACTGCTTCGAGGTTGTCTGGAAGTCTGGATTGGTTCTCCTTGTTTGGGTGGTTCCATGGTGGTAAGGATGTTGTTCACCAAGCTCATTGGCCTCTGCAACCTCTACAACCTCAACTTTCTGCTTCATATGCTCTATCACTCTATTCCTTTCCTTATTTCACAATAAACTTTCCTTTCCCATCTGATTGATTTGTATCAGAGTCGTGTGAAGCTTTTCGGATACGTTACCATGATTTTGTTTTAATTGAACCATCACTTCCCACATACTTTCCATTTATTTCCCTTGACGTCGCAAGTTGGCGTGATTAATGAAGTGTTCTGTCAGTCATTTTTGGCATTCAATTTTGATAGACGCCATCAGTTGGTTCTAATTTTTCCATGTCTATCTTTCCTGTTGTTTCCACTTTGCATTGACCGTTGGCCTTGTCTCCGTTGGGCTAGAATTGTCGAGTGTGTGCGATCATTTTATTTTCGGTGCACTAATACTCTATTGTTCTCTTTTGATGTCTGACACGACGTGGAATTTTTTTTTTTTAAGTGCTAAGGGGTCAATTGTCCCTATACATCTTTAGTCGACTCCCATTGATCATCCCTCTAAGTTCCGTGCCTCCTAAATCATTCAACTGTACAACTCCGCCATTCGTAACAATTTTTACTTCATATGGTCCTAACCAATGCATTCTGAGTTTTCCTATATGCTGAAGGGATTTACTGTCATACATCAAAACTAAGTCTCCTTCCTTGAAATTGTTCCTCTTGATATGTCCACCATGCCAATATTTGTCTCTTTCTTTCTGGACTTCTTGGTGAAAACCTACTAGAATCCTATCTTCCTCCATTATCATCAGTTGAGTCATCCTATCATGTACTGCACCTTGTTCTGTCATGTTTGTAATTGTTGCTACATGCAAGTTGGGTACCAAAAATTCCATTGGAACCACTGCTTCTTGTCCATATACCAATCTGAATGGTGTTTGTCCTGTCAATTTCTTGCATGTCGTCCCGTATGCACACAACAATGCAGGTATTTTTAGGTCCAAATCATCCCTATTAACGTTACATATCTTCGTCAGTGCATTTTCAAGGATCTTGTTAAAGGCTTCCACTGTTCCATTTGCTTGAGGATGACATTGTGTACTCTTTTGATGATGAACTTCAAATTTCTCAGTCATAACCTTAATGGTACTGTTAATGAAGTGAGTTCCTTGGCCACTCATAAAAATCCAGGGGAAATAAAATCTAGTGATCACTTTTTCGAACAGGAAGCGTTCTACTATCTCTGCGCTACTATATTTTACTAGTGCTTCTTCCACCCATATTTTCAGGTATTTTGTCATAGTGATAATGTACCTTTCTCCTGACCTTTTTACGAGTGAGTTAATTGGTCCCACAAAATATATTGCCCATTTTTCAAATACCTGCAAATTTATCTATGGTCGCAGGGGCATCTCGTCCCTTCTATTCAGTTTACCAACCCTCTGACATACATCACATTTCTGGCAGTAATCCTTTGAGTCTCTGTGAACATTCGACCACCATAGTCCTGTGCGCAATACCTTCTACACGATATCTTTTCCTGCAAAATTCCCTCCTGCTATTCCTTCATGGGATTCTGCTAAAATTATAGGCCTTTCATGTTCTAGCACACATCTTCTCAAGATGATATCTGCACCCATTTTGTATAAGTGTTCGGAAATCAGCTGATAGTCTACAACCCAGACTACAAGGTTTTTCTTTTGTGCTGTGTTGAATTCCTATGGCATAGTCCCTGTACTCAAGTACTGGATAATGTCTACGAAGTATTCATTGACTATATGGACATAAAATAACCGCGCTTTAGGAAATTTGTCCTCTATATTTCTAGGGTCCTCCCCATTTGTGATCCTTGACAGGTGATCAAGTCCCGCATTCAACTTCCCTGGTTTGACTATTACTTTGAAGTCGAAATCCTGGAACAACAATAACCATCTACAAATTCTCCCCCCCAACAATGGCTTGTTGACTAGGTATTTGAGCATTGAATGGTCTGTGAACAACTTGAAATGTTTTCCCAGTAAGTAATGTTTGAACTTCTAAAGCACGTAGACCATAGCTAAGCCTTCCCTCTCTATAGTGTTGTAGTTCTTCCCCGATTCTAATAGTTTTTTTCTAGCAAATTCTATAGGATGATCCAATTCTCATGCTCCTGTTTGCACCATAATAGCTCCATGTGCTATGGCTGATGCATATACATGTACCTAGAATGTCTTCTCCCAGTCTGGGAATAATAGTATTGGCACGATTAACATCTTTTCTTTTAGTGTATCCAGGCCGTGTTGACAATCCTCATTCCATTGGAACTTTGTGTCTTTCCTTAGTAATTTATCCATTGGCACGGTGATGTCCACGTACCCTTTTATAAATTTCTTGTAGTATCTTGTATCGGCACGGTTACCATATTTTCTTTTAGTGTATCCAGACCATGTTGACAATCCTCATTCCACTGGAACTTTGTGTCTTTCCTTAGTAATTTCTCCATTGGCACAGTGATGTGCACGTACCCTTTTATAAATTTCTTGTAGTATCCTGTGTGCCCCAATGTCGCTCTTAGTTGACAGATTGGTTTTGGTGGTGGAAGGTTAGCAATTACTGCAATGTTGGAAGGATCTACTAGAAAACCTTGCTTTCATACTATATGGCCCAATAATATCCCAAAAGGTGTTTCGAAAATGCACTTCTTGATGTTTAATTATATATGGCACTTCTTGCATCTTTATAACATCAACCAAAAGACCTCTATATGGTATTTCAACAGACTATAAACTGCCCAATAGTCCAGGTATACCTCTAGAAACTGGTGGATAAATTCTTTAAATGCAGCTATGACTACTCTAGAAAATATTGCTGGTGCATTCTTCAGTCTAAACAACATGACTGCGTACTGGTAGGATCCCCATTCCATGGAAAACGTGTTCTTGTATATATCTTCCAATGCTATCTTGATCTGATGGTATCTTGAGAATCCGTCGGTGAATGAATAAGCTTCATGTACTCCTACGTTCTCTAACAACTCATATATGAAAGGTGTAGGGAATGGTTCATGTAGGCATGCATCATTCAACTTCCTCAAGTCGACGCATATTCTTATCCCCCATTGTTTTTTCCCCTCGACTACCATTGGGCTTATCCATTCCGATTCTTCTACTAGTTCTATGATTCCAGCCTCCAACATCCTATTGATCTTAGCTTTGAATTTTTGTTTATATATCGGATTTAGTTTGTATGGTCATTGTTTGATGGGTCTTGCCTCAGCTCTAAGTGGTATATTCATTTCACCTAGCTCTCTTGCTATTCCCTTCATTTATGTGAATGTTTTTCAGAACAGGTCGCAGTACTCACGCATTAATTCTATTATGCTTTCCACTATTTGTTCATCCTAATAGTGTCCAATGCTAGCCATTTTAATATTCTCAACTGTCCCAATGTTGTCTTTCTTCACCTTGATCAACGAAAAAATTACTTCTGATTATAGAGGTGGACCTTCCACTTCTCTTTCGCCTTCAAGTTCCTCAATCTGAATATCGTGCGAGTCATCTTCCTATGGTACTTCTTCCTGCACATGGTAGCATGACAATAGTTCTTTCACTGCCTATCTGTTCTGCTGTTGTTCTTTTGTTATGAGCTCAACTTATTATTCCTTAATGAATATCAACCCTCTTATTTGTTTAAGTGCTGCATATATGTTGGGGTTATCATGCTAAAATGAAAAAGTTACTGTAAATTTTTGTTGTAGTACTATCCATCTCGTAGTTCCTCTACACAGTTCCTGGTCTATATACCAGTTTTCTGGGATGCCCTCTAATGTGTGGATAAAATGATGAGGCCATTCCTTTGGTGGTGTCATTTTCCATGATGCTCTGCACTTCTCCAAGTGTCCTGCTGGTGTCCCCTATCCATCATATTTCTTCTGTTGCTTGCTTCTTTGTTCTACACCAAACCTAATGCACAATAGCCGCTTACATTGGTACAAGTCCTTGATTGTTTCTTTGTGTGCACTAGACCATGTTGCAGGTGTGGCCTTGAGTTCTATATCTAGTGCTAAGAGTCTCTAATTTTCTAACACTTAATCTTCCTAGTATGTAAAGAATGCTTCTATATCATTCACCCCATGGAAAATGGGTGGTTCCCTTATCTCCGTACCTACCCATCTTACCGTGCGGTCTATTCTTGCACATATTCTTTTGGAAATTTTGTGTAACCATTGTTTCCAATTCTCTGGACCCATATCTGAGTCTGACACACATGAGGTGTGTTGGAACACTTTTAAAATTATAAGCCTAAAGCTTTATCCTATCCTTTCACTTTAACTTAGAAGTCGTTTTCTAAAAGATAAATCTATCCACTTTTAAGCCTTAAGGCACACACAATGTTCTCCGTCGATTGATTTCTCCCATCGATCGAACGTTTCCCCTTTTCCTGAACATTTTGGAGCTGCCTGATTGTTATAAAGGTCAAGCCTCTAGAGACTGCTTCGGAGTTTCAGGTTTCAGAGTTTCGTGCTTCAGGTGTTTCATCATGTAGCAACTCCAAATTCCCAATATCCGAAAAGTGTTTGAGATCCTAGTCATGATACACGTGTACCCCTCTAGGCTTTGACACATCGTTACTGGTAGTGGTCTATCGAAACAATCATAAAGTTAATTTTGCCTATACAAGAATGATACATACCTAAAATCTAAACTTCAATTAAAAGTTAAATAATAGCTTCGCACATCTGAAGTTTAGATATTCGTCATTCTATCATATTCCAAATTCACGAATCCCGGAATCCCAAAATGATTAAGCATTAATCAAGGTTAATTAAATATTAAAAACAATTAGCGAATAATTAATCCCTGCATGATTTCGTGTTTCAGAGATCATATCTCGAGATATTATCATATATCCCGAGTTTCAAAATCCTGAAAAGAATTAAGGTTAAACATGATTAGTTAACGGGTTAAACATTATTATCTCGTGTTAATTTTTCATGGAATCGTAGTTCAGGTAAATTCAAATTTCATCTATGCAACCTCCTGATCACGAAACACCAAGCATTTATGGCATTAATAATCGATCTACGAAAATCATTTCAAATAAGATCTCTGACCACTGCCTAAATATTTTCATTAAGGAAAGTGAATGCATCGTCAATAAAGTATTCGTAACTCAACTCATTTAGGGGAAAATGATATTGAAGCTTGAATTTCATTTGCGTTTTGACAGAAAATCAAGTTTGAGCAAGATGAGAAGTTTGTGCATTTCCTGTAACAGGTAACAGAGTTATGAACTCGTGATATCATGGATCCATGGAAAACAACTAAAGTGTCTGGTGAAAGCTCAAACCCAAACACAAACGTCTTCTCAGACACGCCGCCCAGAACCATAGATACTATGAAAACCTGGACGCAGGTGTTCGATATTCTACAATATGAATTGATCAACTTCCCAGATGATTTAGGCGATGAGGTGACTGAAACCTAGGCTATGAGATACACATATGTTGCTCAATCAGAGCTGCATAAAATAGCAACGTGACCTAGGCTCATGACTTATAATGATATGATTTCTTGGGCACTGGAGAATGTTGACCTCACGACCAGGAGTATCTGCAATTCGAAAAAGGTTGCAGTTGGGTCATTCTGACCAGATTATTACCAGGTAATGAACAAATTGTCTCCAGTTCCCAATTATGTTTACAATGCAGATTTCCTAATGGACTTCGACAAAAAAGAATGTGCTCAATATGGAAAGAACTTACCCGACTTGATCAAGGATTGGTGTTCATGTCCTAAGAAATTTAGGTCAAAAACCCATGGCATGTATGTTGTTGCCTCTATTAGTCTCACATGATGTATGTATCCATGATGTTATGTCAGATTTTCAGGAAGGAAAACTGTGCTCATTTCTTATTACCATGGGTGCCAATCATGCATATAGTAGTAGAAGGGTATTCCTTCGATGGGGCCAAAACATTATCGGACAATTTGGTTAGGGAAATCATAGAATATTAGTCATTGAAAGCCAAGGGAAACCTGCCCCATTTTACATGTCTTCTTATTGTTGGGCTCCAGATTTATAACATTTTCTTGCTGATATTGTTTACTCTCCTGAAGTCTTTTGTTAAGCAAATGGCTTTCTTTCTGTGATATTCATATTCTGTTACACATATATGTTCCATTGTATACAGAAATCATGAAGTACTTCCAAAACCACAAATGAGCGAAGAATTCAACTATAAATGCAATAATAATCCTCTTCTGCGGAGAATAGCTGAACTTTGCAAAAATGC
>ML778326.1:376356-425861 GCA_009831015.1 Picea engelmannii | reverse complement strand
ATTGTTGCAGGAACTTTCGTGCATCTTGCAGGAACTTGAAGAGATCTCTGCAGCCCAAGAGATGGAGGAGGAAATAGTTGATTCAGTGGTTCTGTGTGAACACCTTTTCCATCCTACAGAGAACAATGAGCAATTAGAAACTCTAGCAGTAACAGAACATGGTATGCATAATCATATTGAACATTGGTTTCAATCTATTCTACAGCCTTCAGATGCTCTTCTTCTTCAGCAAATCTTGGAAATCAAGTGACCGGTGTTGCTTGCTCAACATTCCTTGGTAATCATACACCTATATCTTCTATCAAAGGGCGTAAATTCATTATTGATTCTTCTAAGACGGTGGCTACATTGGTTATTTTTCTATACTTAAAGAAATGTCTCTTTTTCTTTAGGTAGGTAGGTAGGATAGTGAATAAATATCAACATCTTTGAAATAGTTTATATGTTTGCTGCAATAAAAAGCATCAACTGAAATAAGAAGTGATTGAAGATTTTTATCTAAGTGATGGATGAATGAGTTGACAACATATGCTCAGAATGCAGGGGTTCTTATCAGCAGTTCCTATTAATCAAGATGGACAGTTCTTGGGACTGTTAACATTCTATTACCGTGCGAGTGTTAAAGAGGTGAATTCGTTTGCATGAGGACATGCAAAAGGCTAGGCATGGGGGATGTTGGGCTCCAGATTTATAACATTTTCTTGTTGATATTGTTTACTCTCCTGAAGTCTTTTGTTAAGAAAATGGATTTCTTTCTGTGCTATTCATATTATGTTACACATATATGTTCCATTGTATACAGAAATCATGAAGTACTTCCAAAACCACAAATGAGCAAAGAATTCAACTATAAATGCAATAATAATCCTCTTCTGCGGAGAATAGCTGAACTTTGCAAAAATGCAGGGTGTTGGCTTGTAGTGGATAATACCTATGAGTATTTTATGTATGATGGGTTGAAACATACTTGTGTAGAGGCTCCACACATTACCAATGTATTCTCTTTTTCTAAAGCTTATGGTATGATGGGCTGGCGAATTGGATATATAGCATATCCTTCTGAAGTCGAGGGCCTTGGAGCACAACTGCTCAAAACACAAGATAATATCCCGACACCTCTTGTTTAAAAATTATTGGCTGGGAGGTTATCGGTGGCCCTGGTGGTGTTGATAATCTGCACTATATCTCTATTTTCTCGCCTTAGGGAAGACAAGATTGTCATTCAATCCCATATTGACGTGGAAAGACTTTGGTCTAGTGCTCCTTCTAATGGTTGGCGATCGTCATGTGCACCGAGATCATACTGGTCTTCACCACCAAATGAGAGCAATGGATATTTAGTGGTTCGCTGCGATGGTGGTTTAAATCAACAACGTAGTGCGATATGCAATGCTGTTCTTGCTGCAAGAATAATGAATGCTACTCTTGTTTTGCCGGAGCTGGATACAAATTCCTTTTGGCATGATAAGAGTGGATTTGCAGGTATTTATGATGTTAATCAATTTATCAAATCTCTTATCTCCAAGAATTATTGTGCTAGGAGCAACAAACCGGCCAAACAACATTGACCCAGCTCTTAGAAGGTTTGGAAGGGTTGACAGGGAAATTGATATTGAAGTGCCCAATGAAGTGGGACGGTTGGAAGTCCTTCGTACAAAGAATATGAATATTTCTAAAGATGTTGAATGAATTGTAAAGGGTACGCATGGATCTGTTGGAGCTGATCTCGCAGCTCTGTACACTGAGGCTGCGTTGCAGTGCAAATGGATGTTATTTACTTAGAGACTATCGAAGCTGAAATCCTCAATTCTATGAGCATTTCTAGACTGCGTGAAGCTCCAGTAACCCATCTTCCCTACGTGGAATTGATGTCGAGTGTTCTCTTTTACAAGCCACCAGGTTGTGGAAAGACTCTGCTTGCAAAAGCTATTGGTAATGAGTGCCAGGCCAATTTCATCAGCGTAAAAGGTCCAAAATTATTGCCACACGTGCTTTGTATTGCCTTCATGTCATGAGATTAGGGAATTCAAGAGTCGGTTGAAAACTTAATGGAATCGCCTATCTTAAGGGGCGAATAAGCATACGGTTGCACATGTAATCATGCTTATCAAGAGACACGGGTAAAGGCAATCTTGAAATCGATTGGGTATGTAAAACGTGTCTCATTCAAACCATTTTGTAACTACTTGTTTATCCAGGGCGCAAAGCCATGCATGGTGGGGGGATCTGAAACATTATAAAAAGAGCTGCTATGCTCGAGCAGAAGAAGATAAACGGAGCATAGGCTAGGTAGGAGAATAGAATATAGATTGAATCTCCAAGCATTTGTATTGTTCTTCTTTTCAATAAAGTAGTTAAGATTTTCATTGATACGATTTCTGTCATTGTGAGTTTGTTGTTAGTTATATTTAATATGCATTGAGTGAGCCAGTCTGTGGACAGAGGAGGCAGGGCCCCCTTCGATTGAGACAGAGCTGGAGCTGTACGTTTAGATCCAGATTTGAACCTCATCTTTTAGCCGTTTTCTCATTGGTTTAATAGAACAAAAGTAGCATTTCATTTGATTGCAACAGAGGGTTTAGTATTTCAAGATTCAAGTTTAGATGTTATCTTTTCAGCCATTGATTAATAGAAATAATGTTTCCTTTGATTACAATAGATAGTTTCATTTCATTATAAAATAGAAGGTTGTTGAGTTGTGTGGAGTAATAAGTAGCAGAATCTTAATTGTTTTCAGTCATCAGTGTGCAGTAGACCTTTTACATGCATATACAGAGCAATTTTATGAAGTTAGTACAGGTTAGTACAGAGTAGTGCAGAACGAGTGCAAGTCAGTACAGAGTAGTGCCGAACAAAGTAGAGTACAGTAGCTTCTTTCAACAAGTTTCTTTTAGCAGTTCAGAGATTAGTTTGGCATCCTTTAAACCCCCTCTTCAGCCTTGCATTTCCTGTGCCGGTTCCTCTAAGTCTACCTTCCCGGGTTGACAATTAAATTTTGATTTACATGGTATATCTGCAGCTCGACACTTATATTATGGATGATGTTTGTTTCATGACACCATTTCCTTTGATGGGATGGAGTTGGACACTGAGTAGCACTAAACCAATACACTTCTATCACTCCAAGCTATGGGAAGATAAAGAAAAAGATTTCTTCTACAAAATCTGTAACTATGTGGTGGTGTCGATGCATATTGCTATATACAAGTTCCCACCTCCTAGGATTTTCTACAGGATAGTGACCAACCTAGGAAAAATAGCAGATTGGCACATTGAAGAACATTTCTCTTATCAGGGTTTTTAGATGTTTCATCCCTCCGCATGCCTTACTCAATTTTCTGCCAGACCGATTAGTGTGAAGAGAGGTAGAACATCAAACAATACTAGGAGGAATCCGTAAATAACTAAAGGCAGCGGAGAAAAAAATATGGCCCACATTTCCTTTGTAGTTTGGTATGTTCATGCTGTTAGATTTCGGCCACTCAAAGGTAGAGGTCGTGGCCCTAGAGGAAATTAAGCTGGTAAATATTGAATTCAAGAAACACGATCCCTAGAAGATCGTGGGAAATCACATGGCTCTTTGAAATCTCAAGATAAATGAGCATGAATATTCCCCGCATGATGAGTTGTTCTGAGGAATAAGATCCTATTAGGAAGTATTGAGCTGAGTCTAAACTCTGGCTCCAAAAAAACTAGTCGAGTTCTATAATTTTCAAAGACACCGAAGAAATGGTCTACCTAAAGTCCTATAGGGAGAAGCCCTAACATCTCCAACCACACAGGAAGTTTCGACACAGAAGTTAGAAACAAGAAGATTCAGTGGATGAGACATTCACAAAAAATTGGAGAAAACAGAGGTTTTGACACAGAAATCAAATATTGCATCATCAAATCCACCTGATGATCAAACTAAATCTCAAGCTAAAGCTTTGATTAAAAAAGGACAAGATGTATCACTATAAACACCAGATAAGACAACTACTAAAGCATTAGAACAAAAACCATTCATCAAGATAGGAATCCCTATCAAATCAATCAGTCCTTTACAGTCTAGTAGGGGGAACCCAAATACCAAAGTCATTTTTATAGAGGAGGTCACTCCTATTTCGGTTGAAGAAATGCCCCCTTTCGACTTCTTCTATAGCAAGAAGAGGAGGGTTGTAGTAAAAAGAGAAACAAACCAAAAGGGGGGTTCCAATGTCAATAGACACAAAGTGCTATATGATGGTCAAGTCTTAGAGGAGGCACAATTTTCTATGGAAGTGGCAGGCACATTGGGAGATTTTTCCACAACAAGTCAATGTTTAGTTGGGAGTCTAGCAGAACAACTAAAACAGAAGGATCTGTTGGTGAAATAGTTGGAAAACCAAATAAATACTATGGAACATCGTGTGATAAATGATTTGAATAAGGATTTTGAGTAGATCAGAGTGTAGGATAGACAGGAAATTCAACAACTAAAAATCAGTCTTGATGAAATGCATAAAAATTCACAGGAAAGTAGAGAACTGGTCATTCAACATGGAGAGTTGGTCAAACATTTGTAATATAAAATAATCTTGAATGAGAACACCATAGTGGATATGGAATTTTCCCAAGACCAGGACTTGGGGGTGCATGAGAAGTTGGAATCAGTTTAGCAAAGCCTTTTTATTAAAGTAGAAACTATTCAAAACTATTATCAGGTGGTAGACCATTCTTTAAATAATATTTTCATAAAGGAGAGAGAGGCCACTGCAGCTTGAGTTACATTATAGGAGGCTTCTTTATCATCAACAAAGGATGAAATATCCAAGGCCACTATATTGTCTCTTTCAGAACAAACTCGAGGCGATATCATACTGAAAACCTGGGAAGCCAACATAGTTGAAAGTAAAAGATTAGCTAAGGAAGTGAAGAAAGATTGTGAAGAAACATTTTATTCACTCGACAAAGAGTCACTGGACATCGAAAGAGATAATACCTCTGAAGTCCTGGGGCAAGTTGATATAGCAAAAAATCAACTCAATTTCAAGACAAGCATGGAAAAAGCTCGGGCTGAAATTTTGAAATTGAAACAAATTGATATCACCCATATTAATAAGTGGATAGTCAATCCTAGTCTATGACTACGGTACATATCTTTAGAATATAGGAGAATATGATATAGGTTTCCTTGCATGGAAAATAATTTCTATACTTTTGAGGCGAATGACACAACAGAGCCTTCCAGGTTGGTGATGTAGTTCGTAGGCAGATGTGTTTAATGTGTAGAGAAAGGAAAATCCAACACATATGGGAACAAATGAGACAACTTGTGGATGCCATTTACACAATTCATGATTAGAGGCCAAATTTTCTTGAGCTAGAAGACAAGAAGAATAAACGTCTCTACCAACAGGCGAAGGGATAGACAAGATGTAGATGAAACTTTTCAAATTTTACATATTGTAATATTTACTATTTTTGAATTATGAGAATTCCAACCAACTAGGGTGGAGATCATTTTTGTATAAATACATAGTTTGAATACTTAACACATGTTTCTTCTTGCCGAATGTAATAGAGAACTCTCTCCTTTTGGGAGAATTAATAGAAGTGCAAACAAGGATTCCAATTTTTGTGCAGTTTGAGTTATGTTTTCCTGTTGTATTCCATATTTCTAGTTTCCCTTATGTTATTCGTTGATAAGTGAGTGATTTCAATTTAGTAGTACTACTACTGTAGTCACATTTTATCGGTTGTTTGATAAGAAAGTAGTTTTTCCTTTGTATTTTCTATAAGTAAATACAAGACCTGTGAGCTACTTGGATTATTGTATCTCATATCCTTTCAAGGGTGCATTCTTTAATTTCTTCTACTGTGAACAAGGTAAGATTCATCTTGCATTGATGCCTCATTTTGTTTAACAATTTTGTAAGTTTCCCAAACATCATTTGATTTTATAAATCGACTCAGACGAAAAATTACGACCTCTATCCTGTTTTGTCATTATTTTCATTTGAGGATTAATTCTTATATAACTAATAGAAGAAAAAGAACCTTTCAAAAACATCCCTTTATATTTTTGATGCCTGACATTATTGTTTAATCGTTAGGTTTAATCTTAGGAACAACATCTTTTTGGCATCGCTATCGAGGATGAAAAAACAAAGTTATTTTTCCCTAGGAGAATGACATAGTAATTTTCTCTCTTTGATAGTGAAAAAAGATTGAATACATTAATAAGACTAATTTTATCTTTCACTTGGCGACTCCACTATAGATAAACTAGCATTCAATAGAAAGAATACCAAGAAAAACTCAGACGACCAACAAACTACGCTTGTATCTGATTTCGAAAGGTTGTTAAAACCCAAAGGATATCTCAAGTCTACTATCTCATATTCAGGTAAGAAGTACCAACCCAAAATAAATCAAGTCATTACTAAGGTTCCGGTCAAAATATTAACTCCTGAAGAAATTTTTTAACAAACATTTTCTGCAGAGGTCTCAACTAGAGAAACCGCAATAAAGACCGAGATTGACCCGTCTGATACTTAGAACAGTCTCAATAAAGGATCCTCATCTATAACTGCTATTGTTACCTCTTTGTCTACCCCATCCTCACCCGAAACCAAGGTTTTTGTTCTTAGAAATTCCGACGAGGGCACCTTATACTCCGATTCGTCTCCTGTTGGTTCACCTATCTATACATCTTGTAAGTCTGAAGAAGTTAGTCCACATTTCCCGTTCCCTCCTCTTTTAGACTTCATGCCTTATAATGATCAGTTTCCAGTATTTTCTTCACTACATCCAAAGGAAGTTGAACAATCACCCCTTTGTTCCCTAGCAGTTTACGAAAACCCTCTCTTTAATTCCCGAAGTTCATCCCCTTGACATCAAATGGATGCTGTTGGAGGAGGTGGCACCAGAGGCGGTGTTGGAGGAGGAGGCGGTCAAGGACTACCACCTCTGCCCCTAGGATTTTTTCCAGAGTAGCGGCCAGATATGCTCCTTTAGTCTTTTCCCCTGTCCTTCATGATTTACTAGAAAATTATATGAAGAAATTACCGAAATTCATGGGAGAAGGGGATTTAACTGCTACAGAGCACATAAACATTTTTGACCAATTCACTGATATCCTTGGCATTGAGCATCAGGATGTTTACTTGATACTTTTGGTGCAAACTTTTTAAGTTCAAGTAAGACTTTGGTTTCAAGGGCTCTCGATAGGTTCTATAGCGTCTTATGACACACTAGAAAACATTTTTTTAAGGCAATGGGGAGAAAATAAATATCACTTGTATTATCTGATGGAATTTGGCACTCTGAGAAAGAAGAATTCTGAGACAGTCCTAGAATTCACCTAGAGGTTTAACAAACTCTATCATAATATTCTCGCAGAAGTTAAACCTTCTCAGCCCGCAGCTAAGGTGACTTTTGTAGGGGATTTTGAGCTTGACTTTGCCCTACTTTTGAGGGAAAGGATATCTGTTGACCTCACAATAATGCAGGAATACGCCAACAAAATAGAGTCGAACATGATGGCATCGAGTAAACTAAAAGAAAAGGTCGAGACGAGAACCAAATAAACTAAATGCTTTTGGGAACAAGCTGCAACTTCCGGATCTGGGAAGTCCACAGAGGACAAAATGGATGACATGGCTAATATAATCAAAGAATTATCAAACAAAATCTCTAGAATGGAAATAGACCAAGCTAAATATGATCCTTTTTCTAGGAAATATTTCAAAAGGAATCCCAATCCCTAGATCCAATAGAGACCAGTAAAAAATGAGGATCACAAAATCAAAGCTCCTTTTAAAACATAAAACTTTATGCAAAGTGATGATATGCAAGACTATGAGGGGTTAGATGAAGATATAAACAATCTCAGTGATGACGGTCGAGAACCTCACCTAACTAGACAGGATTACGAAATATCTTTAGACCAAGAATCCCCGTTTAGAAATGAGGAAAGTATAAATAATCTGGTAGAATATGATTATCAAGGAATCACCGACTCTATAATGGCCGACCTTCAATAAAAATATAATTTAAGGTCTAGAGATAACAATTCTATGATTTCCCCACCGAAGAAGATCTTGTCGAGAAGTAAAATGAATGAGGCAGCCTAACCATCCACTAAGACGCAAGTTGCCAAAACAAAAATAGTTGAAACACAAGCTGCCAAAACAAAGACAACCGAAACAAAAGTAACGCAAACCAATAAACCAAAAAAAAGAGAAACAAACATCCCAACCAAAGAGTCCGAAAAGACGATTGGAAGTTTCAATCTGGAAAATGAAATTAATAAAATCAAAATTCCTGTGCCCCTAATCGAATTAGCAAACAATCTGATGTATAGAAAGAAAATTTCCAAGATGACAAATTTCTCAGATGTTGAAAGTCATGCAGATGTTATTAATCTAGAAGATGACAAACCTACCATAATGTTTGGTCCGCATATCGAAAATGCTAAAGACCATGTTGCTCCTTTTTATATTACACTGACTGTGCATGATCACCTAATCCATAATTGTATGTTGGATTCTGGAGCCTCCCACAACTTAATGCCCAAAGTTATTATGGAAAACTGGGTCTTGAGGTTACTATACCATACCAAGAGCTGTATTCTTTTGATTCAAGAAAGGTTAAGTTCCTCGGTATGATTAAATATTTGGTGGTTAATCTTGCACAGATCCATGTGAAGAGAATTCTTATGGATATAGTCATTGCTGATGTTACTGCAAAGTATGGCATGTTGTTATCCAGGTCTTGGCGTGCCAAACTTGGAGGATCACTTCAATTGGACATGACATATTCTTCGATCCTAATTTTCGGTGGACACTTCACCTGTCTATACAGAGAGACAAGATTGGCATATACCATAAGTGACCCACAAAACCCAAATAATTATCTAGTTTATGTCACAGATTAGGATTTAGGAAACTTTATATTATTAGTTGATGATGGTTTTGACGAATGTACACAAGAAAATAGTTCAAAAGAAGAAAACAAAAAAATAGAAAAGAAAAACAAAAATGTAAATATCATAGGAGTTTGGAAAATGTTTTTTGATGGTGCTTCATCTTGGGAAGGAGCAGGAGATGGGATATTGTTTGTGGCACCCAGATATGAATTCATTATTTCTTTCTCATACATGTTACAGTGGTACATTAACTATACCAATAACGTATGTGAATATGAATCTCTCGTCTTAGGATTAGAGGCTGCCAGGAAATTGAAAATTGAAAATATCATAGTTTACGGTGATGCTGAATTAATTGTAAAACATATAAGGAAACTATAATAAGAAAAACATCCAAGGATAAGGTCGTACAAGAATTGTTCCTGGGATTTGATAGAAAACCTTTTCTCATCGTTTAATAATCATCATATTCCCAGGCGGAAAATCAACATGCTGACTCCCTAGAAAAAGCAACTGCTACTTTTATGCCACTTACCGTCTTGAAGCTAAAGTATCACATAGATATGAGGCATAGGCCTTCAATACCAAACAATGTTCAACACTGGCAGTTCTTTTAAGACAATGAGCAAATCAAGCGATTTCTATAAATGGTGGATGAATTTTTTGAAACGCACATCGACCAAGAGAATTATAATGACCCTACTTGGATCATGTAGGAAGATGAAGATCTTTAGAAGTTCCAGGATAAGATCACTAACCACCACATGTTGGTGTTAAAAAATAATCGGATTTCTAAGGGTCTAATTCCATTAGAGAGATTATTTGATCAGGACGATATACCCCTAAAGTCTACCTTGCAACCTCAGCCCGAAGAGGTTGAATATTGTGATATAGGCACGAAGGAAAACCTAAAATGGTCAAAATATCTAAATAACTTCCACCTGAAATGAAAAGTAAATATGTTTAGTTACTCAAACATTACAAATATGTCTTCACTTGGTCTTACGATGAACAGAAAACTTATGATACCAGTCATCGAACATAAAATCCCTTTGAAACCATGCATCAAACCTTTCAAGAAAAAACTCAGACAGATAAACCCTATATTCATGCCTGTAATAGAAAGGGAGGTAAAAAATCTCTTTGGCACAAAGATTATTGTTCCACTCATGTATTACGAGTGGGTAGCTAACTTAGTTCCAATCAGGAAAAATAACGGTGAAATTAGACTCTACGTGGATTTCAGGGACCTAAACAGATCATCCCTTAAAGACAATTATCCGCTCCCTAAAATGGATCACGTCTTGGAAAAATTGGTTGGGGCTAACCGAATGTCTATGATTTATGGCTTTTCAGGTTACAATCAAATTGTGTTCCACGAAGATGACAAAGAAAAAACCTTGTTTACCACTCCATGGGGTACTTTCATGTACGAAAAAATGCCATTTGGTCTGATGAACATAGGGGGCACCTTTCAACGATCAATGGACATAGCCTTTGTCGGTGGGAGAGATAAGTTTTTCATTATCTATATTGATGATTTAACTGTTTTTTCTAACTCATATGCATAGCACTTGGTATACCTCAAACAAACATTCGATAAATGCATAAAATTCGGTTTGTCACTCAACCCTAAGAAATCCCATTTTGCAATGCAAGAAGGTAAACTCTTAGGCCATATAGTATCTAGAGAAAGAATCAAAATCGATCCAAAAAGGGTTGAAGCTATAGATACAATCAATATTCCTAGAAACAGAAAGGAAATTCAATCTTTTTTAGGAAAAATATTTTTTTAAAGAAGATTCATTCCAAATTTCACTGAAATTGTTAAATTGATTACATATATGCTGAAAAAAGACAGTGAGGTCAAATGGACAACCAAAGCTAAAGAATATTTTGAATGCATCAAGAAGGTAATAGGAGAAGCACCAGTGCTAGCCAGTCTAGACCACATGAAAGAGTGCTTGATATTTTCATTCGCATCCGAGCATACTATCGCAGCCATGCTCTTACAGAGTAACGATGAAGGTTTTGAGCAGCCGATAGCATTTTTTAGTAAAAGACTCAGAGATGCTGAGTTGAAATATGATATATCGGAAAAATAGGCATACACTATGGTGAAGGCCCTCAAAGATTTCAGGACTTATGTTCTTCATTCCAAAATAATTGCATACGTACCAACCAGCTCCGTTAAAGACATATTGGTTCAACATGATAGTGACAGAAGAAGGGGCTAATGGCTAGCCAAGATTTAGGAATTTGATCATGAGGTAAAACCAACTAAACTCGTCAAAGGTCAAGGCTTGGCTAAGCTATTAGCTGAATTGAATTTCAGAGAACTCAGGATAAATCATCTGTAAGCTTACGGAGAACTTCCAGACATAGAAGAATTTGATGATGAGACACCTACAACCCAGATTCAAGAAAATTTTTCCTCCTCTGCTTGGTATGGAGACATAGTTTCATATCTTCTGACTCTTCAGTGCCCAAGTGATATGACTCCTTCTAAGGAAAGAAAATTGAAGCTACACGTGGTAAAATATTGCATCATCGACAACCAACTATATTGGAAAGATCCCCTAGGATTTTTACTAATATGCTTGATAGAATTCGAAATGGAGAATGTTATAAATGAGTTTCATGAAGGGTTATGTGGAGGACACAACGTTTGGAGGGAAATGGTCTATAAAATCCTGAGAGCTGGATACTATTGATCGAAGCTGTTTACAGACATGAATACTAAATTCAGAGCCTACAATTCTTGTCAACTATTCTCAGGCAAGCAAAAGCTTCCCGCACTACCCTTGATCCCAGTCAAGACAGAAGCTCCATTTCAACAATGGGGTCTGGATTTTATCGGAGAAATCCATCCACACTCTATTGCACAACATAAATGGATTCTAACCACCACATATTATTTCACTAAATGGGTAGAGGCCATTCCAACACCAAATGCTACAGATTCAATGGTGATAAATTTCTTAGAAGAAAACATTTTATCAAGATTTGGCTGTCCCCGGAAGATAGTCACAGATAATGCCCAAGCTTTCAAATCCATGGAGATGGTGAGTTTTTGTCAAAAGTACAACATATTACTAGGGAATTCCACAACCTACTATCCTCAGGGAAATGGATTACCCAAGTCATCGAATAAGAGGCTAATCACTATAATAAAAAAGGTGCTGACTGAAAAGAAGAAAGCATGGGATGTTCATTTGAAATACGCTTTGTGGGAAAATCGCATCAGCACTAAGAAATCGATAAGAATGTTTCCTTTCCAAATGGTATATGGCACTAATGTGGTCCTCCCCATAAATATCACTCTGCCTATTATGAAGCTTTGGCAAGACGCGAAGGAAGAGCCAAATGATGTCACTAGAAGAATAAACTAGTTAGTTGAAGTCCAACAAAATAGGGCTGAGGTGGATGGAAAACTTCAGAGATATCAAGATAATATGAAAGCCATGTTTGATAAAAAATCTAAAGATAGGGAATTCCTTCCTGAAGACCTATTTTTGAAATGGGATAATAGGAAAGAAGACGCTAGAAAGCATGACAAGTTTGATCACATCTGGTGTGGGCCTTTAAGGGTCGTAGCTTCCCAGGGAAATAATTCATTCTTATTAGAAAACCTCGATGGGAAAATCCTTAATGCCCCTATCAATGGGTACTACCTAAATCACTTCATGCAATAATCAGATCCCAAATCACCAATGTATATACTGGTTTGATTTTCTTATTTTGATTTATAGTTTTTTGCTTCTTTGGTAAGTTTTTACTTTTACTACAAATAAGACTAGTTTTGTTAATTTCATAAAAAACAGAAATATAAAAACAAGTAATGCATACCTTTCCTTTTATTCTAAGGTTGTTCGCATAGGGGTAGACCCATGGTTCAACACTTCAACAACGCACCAACAAAACCCTAGCTACCTCCCCTTTCGGAAACACCTACGAAGCAGATGAAGTCTCACCTGAGGTAGAGTCAGGGGTGGTTGCAGGACTCAAATGTCTGCAACTTAGATGGGACACAGATTTGTGATTACACCACTCTAACAAAGCACTTAGAAGTTAGCATTCATTAGTATTTAACCCTTATTCACATCGTATATCAAAACCCTAATTACAAAACAATGCAGTATTCAACCAGATCTAACACATGTAAGCACGTAACACATGGAAAGAGATCAGATCTAGCATTTATTCACATCACTTAAGAACTAAGCTATCATACTAGATTCATCTAAACATTCATTACTGCACTTAAGATTAAATTGTATACACAAGACATTAACCATAATGCACAAAGCAACCATAACACAAGATATATGTGGTTCACCCTAGTGTGGGGCTACGTCCACCAACTCTTCTTTGCTTTATTATCTTTTGTCAAGCATCTTATAGGAAAAGAGAATCAAAACCTTACTCCATGGAGGATAGGAGATCTACGCGCACCTCACCAGATCCTCCTTCCCTGAGTTAGATCATAACACACAACCTCCTTACATAGTCTATACACAAAGCACTACATATGACCCGCATATAGCTTTACAGCCTCAACATACACTAAGCACAAAGCCTCTTACAATTACTTGCACTTAGCACAATACTTAGCACCTAGCATCACACCCTTAGCACCTCCTACTTACATCGCCTAGATTTATATTTATTCATTACAAAATGACCTAAAAATGGGTAAACCCATGGGATGACATCCCCATACCCGTTACATAAACTCTAATCCCAAAGATGCCCTAAAAAGGGGCCGAGGTCTCGAAATCTCTACTTTGACTTGCACTTCACCGTCGACCAGCCCATCAAAGTGCCAAAATAGGTCAAACATGACCAAGGATCTCCAAAACTTTGTCAAGGGCCAATAGGTCCCCAACACTCACCTGTGACTAATCCCGAGTCACTCTGCTCTGGGTAACTCTACCTCCAATGCCTCGATCTTGGCTCAAGATGCTTTGACCTGTTGCTTTGCTAAGGCATCCTACTTGATGAAATCTTGAATAAATTCCTTGTTCACAGGTCCCTCTAAGCTCTACTCCTCGGCCTTAAATATCCTAAAAAAGTAGGCAAGTTGCATCCTAGACTGGTTGGAGCTTCCTAGTCATTTCCATGACTTTGCTTTGTAGGGCATGGACCTGTTGCTGAGATGTGCACTATTATTGGGATATTTTCATTCGACCATTTGCTAACAAGGGCTTCAAATGTTCTTGTATTATTGATGCTTGCTTATTTTCTTCCTAGAGCTGCGACTCCAGTGTCTTTAGTTCAGGGTCCTTGGTAAGGAATTCATAATTCTGCGCACTGTGACTACTAAGTTGTTTACATTCCAAGGATAATGCCTTGATTCTCTAGACTGGGCTTCAGGAATTTTCTTCTCGCTGGTCTCGCACTTCCTGCAGAGTGCTTGGTACTTCTTGTAACTCCAATTTGGCTATTCTCTGTTGAAGTTGCTGGATGGATGCAACAAGCTTCGCTACCTGACTCTCCACTGGGTCTTCTTCTATCTATTCTAGGCGAAGTGCTCGATTGACTACTTCTTTAACTCCAACTTGCTTCATGAGGAGCTGTTATTTCTCTTTATGGACCTACGCTTTATCCTCTTCGAACTTGATTTGGAGGTCGTCCTTCTCTTATTGCGCAACTCGACGTTGTTCTATGAATTCCTCTTGTGCTTTCTTCAGGGCCACTGTAGCATGTTCTTTTTCTTCATGCATGCGACGAAACTGAGCTTCATTTGCATCAACTATTATGTGAATTTGGGCAGGCTCATCTCCCAAAGTTGTTTCATCTAATGGTGGGGGTGCAGTGGAAACTGCATGGCTGGAGTGAAGGGCTTGTTGTACTCCTCTCAGTTCTGCTTCAATTCTTTCATACATGGCTTCTTTTTTGGCTTAGTTTTTCTGAAAAATATCTTCAGAGGTGTCTGATACAGTTGCAATGATGAATTTGAAGTCATTGATAATGAGTACAGTTTGCAGCTTCAACTTACTAGCTTTGGACTTCTTTCGCGATGTAGGTTTCGTGGGGGAAACCTTTATTTTCTTGGATGTCTCTGTGTCATCCGGGGGATTCTGTGGCGATGTTACTTCACCTTGCTTCTGTTTATATTCTTCCCCATTTTTATCTTCTTTGTCTACTTTTTCATCACTTCCTCTTCTAGGTGAATCTGATGTATTTTCTTCTGATGTGCTACGTATTTCTTGTACATATTCCTTATATTTCTTCCTGCTACTGCTGGGTGCATCATACTCTTCACAAGTAACCACCGGATTTCCAATGAGGTCGGCGTTGGACAGTTCTGCCTAGTTGATTGGTATAAGGAACTCTGCGGGCCATTCCTTAGTGATTTCTTCTAGGTTCTCCTCTGTGACATCATAGTAGGACTTGAGCTCTTCTTTACTTTCGTCTGCACGCGCAGTGATATAAATAAAATTCCTATCTACGCGGAACTTCATAAGGTGCCTGAACCTATCCAGGGTTTTTGGCATCATACGAGGGAAAGACTCAATAGCCCTCTTCAGTTGTAGGTAGTAGGTATGGAATATTTCATTCGACTACCATTGTCTCCCCATATCGCTCAAATACCAGAGCATGGTGAACTTTGCAGCTAGTGGCTCGAACGACTCAATGTCAGGGAAGGTCGCACCTTCCAGCATCTCCCAAGTAGTGAATGTGATGAGGATTAGTAGCCAACTAAAATGGAACTCATAGCCCTGATCCTGAGCTTCGTGAAAATCCAGTTCTAACTGATTGAATAGGTAACTGGCCCAATTCATCTGTAGTCCCTCCACGCATTTTCTTGCGAGATCAATGAAAAACCCTATGACCTGCATGGGTCTGTTCTTTCAGACTAGCTTACCAACAATCAACTGGAAAGAAAGGCACACCACACCATTTTGAATGGAGGCTACCTTGTAGCCTCGTGTCCCCTTCTCTACATCGTCGTAGGTACCTTTTATCTTTTGTGCCAATGCATGATCTGTAGCCTTGCCTGGATAAAATTATTGCGAATCCGGTCCCTGCATGCTTATTCCGATGATCCTATGGATCAACTCCAGATCGATAGTGATGCATTTGTCTAGCCATAGATACCCACCATGGAAGCATGAAAACACGAGTTTAACAAATGCGTTAACCTCCTGATGCCTTCCAAAATGTGGTATCTTCATCACGTTCAAGACAATGGACCTCGCGATGTTCATAGTCCATGGTTAGAGGATGATCTTTGACTTCTTCCCCTTTTTCTTGGTCAAGTATTTGTGAGGTGCGAGCATGCCATAGCTCTTGCAGTCTCCTAGGTTATAGTCACTGATATTCAACGTTGAAATCCTCTCCAACTGTGGTTTGACTTCTTGTATTCCCTTCGAAAGGTATGTAGTGATGACTATGTAGTCAAAGTCCCTCAGGACACTATCACGACTCACCACACCGACCAGGGGTGGGATGCATTTCAGGCAGGATGGATGGGATTAACTTCACATTCGCCAAGTCATCACGATGCTTGGTTCTTTTGTCGGTTGCATCTGGGGATGGTCTAGATCCGTGAGCAGTCGACGGGGATGTTTGCACTCCTCTAATTGATGAGGCTTGGATGCTTGCAGACATCACCTTCTCGGCCATGAGGTATATTAGAATCCCTTCGACAACTTTTTCTGCTGCGCTAATTTCATCTAACATGCACACTCGAGATCTGATATCTCAGGTCGATGAACAATACTCAATGTAACAGAATGGATGGTGAGGTCTCATTGATCACTGCGTGAAATCAACTAGTTATCTGTGGGCTTGGATAATCACAATTGGTAAAAAGTGTTCTTGGTGCAATGCTCGACGGGATAAATAGATATTATCATAACAGACTCTTCCAATGGGAAGGAGCACTTCAATCAATGCAGTTCCATCCATTATGGCGCAGTCCCAATGGTCCAATGGCGAACGTTCCGGTAATAACTGCGTTTCTATCCGTTCTGGAGCATCATTCTAACGATCATAATGCCTCCAACGGTCATATTTCTTCGTCGTGGCAAAGTGTCAATTTTCATTGTACTGATATTCCAATGGATTTCAAGTTCTAGAAACCTTCCTTCTATGAAGTCTTCCTTGGAACTTCTTTCAATTTTTCTAACTTTTCTCTCTTCTTACTGAGCTTTCTGGCCTTCTTTCCTGTGATTTGAATCCCTGTTTTCCTCTTTCCATTATCATTCTTATCTCCTCTTGGCATGATAACTTCGCACTGTGGAGGGTCTTTCATAGGGTTCAAGGGTAATACATATTCTCTTTCTAGGGTAGGTTCTCTACTCTCTTCTACAGACATGTGTCTCCAATATTCCTGTGTCCTTTAAACTTTGACGTCCATATCTTTGGTCTTTAGTAACTTTGACTGGTTCTCTTGTTCTTCTAGTAAGTGCGCTATTCTCCTAGCCATGAAATATCTTAGTTCTTTCTTTTTCTATTCTATATCCTCCTCTTCTTGTTTCCTTCGTATCAGATCTTTCTCAATCCAGGTTTTTCCTAGGAAGATAGCAAATGGGGCATTGTTCTCAACAAATTTAACAATCTCAAATTATTCTTTTGTTGAAGTGGCATGAGCACTCATAGATGTATGGGTAAGTCTTCCACATAGGGTTATCAACTTTCCTCTAAATAATCTTATTCCTCCTAATGAAGGAACCATAGTAGGATTTCCAAAAATTTCCCAAGTTCTTTTTGTCATGATATTCACCTGTGTTTCCTCATCTAGAACACAGTCTATGTCGAAGTCTCCTATTCTTGTTTCTATGTACTCTTTCTCTTTTAAGACCTCTAATAAGTTGATATCTTTGTGATCATTCAGGGTTTCTTTCATCTGTATTAATACAATCTCTGATTCTTTCTAAGGTTCTATCATATTCTTAGTTTCTTGGCTTGTCTCATAGTTTTCTTGTCTCATATTCATCTTTTCAACTTTTGCAATCATTCTAGGGAAATCCAAAACTTCATGGTCCATAGATTTACAACGAAGACAACTAGGACATATACCAGGGAATTCCTTAGTAATATGTCTCGATATTTTGCAACTATAGAAAAGAGTTGATCCTCTCTTTCTTTTAAACGATCCCCAACCTTTCCTGTACTACGCACTGGGATCACAATAACTAACCTGCAAAAAATTCTTTCTAGGATCCTGCATCCATTTGTTATTCCAAAAATTCTTTCTATGCATAGGGATAACATACCTTTCATTAGTTCTATCAGATCTATTCATATCAAATCTTCTTTCTTCTAGTTGTACCCTAGTTTTCAGACTAGGACAAAATTTATCAAACATACCTTGATTCATTCTTTCGAAACAAAATTTTTCACTTAGCTTACCTTTCTCAGAACACAAAGCTTCAAGATATTACCTCTTTTCTTTAGATCAGACTTCTCTTCTTAGCACAGAGATTTGCATGTCAAGTAGAATACTGCGCACTAAAGTAGCAGATCTACGCACATAGATTTATTTTCTTCAATTCCCAGCAATCACAGTTTCAGGTCCCGACAACAAAACCATTTGTTGGCACAGAGGTAGACCCAGGGTTCAACACTTCAACAACGCACCAAAAAAACCCTAACTACTGACCCTTTCGGCAACACCTGCGAAGCAGATGAATTCTCACCCAAGGTAGAGTCAGGGGTGGTTGCAGGACTCAAATGTCTGCAACCTAGCCGGGACACATATTTGTGATTACACTCTAAAAAATCACTTAACAATTAACATTCATTAGTATTTAACTCTTATTCACATCCCAGATCCAAACCCTAATTACAAAACAATGCAGTATTCAACCAGATCTAACACATCTAAGCACTTAGCACATGGAAAGAGATCAGATCTATCATTTATTCACATTGCTTAAGCACTAAGCTGTCATACTAGATTCATGTAAACATTCATTACTGCACTTAAGCTTAAATTGTATACACAAGACATTAACCAGAATGCACAAAGAAACCATAAAAAATGATATATTTGGTTTACCCTAGTGTGGGGCTACGTCCACCAACTCTTCTCTTCTTTATTATATTCTGTTGAACTTCTTACAGGCACAGAGCATCAAAAACTTACTTCGCAGAGGACAGGAGATCTGCGTGCACTTCGCCAGATCCTCCTTCCCCGAGTTAGATCACATCACACAAAATCCTTACACAGTTTGTACACAAAGTAGTACATATGACCCGCACTTAGATTTACAACCTCAAAATACACTAAGCAGAAATCCTCTTACAATTACTTGCACTTAGCACAATACTTAGCACCTAGCATCACACCCTTAGAACTGCCTACTTACATCACATAGCTTTATATTTAATCATTACAAAAGGGCCTAAATATGGGTAAAACCATGGGCCGACATCCCCATACCCGTTACATAAACCCTAATCCCAAAGATGCCCTAAAAATGGGTCAAGATCCCATGATCTCTGCTTCGACTTGTGCTCCGCCTTCGGCCAGCCTATCGAAGTCCCAAAATAGGTCAAACATGACCAAGGATCTCCAAAACTTGGTCAAGGGCCAACAAAGGTTCTGACATTTCTCATTTTTATTTTCAGATATAACAGTTACCGATAGTCAAGGGATAAAGATGTATCAGAAACCGACAATTGTGTTTCATAACAATTAGTTTTCTCACGAAACAGGTGATCAATTAATAATGGTTTTTGCTTGAGAATACAAATGAAATCCAAGTTATGAAATTATATGATCATTGTTACTCAAACCAAGATGCTAAAATAATTCTTATAAATTCTAAATAAGGTTGTACTCATGTCAAATTGGTCACCTTATCAAAGATTAGAAAATATCCAAAATTCTGAGTCTCTGAATCAAATGAAAATAATACAAAATAAAAAAGAAAAGAAAATAAGAATAGAATAAGCTCGCTAATCAAGAAGTAAGTTTGAGTGGAAATAAGATCTCTTTCAAAATATCTGAATTTCATTCTATTCCCATCTATAATATCCAAAATCTTTTATTCTATCTTGATTTTTCACTACCCAACCTTAAATATCCACAGGAAGACAGAGTTCGCCTTGACTCGGGAAGCCTACAAAAATAGACCTTCAAAATGAGAGTAGGCGAAAATTTTATGATTCCTTTGTTTTTAACTGAGAGAAAGTATGTCTAGGCTAATCCTGACTACTTTATCCCTTCTATTATATTTTAAACTGATTTTTTTCACTCAAGGAAAGTACTTGGAAATTAAAAGCTCCCCTTGATAACTTCCCTATAGGCAAAGATGTTTTGAAGGTTAGGAGAGGATTAACCCAGAGTAAATCAAAGTGAGTTGACAGACCTTTGCTACTAAATTATAAACATATATCATCCCTTGTATGATATATACAAATTGATTTCCCCCACTTCAAAAATATTAAAAAAATAAGATGGATGGTGAAAGGAAATTCATAATCTAATTTCCCCCATCTAGTCCAAGACAAATGGTGAAAGGAAATTTGAAATTCGATTGCCCCATTTCATCCAAAAGATATGATGAAAGGAAATTCATTTAAATGATTTCCCTCATCTCAACAAAGGGAAAATTGAAGTAGTGAAAGGAAATTCTATGGGAAATGTAGATAACTTCACCGGGGTACTCAACAGGCTCGCTGGAAGTGAAGCAATTTCTATGATAACTGCAAGGCTGTTATACATGTATATAATGTGGTCTGGTAGCTAGTTCTCTTTTTGACAAATATTTACACTCTAAGCTGACAAGGGATCCCCTAATTAAATTTCTAAAATTTACCTTTCCTTTATGCGAACAAAATTGACCAGAGTCTGATAAATTGATTAAAGTTGTCTTGATTATCTTAAACTAACCCGAAATCCGTTTTAGGAAAAAGAAAGCTATTAATAGCCTAAGCTCGATATTGATGAACGATGATTTTTTTGAAATTTTTCTGAGATGTAGCTGAAGTCTAATATCCTTCTGTATGATTTCTCAAAGGTGTTTCCCAGAAACCCAATGATGACTCCATTAACCCAATAAAGGCACTTAGTCTATTGTTCTTCCATACCTCACAGGGAGATGTGATCCCTAGATGGAGCCTATGTTGGAACACTTTTAAAATTATAATCCTAAATATTTATCCTATCCTTTCACTTTAACTTAGAAGTCATTTTCCAAAAGATAAATCTTTCTGCTTTTAAGCCTTAAGGAACGCACAAGGTCCATCATCGATTTATTTCTCCCATTGATCAAATGTTTCCCCTTTTCCCAAATGTTTTGGAGCCTCTTGGTTGTTATAAAGGTCAAGACTCTAGAGACTGCTTCAGAGTTTCACACTTGAGGAGTTTCATCATGTAGCAACTCCAAAGTCTCGATATCCGAAAAGTGTTTGAGATCCTAGTCACGATAAACGTGTACCCCTCTAGGATTTGACACATCGTTACTGGTAGTGGCCTGTTGAAATGATAATAAAGTTAATTTTGTTGATACATGAACGATAAATACCTAAAATCTAAAATTCAATTAAAAGTTAAATAATAGCTTCGCGCATCTGAAGTTTGGATATTCATCATTCTCTCATATTCCAAATTCACGAAGCCCGAACTCCCGAAATTCTTAAGCGTTAAGCAAGGTTAATTAAAGATTAAAATAAATTAGTGAATAATTAATCCCTGCACGATTTCATGTTTCAGAGATCATATCTCTAGCTATTATCAAATATCCTGAGTTCTGAAAGCCCGAAAAGAATTAAGGTTAAACATGATTAGTTAATGGGTTAAACACTAGTATCTCGTGTTATTTTTTCGTGGAATCCTAGTTCGAGTAAATTCAAATTTCATCTATGCAACCTCCCAATTGCAAACCACCAAACATTTATGGAATTGATAATCGATATACAAAAATCATTTCAAATAAGATCTCCGACCACCGCCTAAATCTTTTCATTAAGGAAATCGAATGCACCATCAGTAAAGTATTCGTAACTCAACTCATTTAGGGGAAAAGGATATTGAAGTTTGAATTTGATTTGCGTTTTCACAGAAAAGCAAGTTTGAGAAAGATACGAAGTTTGTGCATTTCTTGTAAGAGGTAACATAGTTCTAAACTCGTGATATCATGGATCCACGAAAAATATCTAAAGCATGTGGTGAAAACTTAAACCCAAACACAAACGTCTTCTCAGACACGTCTCCCAGAACCATATATACTGTGAAAACCTGGACGTAGGTATTTGATATTCTACAATACGAATTGATCAACTGCCAAGATGATTCAGGCGACGAGGTGACTGAAACCCAGGCTACGAGATAGAAATATGTTGCTCAATAAGAGATGCATAAAATAGAAACACGGCCTAGGCTCATGCCTTATAATGATATGATTGGTTGGGCACTGGAGAATGTCGACCTCTTGACTAGTAGTATTTGCAATTCACAAAAGGTTGTGGTTGGGTCATTCTGACCAGAGCATTACCAGGTAATGTAGAAATTATCTCCAGTTCCCAATTACGTTTATAATGTTTCTTTCCTAATAGACTTCAACAAAAAAGAATGTGCTCAATATGGAAATAACTTACCCGACTTGATCAAGGATTGGTGTTCACATCCTGATAAATTTAGAGAAGACACCCATGGCGTGTATGCTATTTCCTCATTAGAGTTTCACATGATGTATGTATCCATGATGTTATGTTGGATTTTCGGGAAGGAAAATTGTGCTCATTTCTTAATACCATGGGTTCCAATCATGCATACAATAGCAAAGGGGTATTCCTTCGATTTGGCCAAAATATTATCAGACAATTTGGTCAGGGAAATCACAGAATATCGGTCAATGAAAGCCAAAGGGAAACCTGCCCCATTTTACATGTCTGCTTATATTATGGATGTCGTTTGTTTCATGAAGCCATTTCCTTTGATGGGATGGAGTTGGAATTTGAACATCGCTGAACCAATACACTTATATCACTCCAAGCTGTGGGAATATAAAGAAAAAGATTTATTCTACAAAAGTTGTAACTATGTGGTGGTGCCGATAACACACTGGTACATTGAAGAACATTTCTCTTACATCAGGTTTTTTGGATGTTCCATCCACGCACATGCCTTAAGCAAGTTTTTTCCAGATCGATTGGTGTGCAAAGAGGTAGCACATCAAACTTTGCTGGGAGGAATTAGTAAAGAACTAAAGGTAGTGCAGAAAAAAGTATGGCCCACATTCTCTTTGCAGGTTGGCATGTTCATGATGTCATATTTCAGACACTAAAAGGTAGAGGCCACGACACAGGAAGACATTAAGCTGGTAAATATTGAATTCAAGAAACACAATCCCTAGCCGATCATGGGAAATCACATGGCTCTTTACAATCTCAAGAGATACGAGCATGGATATTCCCCGCAAGATGAGTTATTCTGAGGAACAAGATCCTATCAGGAAGTATTGAGCTGAGTCCAAACTCTAGCTCCACACAAACTAGATGAGTTCTATAATTTTCAAAGACCCCAAAGAAATGATCTACTTAAAGTCTTACAAGGATAATCCCTGACATCTCCAGCCACACAGGAAGTTGTGACCCAAAATTTAGAAAAAGGAAGAGACATTCACAAAAATTTAGAGAAAACATATGTTTTGACACAGAAAGCAAATACTGCATCATCAAATCCACCTGATGATCAACCTAAATCTCAAATCCTTGATTAAAAAAGGACAGGATGTATCAATATCTACACCAGATAAGCCATCTACTAAAGCATTAGAAAAACAACCATTCACTGAGATAGGAAACCCTATCAAATCGATCAGTCCTTTACAGTCTAGTAGGGGGAACCCGAATACCGATGTCGTTTTTATAGAGGAGCTCACTCCTATTTCGGTTGAAGAAATGATCCCTTCTGACTTCTTCTACAACAAGAAGAGGAGGGCTGTAATAAAAAGAGAAACACACCAAAATGGGGTTTCAACTGTGAAGATACACATAGTGCCATATGATGGTGAGGTCTTAGAGGAGGCAAAATTTGCTATGGAAGTGGCAGTCACATTGGGAGATTTTGCCACAACAAATCAATGTTTAGTTGGGAGTATAACAGAAAAAATGAAGCAGAAGGATCTGTTGGTGAAACGATTGCAAAACCAAATAAATATTGTGGAATAGAGTGTGAGAAATGAGATGAATAAGGGTTTTGAGCAGATCAGAGTGTATGACAGACATGAAATTCAACAACTAAAAATCAGTCTTGATGAAATGCATAAAAATTCATAGGAAAGTAGAGAATTATCCATTCAACAAGGAGAGTTGGTCAAACAACTGTAGGATAAAATAATCTTGATTGAGAACATGGTAGTGGATATGGATGTTTCCCAAGCCCAGGCCTTGGAGGTGCATGAGAAGATGGAATTAGTCGAGCAAAGACTTTTTATTAAAGTAGAAACTGTTGAAAACTATTATCGAGTGGTCGAACATTCTTTAAATAACATTTGCATAAAGGAGAGAGAGGCCAATGCAGCTCGATTTACATTCCAGGAGGCCATTTTATTAGCAACAAAGGATGAAATATCCAAGGTCACTAGATTGTCTCTTTCAGAACAAACTCGAGGCGATATAATACTGAAAACCTGGGAAGCCAACATAGATTAAAGTAAAAGATTAGCCAAGGAAGTGAATAAATCTTGTGAAGAAACATTTTATTCACTTGACAAAGAGTCACTGGACATCAAAAGAGATAATATCTCTAAATTCCAGGGGCAATTTGATATAGAAAAAAATCAACTCAATTTCAAGACAAGCATGGAAAAAGCTCTGGCTGAAATTTTGAAATTGAAACAAATTGATATCACCCAGATTAATAAGTGGATAGTCAATCCTAATCTACAACTACGGTCCATATCTTTAGAATCCAGGAGAATGGAATATAGTTTTACTTACATAGAAAACAAGTTATATAATTTTGAGGCGAATGAAACAAGAGAGCCTTCCAGGTTGGTGGTGCAGTTCATAGGCAGATGTGTTCAGTGTGTCGAGCAAGGAAAAACCAACACATCTGGGAACAAATGAGACAACATGTGCATGCCATTTACACAGGTCATTATTAGAGGCCAACTATTCCTGAGCTGGAGGACAAGAAGAAGAAACATCTCTGCCAACAGGAGAAGGGACATACAATTTGCAGATGAAACTTTTCAAATTTTACATATTGTAATATTTATTGTTTTTGAATTATGAGAATTCCAACCGCCTAGGGTGGAGATCATTTTTTTATAAATACATAGTTTGAATACTTAACACAGGTTGCTTCTTGCTGAACGTAATAGAGATAACTCTCCTTTTGTGAGAATTAAAACAAGTGCATACATGGATTCCAATTTTTGTGCAGTTTGAGTTATGTTTTCCTCTTGTATTCCATATTTATAGTTTCCCTTATGTTATTCCTTGATAAGTGAGTGATTTCAATTTAGTAATACTACTACTGTAGTCACATTTTATCGGTTTTTTTATAAGCAAGAAAATTTTCCTTTGTATTTGATATAACTAAATAAAAGACCTGTAAGCTACTTGGATTACTGTATCTCATATCCTTTCAAGGGTGCATTCTTTAATTTCTTCTACTATGAACAAGGTAAGATTCATCTTGCATTGATGCCTCATTTTGTTTAACATTTTTGTAAGTTTCCCTCACATCATTTGATTTTATAAATCAACTCAGATGAAAAATTATGGCCTCTGTACTGTTCTGTCATTATTTTCATTTGAAGATTAATTCTTATATAACTAACGGAAGAAAAAGAACCTTTCAAAAACATCCCTTTATATTTATGATGCCTAACATTATTCTTTAAGCCTTAGATTTAATCTTAGGAACAACAAGGTGATGCTCCGCCAACTGAGTATCCCATCTGTAGTTTGGTTTATGTAATCCTCATCTCGTGCAGTTGTTCTATACAACTAGATAATTTCCTCTAGGTCCAATCAAGTAGGCTATATGAACCTTTCCACTTCTGATGGGTCTAATGGCGCAATGACCCTGTATTATCCTGACTCAAAGGTCATTTTCCATGTCTTTAAGTTGATTATGGCCTAGTTATGAAACTCCCAATCCAAGTCGAGCAATGTTGGATTAGATGTTGTGTTGTCCACTATCTATATTACTTTGAAGTCGGCTTTAGTCTGTACTCCATCTAGATCTACTGTCAATCCTTTTCATCTCCCAATTGGTAGAACTCTGTGTTGATTTTCCAGTTTCAGCTAAACTGGTGAATATCCTAATGTTGTCTCTCCCATACATTGCCATGTTTTCTTGGGTAATACATTGACTTTTCATCCTAAATACAATATGATATCTCCCATGTTGAAATCTCCAATCTTGGTGTTTAGCCTGAACTCCCTACTTGTTCTCCTCCTTGTATTTAGGTGACTGAATTTTTTTTGTTCTATATTTTCTTCTGTCTCTACGGTACATATTTATAGCATATTTTGATAGAGGATGGATCATTTAGTAATTTTACACATGATTGCAAAAATCCTTTGATCATACTTACTTGTCCCAGGGGCTGCATTTCTTTGGTATGATCCAATGATGGAGGCATATCGTACTTTGGTACTTCCTTACTATGCTGTGCGGTTGAGGTCAACACAATGTATGGATTCATAAATTCTTTTCTGTCTTGCTTAAATATCTCCTTCTTGTTTTGTGCACCAAACTGCTTCCTTGGTTCGACATTCTTCTTCACCCATTGGTGTTGTACTAGCTCTTGCCGTACTGCATCATTTCCTATTTTATCTCCTCCACGTGTAACTATGTTGATGTTTCTTCCTTCATCCCTCGCTTCTGCTGAAATCCACTAAACATTCTGATTGTTCTGATTCCTATTTTCCTGGATCTTTCCTAATAGCGTAGGACATTCTTCTTTGTCATGATCTGATGCATGACAATACATACAGTTCACTGGTGGAAGTGGACATTCTCTTTCATAGTGTCCTGGTTGTTGACAATTGTTACATACCATTGGTCCTATACCTATTCCAAAGCCTCCTCTTTCTCTTCCTCCACCTTTGTAGCTAGATTGATACCCTCACGGTGCATTATACTGAGGCACCTGGTTATACTGCACGGTATTGTAGTGTGGCTGCACGATATTATATGGTTGCTGCATAGTATTATACTACTGTTGCACAGTGTTGTATGGGGATGGTACTTGATTAAAATGATGTGTGGATTTCCTGGTCATCATTTCTTCCTGCACCCGATATGCATATGATATCCTCTCTCTCATCAACTCCATGGTTCTACAGTCTTTTTCATCATGGCCTACTAACTTGCAAAACTTGCAATACGAGCTCTTTGGGACTGTCTGGTACTTCTGCATCATTGGGAAGTGATATGGATCATGGCCCTGTTTCTTACATATCTCGCACCATAGTCCTCCTATTGGTAACGTATTTGGCATTCCTTCTTCCATGTATTGCGTGAATGTTGGAAATTTGTTCTTATGGTGTCCTTCTATCCTACATGTGGTACACCAAACGAATTCTCTTTTGTTCTTACTTTTGTTCTCGTTCAGATGGAATGTTAAGTTCTTCAGATCCTCCTTCAACTCCTTGATGGATGGATTTGTCTTATGATATTGGTTTTCTTCTAGTTGTAGGGATGCCTGCATCTGAAACTTCTATTTTTGCAGTGGATATTTCAAGTGTGGTAATAGTGAGTTGACAAATAGGTGCCTATGTTGCATATATGTCATGAAATATTTCAACTTTCCTTTCAATCGTTTGAATCTCTAGTCAATTTCCCATACAGATTCTCCTGGTTTCTGTCTAATATCTATCATCTCTTTCATTATTGGTCCTATGAGCTAGGATTTTGGAACTCATTTATCAACAAATTCTTGATATCTCCAATTATTCTGGTTTTCCCTGGTGGACTATTTGCAACTAGACTCATATACCAATCTAGTGCGTGATCCCTTAATGGGATATCTAACTGTGCAATTTTAGTGTCCTTGTCTGTGATCTGTTTCGCTTCCCATATCTTTTCATAGATAAACAAGTGCTTCTCTAGGTCCTCCGATTCTTCTCCTTTAAATTTTGGTAACCTAATCGTGGGATCGTGTCCTGCCATCTCGAATGTAGATACTTGACTAATTCTTCCTGAATTGGAGTCTGGCTCCCCCAATTGTTGTTCCTTGTGTAGATGTACTTCCTACTGTCTTCCTTCTCCAGAAATTCGGTTGTCTAAATGGTGGTGTTCTTCTTGGTGTGTTAGTCGCACATGGCTTTATGGGTTCCACACTGACATTAATATGGATAGGATTGTTGCCTTCTATTTCCTCTCTTGGACCTCTTGTCTTCCTCTCATATGTTGTGCATAGTATTTCCTCAATTTGATTCACAGCCCGAAGATCCTCTACCTCCTCTTCATCACTTTCCAAGCCTTCTCTCATGGCTACAACTCTCTTCTTGGTATTTACCTTGTATTGGTAGGGTACTCCATTGCAAGTCTTTCCAGCTGTCACCATGATCTACTTGATCTAGTCATCATCCATCATAATTGGGTCAAAGGCCTCCTCCTTCTTTCCTTTATCCCCTTCTAATTCCATTTCTCTATTTCCTGTCAGTTCTTCCCCCCTTCCCCCATGCACACAGGGAAGTTTAGTTGTTTGAATCCATCATCATTACACCTTTGTTATATAGCAGTATCTTAATGGAAGTATATAATGATCTGAGATACCTGCCTCGAGGTCCCTTCAAGAATTCTTGTTCAACTGGGTTGTACGAATTTGCTGTATCTACTACAAACTATGTGATAAATCCAACAATAATGTTGTCTAACCAAAAATATACTGTGCACGTGAATTTATTATCAACGTGTTGTAGCTGCACAATTTCTTCAGGATTCCAGTATAGTTGTCTGATTCGATTCATCGAATGGTTTTCTTTCAATATTTTGATCCACTCCTACAATATGTGTGGGAAATCACAGAAAAATACTTCATGCAAGTCGGTGAATAGATACTTTTCTAGATACTTGCACGGTGTTAACTTTGGGTTTCTGTTATCTTTCTACGCAAACTTTATCTCCTTTATATTCAGCTAGCTTTTGATCTCTACCTTTGTGGGATTCCACGGTCTCAATGTCCCCTTTTAGTTTCTAATTCTTTCACCTTCTTGTCGTCCGATCTAGTATTCTTTTGACACGTCTTCCACAGATCTCATGTATTCAATCCCATTACCTTCCAATCATCTGAAAACAGAATCATTTGTTGGTTTTTCCTTATTCCCTTTTAGCCATTTACCATTATAGATTGACCCCCATTCATAACCAAGAAGCCTCCCAAAAAAATCCCTTAAAGACTATCGACCCCTCTGGTCACCTAGAAAGAAACTTAATACACGGAGTGCACTGCGTAGTCTCACCCAAGATAGCTATGTGGGAGGTGTTTGCAACTTGGGACTGAGCAAGATCTATGCTTGTATGTCACAAACTTTATTTAGTTAATTTAACATCATGTTATAACATTTATTCTATGCATGCATGTAAACTATCATATCTACTTAATCACTTCATCCATTCAACATTCATCAACTGATCAGACACAAAGATACATTCATTCAATCCCACAACACTGTGTTACCGTGGTTCTCCCCCTCTTGGGCTACATCCACAAAGATCTGTCTCTCGGGATTTTATTATGGTTTAGAAAGATATCACGCTGCACATGGTTACAATATTAGTTCTCCCTTTTTAACACCGTCTCCTTGATCCCTATGAGGCTGACTAGATCACACCAGGCTCCTTAGCCTGCAATCTAACTCTTGGGACCGAGTCACTCATTCCCTCCTTAGCTCACCATCTTAATGATTCGTACATTTCTTACAATAATATTCCTCTCTATCTCTCTTGTCTCCCTTCTACTCTCCTAAGTACTACTTATTTATATTTTTCGGCTCACCAACCATTACAATTTATTACAAAACCCCTAACCCTAGCATTTTTAGGTCTTCCATGCATGCACACATGATGCCTTTCCTTCCAACCATCTCTTTCCTCTTGCATGCATTTATTCCCAAAATAGACTTTCTTTATGGTCTATCTTGCTTCCAACAACAACACCTAGACCAGATGTAATGTAGGCAGTTGGACATGTGTCACAATTTCAAGCAACACCAAAGGAATCACATTTTATAGAAGTAAAGAGGATATTCAAATATCTAAAGGGAACAAAAGAGTTTGGATTATGGTATCGGAAAGGAAAGTATCTATAAATTATTTCCTACACAGATGCAAATTGGATAGGTTGCATTGATGACTAGAGAAGTACAAGTGGAGCAATGTTCTACTTGGGTGAGTGTTTGGTATCTTGGCTAAGCAAGAAACAATCATCAATATCATCGTCTACAACTGAAGCAAAGTATATTGCAACAACAACATATTCTACACAATTTATATGGATGAAATAAACTTTGACAAATATACAGGTTGAGTATGATGATCCCATTCCTATATGTTGTGACAATACAAGAAGCATAAGTATATCAAAGAATCCAATTATGCACTCCAAGATGAAGTACATTCCATTCAAGTATCACTTTCTATGGGAACATGTTGTAGAGAAGAAAATTCAATTTGAGTATGCTGGGACCAAAGAATAGATTGCAGACATCTTTACAAAACTTCTTCCAAGGGAATACTTTGAGTAACTTCATCAGAAACTTGGCATAGTTTTTTCCCCACAATGAATTTTGAATGTTATTCTTATATGTCGTATATGTACATGAGGAAGCACCATAAAGAGAACAATTTAGTTTGGGGAGAGTTCATTCAGGGGGAGTAGCCCCAACAATAATTTACCTTTTACATTGATGTAAAAGGGGGGGAGATTTATCAGATGCATGGATAGAGAGTTAGATTCTTGGTGAGAGAGAACATAGGCATGATTCTAGGGGGAGCGATGGTCCTAGAGGGAGCATGAGTGATATGAATTCAATGTTGCATCAGAGTGTTGCCATCAATGCCAAAGGAGGCGATTGTTGATTAATTGGGTTGGTTGTCATTGACGTCAACCATTAAATCAAGTTCAGTAGAAAATTATGGTAGAAAAAACAATATCGTTAAGGAACTCAAGTTTTTTTGATGTATAATGGTATGAAGATCAACATATTTGCAGGTAATACAATTCTATATGGATAGTACATGGCATGTCATTTCCGGTGATAAGTGGAACGTCACATAAATCCTCATGGTTAGAGAGTTATGGTCTTGTTAATTTGGTCATGAGTTATCTAGAAGTCCCTAGAAGGTCAAATAAGTCAAATTATTCTAGAAACTCCTAGAAGAAGTTGACTAGTCAAAGTGGGTGAAACTAGGAGTTAATTATGTGTTAAGTTGTTGCAATAAGAAAATACTTAAAAATAATTTAGTTGCAACTAGAAGTGGAGAGTTTACTATTCGTGGATAAAGTGGTTGTAAGTGGACAAGTGGTTAGAAGTGGGTTATCCCTAAAATAAGGAAGTTGGGTAAAGTTAGTTAGAAGGTAACCCTGTGAGGAAGCTACTTGAATAGTATAAATAAGAGAGAAAGGGTATCTTATTGCACCTAGTGAACACAATGAATATGTATTATTTGTGAAAAGGTTTGTTTTTGTTACTCATTGATACATTTGAAGTTACACAAGTCTAAGGTAGCAAAGGAGGGTTGACGGTGAAAGTTTTGGAATTGCAAAAATACTGAAAAAACCTTAGTTTTTGAGGTGTACGCGGGATGCAATGGAAGAAGGTGTGCACATACGCGGGATGAATGAGAAAATGACGCATAAAATTGGGAAAATCCATGAAAGATTGAGTTCTTGAGGGTGCCAGGTTCTCAAAGTCTGAAAGCAAGCTCCCAACCTCTAGGAAGGTCTACAGTGATCATGTACATAATATCTATCTACATGTTCAAAAGGTATGTCTCATTTCTATGTGTAGTTGGATATTGTTGTCTACATGAGATATAGTTATGGGGGTTTGAGGATTTTCCCTAGAGAGGCTATTGGATGTATGGAACTTACTATATAAGCAAGATCTACAGAAATAGAGTACTAGTATATCTGATATTTATCATTGGTACATCTTGTTAGTGTTGAGGGATTTTGGTTGTGAAGTTGTTTGTGTAGTGTGAGGCTGGATATCAGTAAGGGTTTGTTTTCTAGTCCATGTGAGGGTTATTACACTTAATCATGATTGTAAACACATGTATGGAACATGAATAGAGAGACATAGATGCACTTGGTTAAGGGATATGTATGATGATGTATGTATAAGGAACAACTACATATTGGACACAGTGATAGGTTACAGGTTGATGCGATAGAGGAAGAAAAGAGTTGGAGTTTCAGAAAGGTGAAAAACCTAGATTTCTGAAGGTGTATGAAAACTGAAATATAGGCAAGCCGCATACATACACATGCTACAGTATAGATAGGTCGCGTACATATGTGTGTTGTAGCATATACAAGTCATGTACCTATTGGTTTTGTTGGTATAGGATGGTTACAGGTACAAGTTGATCACATGTTATTGGTATAGGTTGGTTACAAGTTATTGGCACATATTTGTACATGTTTACAATGGTATATATCATAGTGATAGTGTGGCAATGGTTTCATTATCTATTTGGCACTTATATTTCAAGGCGGAAAGATAGGGAAATGATAGGTGGTTGTAGCCACATTTCAGTTGTATCCAGAGAACATAGAGGGTTGTAACCTCCTTCTGGTTGGAGCCATAGAATCGAGGAGATGGAGATTTCCTCAGGTTGTAGCCTGAAAATATAGGGGGTTGGAGCCTCCTTCTGGTTGCAGCTGGAAAACAAAGGAAGTTGGTTCTTCCAATGAATGTAATTCTTAAAGACATATAAGAAAAGTCATTCTATGGTTTTCTCCTGCATTGGGTTTCCACCTAAAAATACTGATGTATTGTGTATGTGTGTGATTGCTCATTGTTCAAGGTTAATTTATTCTACACTTGTTGAATGATATTGTTAAATTGATCATAAAGATGACAACACTTATACACTATGGTTAAAAATGATTAAATTTCTATATTACTGATTCACGCCCCCTCTCAGTAATCCAACATGTGCTCCTATAGAGAATCCAAGGGTTGCCTATGTGAAACTTCATGTCTTTTGGATGTTTCATGCCCCTTTGTGAACCCACACTCAAATGACTCGTCGTTCCCCTCTGTGGACCCGATGCACCCATCAACCATAGTTTCTCTTGGACTGATGCACCCATTCCTTGGGCACGTTCCCCTTTCCTTGTATGTTATCTTGCTCCAATCATCATGACTCCTCATGGGTGTGCCAATGGGGTTATCTAACCTATTTAGTGCACCCATATTTCCAAGGCAAGACTGTTACACTCCTTGGGAATGCTCCCAAGTTGCTCCACCCTTTCCCAAACATAACCCAAGTCTCTATCAATAATTCTAAGGAAAGTGAGGTGTGTGCCCTCCTTAGTTCGAAACATCACCATTGTGCTCCCAAGGTGCCCCTGCTCACACCCACACATCTTCATTCACCGAACCGGTCACATTCTCTCTATGCTATCTTGTCTGACTTGTCTCCAAGTATTACCAAAGAGTGCACATGCTTGGTGGGTGTCGTGGGAGACCTTACATTATCCCCCACTCCAAGTTGTTTCCATCCTCGACAACATGCATCGATCTCTATGGAGTCTCTACACCATATCCAGATCTCGTCACCACTCAACAACTATTGTCTCCTCAACTATTTTCATCAAAGAAAAATCCCTTTAGAAAGTTACACGAGTCTACAAATTGTCGCTTCTCTTTGATTTATTGTTGCTTCCATACTTTAGTACACTTGCCCATGATTTTGTGCATTAGATCTCCTTGTGACTTTGGTTGATTGGGTAGCTAGTCCAATCATCACACCTCTATCTCAAGAACTCACATATTCACATTAAAACATCCTTTTCTATCCAAAAACTTGTCACATATGTAACTCCTTGTTTCCTCCAATTCGTTAAGTCGCCCACTACATTCTCAACATATTTCACCAAGGCACCTCCTCAAGGTGACCCATTGGCCTCACTACCTCCCACTGAGACAATGATCCAACATGTTGCATTCTATTTTGAAGGTGAATGGGGATGGATGGTTGGACGATCTACGTCATCTCCAATTTCCCCCAATTCCATCGGTGTAGAGTCATCGTACTTCTGCATTATGTGCATAAGAAGTGGTACACTTGAACCAATTTTTTCTTCACACTCCTCCATGATTTTTTCTAAATTAGGCTCATACAACAATTCACCATGTCAAAGTTCTCTATATGAGGAATTGACCTCTTCCTTGGTTTTCTTCCACCAAGGTTGCTACGTCTCCCTTACATCATCTTATTCCACAGATGGTATCTTTTTCCATTAAATGAAATGCTCTGACATCCTCATCTCCATGAATTCCTTTGATCTTCATTGCAAATCATCAACTTTCAAAAAAATATAAACCAAGACATCCACTATCTTAGCTATATATCCAACTATCTATTCAACATCAACAAGCCTCCATTACATTGACACAAGCTTCCTTTTTTTCCTTTTCATTAGAATATCCAAACATCACCCCACATCGTCCATGTTCGTCTCCACAAGGTTACCTACTCTAGTTGTTCGCAACAACCATATGCAAGGAATACATATACATGCCTCCTTCCTTCCTCCTTATGGTAGGAATCAAACGGGGAGTATATCCTGAGAATATTTCCAAACTATCCATGTGAGGAATCGATGTTTCCTTTTCCTTCCTCATGAACTCCTATCCCAACACAACTTTGAAATATTCCATAGAAACAATGGTGAAACTCATCCTTATGCACCAGTCACCAAGCTTCAATGAAATGTCCTCAGATACACTAATTACCTTCTCTAAAACTTCATTGACTATATTCAAGGTTTTGTGCATTGGTTTGGGATGCAACCCAAGCCTCTGCACCATGTCCTCCCTCAAGAGGTTATGAGTTTTCCCATTGTCCACCATGACTATCATTGAATTCCCGTTGAATTTGGATTGCACATAGAAACATTTTGTCTCGTATTTCTCTTCGATTTCTGTTGATTCACCCTCCATGACATTGTTCAAGGATTTCAAGACTCGAATATATGGATTGTATGCCTTCTCCAAATAATTCAACTTATGTTTCAACGGAAAATTCTTCTCATAGTGCTCCATGACACGAATCTAATACAAAATTGACTTCTTCTCTTTCGTGCATTTGTTTGTTTGGAATTGTATTTTCTTCCCTTGGACGTCTTTGTCTTTCATTTTTCCTTCCTCTTACCCTTATCTTACTAATACTTATCACCTTAGGTGTCCTCATTGTTCCTAGGAGTTGTCTTGGGTTCACTCAAAAATTCCAATAGTTTGTCTATTGCGGTGATTACTGTTGCAAGAGTTTACACATTCTATCATCTTAGCTCATTCTGTATCCACAGTTGTAGACCATTCATGAAGTGGAAATTTTTTTCTTCTTCCAACATTTCCTTTATCTCCAACATGATCCCCATAAAATCCTTGATGTAGGCTTGAATCTATCCAGTGTGCTTGAAATCCAACAACTAATTTCTTGTGATCCATTCTTGGTTCCCCAAACCAAATTGTTCCTCCAAGGATGCCTTCATCTCTGTCCAGATTTCGATATTCAAAATTATTCTCTAGATACTAAGTCTTCCACCTTGTTCTTCCACCAAATATTAGCAATTCTATCAATAACATCATTTTTGTGTTCACCTTGGATTCATTTGAACTTCCTTTAAAATATTCCAAGTACTGCTCAATATCCCAAAATAAGTTGCATAGAAATTTAGCATTGCAAGTCCTATAATATGGATTGGGTTCCTTTATATTGATCCTCATAGGAATGAAAAAATATCTTTGACTCTTATCCAAGGCTCATTTCAACAATTTGATGGTGTCATCTTGGTCCTTCAAATTTTGTGTGACTACAACAAGAGCATCCTTTGCTACCTTGAGTCTATCCTGAATATCATCGGTCAAGGTGCCAATAATCACATTTTTTGTTTTCTTGGAATTCCTTGATGACTTAATTAAACCCATGATTCATCTTTCCTATCTCAGTCTCCATCTGATTGACATTGTCACCATGTTGGTGCATTGCATTCGTCATATTCTCAACAAACGTATCCAAGATAACAACCTGATCCTTCATTCTTTTATTCTTGGGCTCCCTCTCGGTGTCACTGCCATTTTCATGCAACCCAACCATGGATGGACCTCCAATTATCTTCACTTTACTTCCAAAGGTTTCATTCAAGGAACCCAAAAAATTGTCTTAAGTCTTTTCAAAATTCAGCGATGAGTTTTGTGATGAAATGTGCAATTATTTATGTGATCGGGTATGCGATAAGTTTTACGATAGTATTGCATTCTCCTATCTTTTTGAAGAGATCAGTTCATCCAAATAACTGTGCACTTGGCCCTCTCAAGGGGTGCACCCAATGTTTTTCATACGTCACAACGTTGTTCGCAAATCAGCCTTGTTACAAATCACCAAGTCTACACTCAGATTATCTCTGTGATGGGTCAGTCCACCTAATCGAACACTCACCAAACCTATTCCCAAACAATATTCCCAACAATTTCTCCCCTCCATAAGTATTCTGACTATATTAGTAGTGAAGAGCACCAAATGTTCTTCAAATTTTTCTCTGATACCACCTGCCATAGTAGTGACAGTGATGAATAGCTCACCAACTGCACAATAAAATGAACCCAAAATTGCCCCTTTCTCGACTTCCTAAGTTCTGCGCTCTGATACCACCTGTCACAACCCCACATGACACCTATTGAAATCTTATGATCATTCTCCTCCCAGGGGAATGCAACATTGCAATATTTCTTACTCGGTTTCTTGGAAACATAAAGAATATTTCGTCCAGACTATGCATGTTCACCTATAACATACCTATACTTCATTCTAGGCTATCGATGAGTCACACTCCTACTCTAGTGGAAATATTGTATACTTAAACAACCTTGTTAATACTTTAACACTTAGTCACATATAATCATACATCCATGAACATGAGAAACCAAGAGAATAACTATAGAACAAATGAAATACATACACAGAAAAAATGCAAGTGACGTGAACCATGACTAACACTTAAATAAGTCTTTGTTATTGTGAAATAGTTAAAATATTAGCACTATCAATTTGAATTACAACTTGGGCAGAGTCATGCGACTCACCTCACCTAAAAAAGACTCATACAAAAATTTATCACACCAAGACTTTCTATCTCAACCATCTCCACAACCTCTAGTGGTGCACCTCGGACGTGCCCTCAACCATAGACTTGTTGTCCCTTTCTTTCCACAAAATTTCACCTAGCTAACATAGATTTCAGTTTTGCTTCACACATGCCTCCAATATACCTATGTTTCAAGAATTCCCAAAAATATTATAGAGCATCCCACCCTTGGCTATTTGTCTTCCATATTGGCAGCTCTACCTTAGTTCTACCTTGCCTCATAATTTTCCTCAGACTTGTTCTCTCCAAATATTTTTTCAAGTATTCGCTCCTTGTTTGTGCACCCTTGTGATCTTATAGGGAATCCAAGGGTCACCTATGAGAAATATCATGTCTTTTGGGTGTGTTGTGCCCCTTCGTGAACCCACACTCAAACAACTTTCTACACACCTTTGTGGACCCAGTGCACCCAAACAAGCCCACACACCCATCAACCATCATGTCTCTTGGATGTGTGCCCCATCCTTGGGTGCGCACCCATTTCCTTGTGCATTCTCTTTTTTCAATCATCGTGGCTCCTCACAGGTGTGCTGATGGGGTCGTTCAACATCTTTGGTGTGCCCATGTTTTTGAGGGAAGATGAGTCCACTCCTTGGGCAATCAAGTGGCACTGCCATTGCCAAAATACAACCCAAGTATCCATCAATCATTCTAAGGAAAGTGATTTGTGTTCCCCCCTTGGTTCCACATATCATGATCGTATTCCCAAGGTTCCCCTACTCACATCCATGTGTCTTTTTTCACCCAACCAATCACATTCTCTCTATTTTCTCTTTACCAACTCATCCCCAAGTCTTCCCAAAGAGTGTGCATGCTCGATGGGTGTCATGGGAGACCTTAAATGGGGGAAAAAAGAGAAGACTAAGATTCAGTTCCCTTCCATTATTTGTGAGGAGGACCATCCTACTAAGTAGTGTCCTCAGAAGGATGAGGTCCACCATTTCTTGGCACAAAAAAAGGATCCCCAAAAACCCTTTGTCTTAACTCATCCTCCCCCCCAACCTCACCACATGGAAGAGAATATTTCCCCTTTGAAAGGGGCATGGAAGGTACCCCTCAAAATGAGGGGTCATCCTTAAATTTTGTAGTTTTCATGTGTGATCAAAAGGTTTCCCTCCAAACTCGAGTGAGAAACTATGACAATATAAAGACTATTCTTGCAACACAAGAGTTTGCTTCCTATTCCTAGCATGGTGGACCTCTTCATATTGAGAAGCCATATCTTGACACATTGATTTTCCCCTAAAAAAAAATTCATTGACATATGACACATAATTCAAATGCATGGGATGCCCAAAACTACAATATTGTGGAAGACTTGGCCCAAGCACCATATTCCATGTATTCCCTTAAATTCCTCCTCCAAAGATGCCTTGCACATTGGAAATATTTGTTGTATACAATAGGCAGGGTTGATCCCTCAGATTCAAGATGATTATCTTTTATTCAGTTTAGGTTCATCATAGGATTTCCATCCACCAAATCACTTTTCAAATCAAAGTGGGAGTACTTGGGAAAAATATCCTTCACACCGTCATTGATGAAGGAGCCTCAATTTTTATTATGTCTATTTCATATTGCAAAGCCATTGGATCTCATAAGTTTGATATGTCTACAACCATATTGAAAGCATTTGATGGACACATTTTCCATCCTTATGGGATTATCATTGCATTTCCCATTGAGCTAGGTGGCAAGACTATCTTCGTTGTTTTGGAGGTATTCAACACACCTCTTGAGTATAATATTCTACTTGAGCGTACTTGGTTCTAAGATATGAGTGTAGTTGTCTCATTAGTATTTCAAGTCTTACGTTTCCATCACCAAGGGAAACTTGTTACCATCGATCAATTAGAATTTTTCACCCAGGACATAGGATCTGATGCGGGTTCTAATGTACCCTTTTTCAGTGATTCCCATAGTTCTTAAATGAGTGTGGGTGTGGGGATGTTCAAATAATCCTCATTGATGGGAAATTTCCCATTTCCCCCACCATCCTCTCCCCTGAACATTTCTCTTGTCAATATGATTTCTTAATCTACTAGTGGATCCCTAAAGTATTCTAATCCTTGCGTGGCACCTTGTCCCGAGGACATTGAATCTTACAGAGCTAGTATGTTCCTCACAATGGTAGATATTTCCTCCCTTGATATTCCTTCGACATCTGATGATACTAGTTAGCAACTCCATCCTTATTTGGAGTGTGACCAACCTACTCTTCCTACATGAGTTTTTGACTCTCCAAGTTCACATGACTTCCTAGATCTTGATTTTCCTTCAAATGAGGCTATCTTAGATATCATGTCTTCCATATTTGATCCCAAGGATGAGCTGATGCATTGATAATACTTTACTAATTCAGAAATGATGAGAGTCAACATGATGAGTATTGATCTAGGACTGGGAACATTTGTTGGGACATCCAATGGAATTCCTAGTCTTGGTCCTTTTATAACTCGATTATCTTTTTTGAAACTTTTTGTTGGTCCTAAAGTATGCACCTGACTGCTAAAGGGTAGAGATAGGACACCTCACGTTATGAATGGTTGTTTTTTTTTATTTATGGGTTAGTTAGAGGGTTAGTTCACCAAGACATGAGCATGGTTTGATTGGCCAAATGACATGGATGAGGGTCCTCCTTGGTTGGTGGCACACTAAGGACAAACAAGTGGACAATTATTCCCATAGGTTGCAATAAAACAAATATTCATCAAATCATATTTGATATCACAGGTTTCATATTAATAAAGACAAGTCATACAGTAGCTGAAGGAAAAGGAATGTACTTCACAAAAATAAAAACTGCATTCATGATAAGAAACACATACAAATTTGGAACACAAACATACTGTCATCAATACTATCTTCACAAGGTAGAGAGATTTAATCCATGCGTAGAATGGGTACAACCATTTGTTGTATCGATCTTTTTCTCCCAAAAATCGAACCCACAAAACATACAAAAACTGCATATTTATCAGAGTTGCAAAGACTCTCGACCAGTGTGGAACTAAGGTTTCACTCTATACATCAGATGTAAAACAACTTATTAAGTTAACTAAAACACATTGTTGGACTATGTTAATGAATACTTTGAAATTCACTTAACAAAAAATAGTAGTTCTTATCACAAAAAAAAGACCACTTATTATGCCTTAAACTAAAAGAGTCTTGAACTAAACAATTAAAAAGTTCTACTAGAAATGAAACTGGGTCGATGCATGCGCTGTAATGAACTGAGATTTGATAGAAGATGGCTAGGAGTGATATAAATGAGTTCTTTATTGAGCACTGGAATACATGCGCACTGTTTGAGGCCATTGGAGATAAATGAATATTTTGGCAGTGTTTTTCCCCTACTTATATCCTAGAGGAAATAAGCAAATCATTTGGCATTTTCCTAGAGTCTTTGATATCCTTTCTGCAGTCTGGACGTGTAGTTTCCCCAATTTTGGTTTGGCACTCCTTTTTAAACATTCCAAAATGTGCAATAAATGTGGGTGAGACACTTTTGAAATATAGTGTTCGGGGGCTTCAGAGCGCAAAGTATACATATCCTCTGGAGGACAAAACTCCTAGAGTCATTAACCAACACTAAACACTTATTAACCTGAGATTACCTTTAATCATTTAATGTTTCGACACTTCGACAATTCATGGTCTGGGATTTTCTGAATATTTAGTTTGAGAATCTCACAAAGTGACATGGAAGTGAGGACCCACTTCGACTATTCAAGGCTATGACACTTCGAGGCTCCGACACTTTGGAGGTTCATTCTTATTTTGGATCAAAATCTCCCGGAGGACAATCTCCTGAAGTGATGTGGTGGCCTGATGTCATATCGCTGACGTGTCAGGGAAAGAAGGGTGACATGTGTCACCTGGAATGGAGGAGATGTTGTACTAGAAATGCCCAAAATGAATTCCACGTGTCATCATCAAGACCGATTTCTAGGTGGCATGTGCCACATTTCGTCTTGAGGAAGGACCTGTGTGAAAGGAACATAGGCATTTTAGGACTTCAATTTTTTTGGAAACTATGTTAAAACTTGATCAAAATCTCCTGAAGGAAATTTCCCCAGAGTGACGTTGTGGCTATGACGTCATGATCGATGATGTGTCATGAAAATAAGGGTGACATGTGTCACCTGGAATGAGGAAAATAGCATGTTGAAAATGCTCGAAATGAGTGTCACTGTGTCGGACATGGATGGATGCCACATGTCACCAAAGATGAATGCTACATGTCAGCATAGATGAGTGCTACATGTCTCTAGCTATTCATGGTTTGGGGCTTTCAAATGTAAATTATGTATGACTCTCGGAAGACTGGACTAACGGAGTGACATGGAACTTCGAGACTTCAACTCTCTGGCCCTTCGAGGCTTTGATACTTCGGGGGTTTGTGATTGTCTTGAAGTAAAACCTGCCGGATGGATGATCCTATAGATCTGACGTGGTAGTATGATTTCATATCGCTGACATGTCACAAAAAGGAGGGTGACATGTGTCACTTGAAATAATATATATGACAACCCCAAATTTGTTGAAAATAAGTGCCACATGTCTTAATTGATGAATGCCACGTGTCTCAACTAATGGATGCCATGTGTCATGATAGAAGACTAATTCGACACTTTAGGTCTTCAGATATGACATGTACATGATGTCAATGTCACTGATGTGGCACCCACATTTTGAAATTCATTATTTTTGTAGTGATGTGCTTGGAAATCCCCAAAGGATGATCGTCGCAGAAATGCGGGGGTTCAACGTTCAAGAGTTTTTTACAAATATGAGCTCGAACGTTTCAACACCGAAGTCATGGAGTGGCTTATGTGTGAATCTTGCAATTAAACATCGCATGAGTTATGGAACCCCATATGTGTGAGATGTTTTTATCTGATCGTCCTATTAGATCTCCACCATTGAAATTCAACCTTTCTATTTTCACATTCTAGCCCTGGAAATGACTGCTCTGAATTGTTGTGTTCTATTCACGGGAATTTCCTATGGAATCTTATTGTGCATACAAAGGACTTGGTGGTCCTATACATCTCCTACATACACAAAATAATTGGTGGACCTGTTGAACGCTCAATCAATGGAAAACACAATGACAAGTATTTCAAACCAAATCGTGACATGCAATTATCCTTCTAGAAAACATAAACAATTTGCACAAAGAAAAAATCCAGAAAGATAATGATAAAAAACCAAGTCATTTAGAGAAGGAAACCAACTTAAACAACTAGAAGAGGAATAATTTTGATGAAGGCATAGGGAAAGGAGGCATGAGGGAAAGGGGTGCAAAATTAGGTCTCAACATTGGCTCCACCTGGGGATAGTACTTCCTTGTGAGGTGCTAAGAAAAACAGATCAATGCCTTGGAATTAAATAACTTGCTCCCACCTTCCTTCTCTTACCTTTGTTTCTGTTTTCCATCCATGTATATATGCTACTATCTCTCAGCCATGCATCTTATTGAACTTAAAACTGCAACTACACCCTAATGCCTTTGTTGGGATATGGAGTCTTTATTCACACAAAAACTAACTAAAAATTAAATACTTGAATGACAAGCTTATTCAAATGCAAATGAAAAAGGAAAGAAGCTATGGTACAAGAGGGAACTTCCCTCAATCTTTCAAGAAAAATAGTTTTTCAGGAAGCACTCGTTTACCAGGCCTCCAAAAATTTCAGTATCATCTAGATTGTGTAAGACAAATGTGTTATTTTCCAAAACCTAACCACCTTAAAAGGACCAAACTAGAGGTTATCGAACTTACCATGCTTGGACTTTTCTTCCCTTCTGGCATCCTACCTCAGGACCAGGTCTCCTTCTCGAAAGATCTCTTTCTTGGTTTTCTTGTCAAAGGATAATTTGATCTTTATTTAGTATGCTTCAATGATATGACTCAATGCTTCCGTTTTCTATTGAACCTCTATAATATGAAAGATTCTCCGTTGGATATCATTTGCCTCCTCTATTTCTTCCTATAGGAATTTTAAAACTGGTAGAATGAGCTGAGTTGGGAAGACAAAATATATCCCATAGACTAGCTGAAATGGTGAGGTTCCCAAGGATTTCTTGGTGTTGATCCTATCATCCCACAAAGCATACTTAAGTTTAGAGTCCCATGATTTCTTGTTTTCAGTCAACAATTTCTTGATGATCCTAATGAGAGACTTTTTTTCTGACTCGACCAACCCATTTCCCTGAGGATAATAAGGCATGGAATGTGTCAAGGCGATGTTATGGATTCCACAAAATTCAATCATGGATTTGGACTTGAATTCCTAGGAATTATATGTTATAATATTTCTAGGGAAGTTGAACCTGGCAAAGATATTGGTTTCCGAAAATTTCATAATCACTTTGTCAGTGGCATTCCTAGTGGGCACAACCTCAATCTATTTGGTAAAGTATTCAGTGGCAGTGAGGATACACTTGTGCTGCCCACTGGAGGGTGGATTTATCTCACCAATGAAATATAATCTCCATTGTTGAAAGGGGCCACTGGTAGTGATAGGTTTTAGGGGCAGTGAGAGTAATTTCTTCTTGCCTGCAAACCTTTGACATTCATTGCATGCCCTTACTGTAGTGAATACATCAGAGAAAAGGGTCGTCCAGTAGTACCCTGCCCTTAGGATCTTGAGGGATGTATCCTTCCAATGCTTGTGTCCCCCACAAACTCCCCTGTGCATATCTTTTATGACTTTCTTAGCTTCATTTTCATCAAGACACTTTAATAGGATTCCATCACGGTCCCTTCAATACAGGTTTTGATTTAAAATGCAAAATTGTATAGCTTTTAATTTGAGAGATCTGGTCCTTGTATTTTTCAAATCTGGTAGGGATTCTAGATGCTGCAAAAAGTAAATAATATCTATGTACCAAGGTAGTTGTCAGATACCCGCATGTTGTCTTTTCCATATTCTGTCATGGGTTCATTGGATTGGGTGAAGTTCTGATGCAATTCCAACAACTTACAATTTGATTCTGATAACAACTTGGTGAGTCCCTTTCCCTTGATCAACTTGGTGGTATTTATGTGCAGGTCATACTCCAACAATTTGAAAATCCATTTCCCTCTTTTCCCTTTACTTTCTGGATGGACCAGGATCTCTTTGACACTGTTGCTAGGAACATAGGTTGTTTTGTTATACTGTAACACATACACCCTGAAGGTATTTAAAGATTTGACCAACACATATGCCTATTTTTCTAATATGTCATACTTCAGCTCAAAATATCAGATGAATTTTATAAAAAAGATATGGGTTGTTCATGCCCTTCTTGATTCTTTTGCAGTAGCACAACAACAATGGTTTCCTTGGAGGCGAAAGAAAAGATAAATCACTCTTTGGCGTAGTAAGGGCTGACTAGTACAGGGGCTTCAACAAAGATTGTTTGATCCTATGGAATATTGATTTTTCCTCGTGTGACCACTTGATAACAACATCTTTCTTCAACATGTTGTTGATAGACCTTATGATTCAACAAAGTTTGAAACAAAGCGCCTCAAAAAATTTATTCTTCCTATAAAATACTAAATATATTTCTTGTTTCTGGGAATTTCAATTTTTGGTATGTCCTCCACTCTCTTAGGGTCTATTTTTATTCCTCCTGCTGATATTATGTGGCATATGAGCTTACCCTTTGGCATAGAAAAGTGGGACTTATTTGGATTCAAAGAGATCCCATACCTTCTGCATTTTCGGAAAATCCTCTTAAGGTGCTGCAAATGCTCATCATCTGATTTGGAGAAAATGGTGATGTCATCTAAATATATAACCATAAATTTTTATTTCTCCCTCAAGAAAGATACATCCATATCCCTATGAAAGGTGGCCCATGCGTTCATCAACCCAAAGGGAATTTTGTCATACATAAATGTTCCCCAAGGGGTGGTGAATGTTGTTTTTTTATTTTTGTTCTTCACATACTTCTATCTGGTTATAACCAGAGTACCCATCCAATAAGGAAATTCTGTGGGCACCTACTACCCTTTGCAAAATATGGTCCATCTTGGGCAGGGGGTAGTTTTCCTTTAGAGAACACTTGTTGAGATTTCAGAAATCAGCACACAAGCGTATTTCCCCACTCTTGTTTCGCATGGGCACCAAGTTGGCCACCCAGTCTGAGTACCTCAAGGGCACAATAATTTTTGTATCAAGCATTCTTTTCATCTCTTTTTCAAATATGGACATCAACATGGGATTAAATTTCCTTATATTTTGTCTGAATGGATTAGAACCAAACTTCAGAGGGATCTTATGCTATATGATGTCAGTGTCAGATGTCTTCAAATCCTCATATGACCATGAAAAAATATCAACAAATTATTTCATGAGGTTGACATACCTGTCTTTCTGTTTTGGAGGTAGTGTCATGAATAGTTTGACTGTTTTGGTAGTTTTTGCAGTCCCAATGTTGTAGTCCACTACTTCCTCTTCTTGATATTTTATGGTATCTCCTCTGGAGACATCATGACTATCAAACAACCTTTCTAGTGGCACTAGAACCCTAGAGATGTGGTTTGTTTTAAGTTCCAAAATTTTGTGGCCAACCTTTTCGTTCAACAAATGAGATTTTTGTTGATTCTTTGATTCTTCATCTTCACCTTCTTGATATATAGAGATATTAGAGAATTCTTCTATGGTATGCAAAAATATTTACAGCTCTAGGTCATCACTAAACACCTGCCAATTCTTTATGTTGTATAGTATGACTGTCTTGTGTCTAACTACCACCTGATACTTGATATTTGGGCCAATGGTGTTGAAATATTGTAACTCCAAAGAGTAAACTATTTATTATTGAGTCATTATTCATTAGATAAATCCCCTTTCATGGATTGATCATGTCGGGCATTGTAATTGAACAAATTCCCTCTTGCGGATTGGTCAAAACCTAATTGTATTATGCAAATTAAGAAGTCATCCCCTAGGCCTAATTAAAGTTGTTTTAATGACTAAGACGACAAGTCAGCCCTGCCTAGTGAAGAGACACCTTTCCAGCACCTGCCAGCCAGTATAAATAAAGGAACCCAACACCTCATTATCTCACTCAGGCATTCACTCATCAAGTGCACAAGTTTGGTAATTGCAATTGGGAGAAGAGGGAGGAGAGGGGCACATTTCTCAGTGTTGGATATTCTCTAGTGTTTTGGTTTATTGTCTTGGCATTGTATTGGCTATCTATATTAAGGAATTTTTTGCTAGGTTTTTGTTGGTAAATGTTTAACAGGTAGCATATGCTTTTCATTGATGGCAAGTACAACAACGAAGATGGCATGAGTACAAGAAGAAGTATCAAATTTTTTTTAGGATGATGCTGCAGAGCAAGCTCAATAAGTTCAGAAGAGATAGTGCAGAGGATTGTTGGCAGGTTTAATAGGCAAAGTGAGCTTGTCATTGATGGCAGGATCAGAGTGTGCATTGATGGCAATAACAACGATGAAAAAGATCATCATGATAAACAACACAGTGATAATGGAAGAGGAGGAGCATCAATGATCATTGGACCCCATCCCGAATCCCCGATGACCGTCAGATATGAATTCAGACAAGAAGAATGTGCAGAAGAGGAGGACAGATCTTAGGTGTCAGATTTGAGCATAAGATCTGACCATCGTTGGATCAGGGAGAACCTACATGATCATTAAAGAGAAATAAGAGGTGAAATGTGAAATGTTGAAATATGTTGGCCTGACTCCATTTCGGAGTTTCATAGATTAGGACTTGAAGGCTTGAGACCCTTCATCATAAGAAGGCGAAATCACGAAGTGGCGAAATCGCAAAGTGGTAAAATCATGAAGTGGTGAAATCACGAAGTGTCAAAATGGCGAAATGATCCTAGCCATTGGATCAAGGTGTGATCTAGGCTATTAGATCCAGGAGGTGAATATGTCAGAACACGTCAGAAAGGATAGTCGTGGACCATTGGATCAAGAGGACACGTGGTGAAAAATCAGAGCACCACAAAGACTCCATTTCGGAGTTTCACAAATCGGAAAATCCAAAGGAAAGAAGTTCAAACTCGCAATACGCAAGATCACGAAAAGATCTTGACCGTCAGATCACCAAGGATTCTGGACCATTGATCTAAGCTCCATCTCGGAGCTTCGCCTATCGCGATTTGAAGTGACGAGAACCTCTATCACAAGAATCGCGAGATGCGAATTCACGATAAGATCTGGACCGCCAATCCACCAAGAACGTGGACCATCGATCTGAGCTCCATCTCGGAGTTTCGCCTATCACAACATGGAGTGACGAGAACCTCCATCTAAGGAATAGAGAGATGCGAGATCACAAAAAGATCTGGACCGTTGATTCATCGAGATCGTGGAACGTCGATCAAGATCGATGAAGATCATGAGTTCGAAGTGCCTTTTAGCGCAGCCTGTTGTCACTGCATGTGGTCACATGGAGGAAGGACCTAGTGCAGATGAACTCCACCTCGAAATTTCGGGGATCATGTATGGGAGTGTCGAGACATTGGATCATACGAATGCCGAAATACCAAAAAGGTGAATTTTCGCTATAACCGGTGGTCATTGCTTGTGGTCACGTAGAGGAGGGAGCTAGAGTAGCCAAGCTCCTTTTTGGAGCTCGTGACATGGAGAGTCAATATGTCTCATCGCAGAATCTCTGAATTGCGAAAGTGAGAAACAGGTAAATAACGAGAATACCCTTTAGAGTTAATCCAACAATGCAGGTAAATTTGAGCATAATCGGAGGGCTAATCATGGTCCTCACAGTGTAACTACTAGAAACCATTGATGGTTTCTGCCAGAGGAGCTGAAGAGTCTATGGGAATATTCCAATGGGATGAAGATAGGTGATAGGAGCGATTGACAACTGGAAGAGGGTTGGAGCCTGTAGTTGAAACATAGAGGGTGAGCTCGACTATAACAGAGAAGATGAAGAGTCTCAACTTCCAGAGAGAAAAAGGAATCTCGACATAACACCCGGTGATGTTGGACACATGGTGGGAACCACTAGAGAAGATGAAGAGTTGCGATGATCAGGCAGAGCACTCGAGAGGTGGAGGATATCGGCGCAGTGTGAGTATGCAGAGGTATTGTGCGCATTACATGCACAAGGTGAACAGAAGCTATAAGTACACGGTACAGAGAAGAGATGGTGTGGTTGTTGCTGTTGGAGTTGTTGTGGTTGTTGTGGTTGAAGGTGATTCATGTGTGAAGAAGGAGGAGAGTGCAACAACAAAATTGAATAGAAGAGGAACTGTGCAGTGAATGGACATGGCGCATAGAGCATAAAAAGTAGAAGAACAGACAACACAAGTCATGTGTGCAGGAAGGCAGTGAGGCAGACAGAGCAATGAAATGCAGCAAAATAGTGATGAGTTTGGTAAGACATTGTTGAACATTATATCACTGTAATGAGTTTCAGTAGCAAAGATTTATAAAACAGGGTGGTAGGGAGGTTCTAGGGAGGACTGTTGGCCTCAGAGGTTCAAGTGGGTTCTTGAACATAGGGAGTTGGTGCTTCCTTCTAGTTGTTACTAGAGAAACCAGGGAGTTGGTGCTTCCTTCTAGTTGGTGCTAGAGAAACCAGGGAGTTGGTGCTTCCTTCTAGTGGGTGCTAGAGAAAACAGAGAGTTGGTGCTCTCAGCAAGTAGTAGCTTGTAAAACTAAGGTTGTAGCCTCATTATGAGTCATTTTTGATATGTATGATAATGTAAAGAATGTAAGTATTACTTATCATATAAAGAAAAAGAGGTTTTCACCCTGCATGGGTTTCCTCGGGAAATATCTATCTCTGTGTTTCTCATATATGTGACTGATGCTGAATGTGCCATTGTTTATTTCCCTGCATTATTGTGCTCATCATTGAGTGCCTTGTAAAGTTATTTAAAAGAAGCATAATTGTTTAAGCACGGCGACAACTGATTCACCCCCCCTCTCAGTTGTTCAATAATTGGTATCAGAGCGGGTTCCTTTTATTCAAAGGTAGATCTGTAAGCTTAAACATGACAAGTCATGAAGGGACTTCAACCACTAAGCCTCCTTTGTTTGATGGAACAAATTTTTCCTTCTGGAAGATTAGAATGAGGACATACTTAATGGCCTTGGGTGTTGATGTTTGGGATGTAGTAGAGACTGGATATACAAATCCTATTATGCTAGACTCCAAGGACGATAAGTTAGAGTTTAGTTTTAATGCTAAGGGAATGAATGCTATCTTGAATGGACTTGCTGAAGCTGAGTTTGTAAAGGTGATGCATCTTGAAACTACCAAAGCAATGTGGGATAAACTTATTAGCAGTTATG
>ML778326.1:343954-373257 GCA_009831015.1 Picea engelmannii | reverse complement strand
GTACAGATGCTACAATAAGAGACTGCACAAACTAGTTGATTGTATAGACATAAAAGTTGATGAAGAAATCCCAGTCAGAAATGTAAGCAGTGATGAACCAAGAACAAAAGATATAGTTGAAGATGAAGATGAACAGGTCCAAGAATAAAAAAAGGAAGAATCTGAATCAGATGAAGATATGAATACTCAGAATGACACAAATCAGTAGAAATAAGCAAAATCACCTCTCAGAATTATTAGAAAGAATCATCCTAAAAATCAGATAATTGGAGATATAAATAAAGGAGTTCAGACAAGAAGGAAATTGATTAAAGACGCAGAACAATCTCATGTTGCCTTTTTATCTATGACTGAACCTAAAATTTTTGAGGAAGATAGCCAGGATGATGATTGGATTAGAGAAATGAATGAAGAGCTTGATCAGATTGAGAAGAACAATACTTGGGAACTTGTCCCTAGACCTAAAGATAAAAATGTAATAGGTTCCAAATGGGTGTTCAAGCATAAAATGAATGAAAAAGGACAAATTGTTAGAAATAAAGCCAGATTGGTCTGTAAAGGGTATGCACAAGTTGAAGGTCAGGACTTTGATGAAACTTTTGCACCAGTGGCGATATTAGAAGCTATCAAAATGTTTCTTGCTTATTCATGTCATAAGAACTTTAAAGTTTATCAGATGGATGTTAAGTCAACATTTCTTAATGGAGATCTAGAGGAAGAAGTATATATGGAGCAACTTGAAGGTTTCTCATTAACAGATAATCCTAATTATGTTTGTAAGCTGAAGAAGGCCTTATATGGACTAAAACAAGCACCACGAGCTTGGTATTATAGACTGGACAAATTTTTACAAGAAAAAGGGTTCAAGAAAGGTATTGTTGACAGTAACCTTTACATGAAGTCTGAAGGTGATAATTTACTAGTTGTTTTGGTTTATGTAGATGATATTATTTTTGGCTGTACTAATGAATCATCTGTCCAGTGGTTTGCTAACTCTATGAAAATAGAATTTGAAATGTCCATGATAGGAGAACTGTCATATTTTCTTGGCTTACAAGTAAAACAAAGTTTTGCAGGAATATTTATTTCTCAAGAAAAATAATTGAAAGAGATGTTGAAGAAATTTCGGATGGAAGATTGCTCTCTAGTTAGCACACCCATGGTGGTTGGTTGCAAGCTCCGTAAAGATGACATTTCACTCAATGTTGATCAAAGGACATATCGATCAATGATAGACAGTCTTTGTACATCACAACATCTCGTCCTAATATAATGCAAGATGTTGCAATGGTAGGTCGTTATCAGTCTGCTCCTAAACAAAGTCATTTGGTAGCTGTCAAAAGGATATTCAAATAATTGAAGGGAATAATGACTTATGGTCTGTGGTATCCCAGAAATCAGAATTTTTCAGTTAAATTCCTATTCAGATGCAGATTAGGAAAATTGTGTAGATGAAAGAAAGAGCACCAGTGGAGGTGCCTTCTTCCTGGGAGACTCGTTGGTAGCATGGATTAGTAAGAAACAGGGGTCCATTTCTTTATCAACTACAAAAGCAGAGTACATTGTTGCTGCTACTTGCTGTACTCAGATCTTGTGGATGATTCAAACTCTTGCAGATTTGAAGGTAAACTATACTAAACTTATTACAATTCACTGTGATGACACTAGTGCCATTAGTGTCTCCAAGAATATTGTTCTTCATTCCAAGACTAAGAATATCCCAATAAAATATCATTTTCTTAGAGAACAAGTCATAAACAGAGTTGTTCAATTGAATTATATCCCTTCCATAGAACATATAGCAGACATCTTTACTAAACCCCTAGCCAAGACACCATTTGATTATCTCCGACAGAAGCTGGGTGTCATCCCATCTGAAATCTAAGCAAGTTCATCTTGTTAGGGGGAGTTTTGTATTGATTGATTGAATATCTGATACCTCCTAAAAGGACTGAAATAGCTCAGGGGGAGCATGTTCTCCTTAACATTGATGTCAAAGGGGGAGAAAAGAATCTGGGTGCCTTAGTTGCCATCAATGCCAAAGGGGGAGATTGTTGGTAAATGTTTAACATGCAACATATGCTTGTGATTGATGGCAAGTACAACAACGAAGATGGCATAAGTACACGAAGAAGTATCAGAAGTATTTTAGGAAGATGCTGCAGAGAAAGCTTGATAAGTTCAGAAGAGATAGTGCAGAGGATTGTTGGCAGGTTTAACAGGCAAAGTGAGATTGTCATTGATGGCAGGATTAGAGTATGCATTGATGGAAAGAACATCGATGAAAAAGATCAGCATGATCAACAACGCAGTGATAATGGAAGAGGAGGAGCATCAGTGATCGTTGGACCCCATCCCGAATCCCCAATGACCGTCAGATATGAATTCAGACAAGAAGAACGCGCAGAAGAGGAGGATATATCTTAGGGATCATATCTGAGCGTAAGATCCGACCATCGTTGGATCAAGGAGAACCTGCACGTTCATTAAAGAGAAAGAAGAGGCGAAATGAAAAATGCTGAAATATGTTGGCCTAACTCCATTTCAGAGTTTCATAGATTAGGACTTGAAGGCTTGAGACCCTTCATCATAAGAAGGTAAAATCGCGAAGTGGCGAAATCACAAAGTGGCAAAATCACGAAGTGGCAAAATCGTGAAGTGCCGAAATGGCGAAATGATCCTAGACGTTGGATCAAGGTGTGATCTAGGCCATCAGATCTAGGACGTGAATATGGAATACCATGTCAGAAAGGATAGTCGTGGACCATTGGATCAAGAGGATGCATGGAGAAAAATCAGAGCACCACAAAGACTCCATTTCAGAGTTTCGCGGATCGGGAAATCCAAAGGAAAGAAGTTCAAACTCGTGATACACGATATCACAAAAAGATCTTAACCGTCAGATCATCAAGGATTCTGGACCGTTGATCTAGGCTCCATCTCAGAGCTTCACCTATCACAATTTGAAGTGATGAGAACCTCCATCACAGGAATCGCGAGATGCAAATTCACGATAAGATCTGGACAGTCAATCCACCAAGAACGTGGACCGTCGATCTGAGCTCCATCTCAGAGTTTCACCTATCGCAACTTGGAGTGATGAGAACCTCCATCTAAGGAACAACGATATGCGAGATCGCAAAAAGATATGGATCGTTGATTCATCGAGATCGTGGAATGTCGATCAGGGTCGATGAAGATCATGAGTTTGAAGCACCTTTTAGCGCAGCTTGTGGTCACCACGTGTGGTCACATGGAGGAAGGACCTAGTGCAGATGAGCTCCGCCTCAGAATTTTGGGGATCACATCTGGGAGTGTCGAGACACTGGATCATACGAATGCCAAAATACCGAAAAGGTGAATTGTCACTGTAATCGCTGGTCACCGCCTGTGGTCACGTAGAGGAGGGAGCTAGAGAATCCAAGCTCCTTTTCGTAGCTCGTGACATGGAGAGTCAATATGTCTCATCGCAGAATCTCCAAATTACGAAACTGCGAAATGGGTAAATAATGAGAATACCCTTCAGAGTTAATCCAATGGTGCAGGTGAATTTGAGCATAATCGGAGGGCTAATCTTTCTCCTCATAGTGTAACTGCTAGAAACCATTGATGGTTTCTGCCAGAGGAGCTGAAGAGTCTGTGGGAATCTTCCAATGGGATGAAGATAGGTCATAGGGGTGATTGACAGTTGGAAGAGGGTTGGAGCCCGTAGCTGAAACAAAGAGGGTGAGATCGACTGTAACAGAGAAGACAAAGAGTCTCAACTGCCAGAGAGAAAAAGGGATCTCGGTATAACACCCGGTGATGTTGGACACGTGGTGGGAACCACCAGAGAAGCTGAAGAGTTGCGATGATCAGGCAGAGAACTCGAGAGGTGGAGGATATTAGTGTGGTGTGAGTATGTAGAGGTATTGCACGCATTGCATGCACAAGGTGCACATAAGATATAAGTACACGGTACATAGAAGAGATGGTGTGGCTATTACTGTTGGAGTTGTTGTGGTTGTTGTGGTTGAAGGTGATTCATGTGTCAAGAAGGAGGAGAGTGCAACAACTGAATTGAATAGAAGAGGAACTATGCAGTGAATGGACATGGCGCACAGAGCATAAAAAGAAGAAGAACAGACAACACAAGTCATGTGTGCAGGAAGGCAGCGAGGCAGACAGAGCAACGAAATGCATCAGAACAGTGATGAGTCTGGTCAACCATTGTTGAACATTATATCACTGTAATGAGTTTCAGTAGCAAATATTTATAAAACAGGGTGGTAGGGAGGTGCTAGGGAGGACTGTTGTCCTTAGAGGTTCAAGTGGGTGCTTGAACATAGGGAGTTGGTGCTTCCTTCTATTTGGTACTAGAGAAACCAGGGAGTTGGTTCTTCCTTCTAGTTGGTGCTAGAGAAACCAGGGAGTTGGTGCTTCCTTCTAGTGGGTGCTAGAGAAAACAGAGAGTTGGTTCTCTCAGCAAGTAGCATCTTGTAAAATTGAGGTTGTAGCCTCATTATGAGTCGGCGCTCATATGTATGATAATGTAAAGAATGTAACTATTACTTATCATATAAAGAAAAAGAGGTTTTCTCCCTGTATGGGTTTCCTCGGGAAATATCTCTCTCTGTGTTTCTCATATATGTGACTGATGTTGAATGTGCCATTATTTATTTCCCTGCATTATTGTGATCATCATTGAGTGCCTTGTAAAGTTATTTAAAAGAAGCATAATTGTTAAAGCATGGTGACAACTGATTCACCCCCCCTCTCAGATGTTCAACAATTTTCTCCCCCATAGGGTTTCCCAGGATAAATGTTGTGTATCTTGTGATTGTTTTTCTCTCAGTGATCCTACCTATGCTATTTTTATCTAGTAAATTGAAAATAAATGTAATAATAACTTAAAACTTAACATGGTATCAGAGCTAAGCTGAAGAGATAATCTTTGACTAGATAAATAAAAACGTCATTGTTGTCGTACAAGAAAATTAGGGCTTTTTGTTGAAGAGAAATATCATCCTAAAAACCATCTAGAAAAGTGCGCCCTAGCCTAGGGAACGCTTTGGCACCTTGATTGCACCTTTTAAATGGTTAGATACTCTGGAAAGTCAAACCCTATATTTGATTGGTACCAAAAAACTAGAAAACCAGAAAACCAGAAGAACCAAAAAACCAGTACCAGATTTACCAGTCCAGATTTCCGCAAGATCAATTTCAAGGGGTAAAATTTTGGATTTTCAAAAATCTGACTACACTAGCTTACTCACCTCAATTCAACGCATCTAACCCCTGGATCATAATTTCAAAATTTGAAGTTTGAAAAATTAGGGTTTCCTCATAAAATCCTAAGTTGTAGTTGTAGTTTTAGTTTCAGAATCAATTGCAGTGTCAATTGCAATTGAAGTATCACTTGAAGTATCACTTGAAGTATCAACTGTAGTACCATTTCCAGTCACCCTTAAAGTTTTTAAGAGTTGGTAATTATTACCGTTTCTACCAGATGGTGCCACTACCTACAAATACTATCAGAGGGATGTATTCACATATGTTTAAACTGTTAATATTTAAAGGGTGTTTGCAGGAGAAGGGATCTCTTACCATATATCCAGAATGATCTCAAGATCCAACACATTCATAGGAATAACACAACCTAGGTTTGATTATTCTGATATGCATCTATTTTTTGTGACATTATTTTGATCTAGGTTGCATGTTGAAGCTATGAACATCATACTAACCTTTGGTCAAAATTTAAGTCAAATTATTAGATTGATTAAAGTTGAGATCATAGATTTTATCCTCTAACCCAACTTTATATCAATATAGCATATTGTCTTAGTACAGAAGACAGGTTGAATAAAGCACTCGTCATCTTGAGTGAAGGATACTTGGAAGAAAATCAACACACTCATTCTTGAGGACAAGGCTCCAGTTTCTAGATTTGATTAATTAAGTTGATAAGATTCAAAGTTTCACATGACAAGTTGATAACTACCCCTTTACAAGTAAACACTATAGTTGAGGTAGTAGTCTTTGAAAAGTATTATACTTGGTAGCATGTGAGAATAATGAGATAAATGCTTAATGTAATCATTTATGAGATACAACTAACATCTCCTCTAGGAGAAAATTCTTGTGTTGGTTCCAGGTTACCATGGAGGAATGTTTGATCACAACACTAGAAGAGTGTTGACCTCATTTTGTATTATATTTCTTACTTTTGATCTTTGTTTCAGACAGGTCACAAGTGATATATCTAAAGGCGCTATTGTGATGATTATTCGTGCTATTTTTTTATTTACTATTATCAAAAGAGTATTATTCTTACTTGTTGTTTTGTTGACTTTGTCTTGGGTCATAAGTAATAACCCTGAGGAAGTTATAGTGAAGGTTGTAGAAGGAAACATATTATATGAGACATGAAGAAAACTATGTACATGACCATATACATTCATGTACCAAATAATATGAATATACAACTACCAATATTGGGAGACAAATTCCATGAGAAGACTAGATCGTAGCTTCAGAAACTTCTAGGAGATATGAAATCTATTGGGAATATTCCCTTGTTTCAGTGACAGAGAAGGAACCCAGTCAGAAAGACTAGGATATGGATTCTTCCATGAGACTAGAAGAGAAGTAAGTATTGACTTTGGAGATTGATTTAAACAGATCAATCATGTTGCAGATGTATAAATCCTGATGTGTGTCCAAAGGATTCTCCCAACAAGAGGGAGAAGACTATGACGAGACACTTACTCCAATTATTGGAGAAATAGTTCCAGTATTTATGAAGACAACCAGAACAACCATGATTCATAAATAGTATGAGATGTAGGGGGAGCAATACCGATATTTAAAATTGAGTGGTAGTTGGTGCATTACATTATTTGGGTCATGGAGACATGACTACAATAAAACATAGAGTTACGTCCATGAAATAATAAGAGATACCTTCAATATCAGTTATTGAGACACTCTCAATTTCAAATGAAGTTGTTGTCGTGATAGAATAAGAGGAGTTACTCTTAGATTTCAGCAACCATAGTGAGGATGAAGAAATCATTCTCAGCCTCAGAGAATATGTAGGTGCAGAGTCCCAGTTCCAAAAGGAACAATTGCAGAAAGAGGAGAGGACATAGTCTTAGAAAGTGAGATAGATAGTGCTTTGCAGAGAGCACATAGAGCTAGCACATGATTGTTCATATTGAGTTGCAGCTAAGCAAGTGTAATAGATTGGTACAATGTAATGTGAAAAAATGGTTTGAAGTTGAATATAGAAAGACTTAGGTTTGCAGGTTGAAGAAGGATCTGTACAAGTTGAAGCAAGCCCCTAGAGCTTGATATGGCAGAATTGACAGTTTTCTGAAGAGCTTGGGATTTACCAAGAGTAAAACTGATTCTAACCTTTACTTCAAGGTCGTGAATGATGATCCAGTAATGTTACCCCTATATTTAGATGATATATTCTTGAAAAGATGAAGAAAATCTCATCTTAGATTGAAGAAGAAGCTCGCTACAAAGTTTGATGAAGAGCCCAAAGAAGATCTTCCTTAACCAAGGGAAGTATGCAGTTGAAATAATGAAGAGGTTTAAACATGTTGGAATGTAAATCCATGTACACACCTATGGAAATGAAGTTGAATCTCTTGGAAGACATGTTGTCATAATTGGTTGATGCTACTTTGTACAAATAGCTTATTGGTTTGGTGATGTATATGACGAATACCAAACCAAATATATGTTTTTTTGTGAACACATTTTGAGTCAGTATTTGGTAGAACCCAGATGTGTTCACCTTTATGATGCAAAAAATGTGATGAGATAGCTTAAGGGTACATTGGATTTTGGTCTCTTCTATACTAGAGATCATGACTTCAGATTGTATGGATACACTGATTAAGATTGAGCTGGAAGTGTTTCTGATAAAAAGAGCACTTCAGGATGTTTTTTCAGTATGGGGTCAACCATGACTTCATGGAAGAGTAGGAAGCAACCCAATATTGCTCCCAACATGGAAGAAGTGGAATATATTGTAGCATGTTCCGCCAGTTGTGAAGCCATATGGCTTTAGATGTTGTTGACAAATCTATTTGGTCTGGAGATGGAAGACACCATCATTCTATGTGATAACTAGAGTTGTATAAAAATGATGTTCTCTATGATGAGTCAAAGCACATAGAGATCCGATATCACTTCATTCATGATATGATGCAGAGATGAGCTATAAATATCCAATATGTTGGCACAGATGAACAAGTTTCATATGTGTTGACCAAGCCTCTATCTCGTGTAAAGTTTGAGCACTTTCTATATAAGCTTGGTATAGTCTAAAAGGACCTCCCTCGAAAGGGGGAGTAGTGTTGATGATACTATGGTATCCTGGCCAATAGCAGGTAGCTCAATTAGGATTTTATATTCTAGGGGAATGATAATCCTTGGACAAATCCCTATGGTCCATAAGGACGGGATGTCAGAGTACTTGTGCATGTATATGCTAGATTTGGTCAGTAGTAGTAGCTCCATTAGGATTTTATATCCTAGGGAATATTTTGATTCCTAGGAAGATACTTTGGATCTATCAGAGTACCACAAGATGTTGATGCCATCCTTGTGTTGAATATTTCCATCTTTGTGTTGATGTTAATGCCATCTTCGTACTGAATATTTCCAGCTTCGTGTTGATGTTGATGCCAACCTCATGCTGAATATTTCTAGCTTCGTGTTGATGTTGTTGTGATGCCAGTCTTGTGATGAATATTTGTAGCTTTGTGCTAATGTTGATTTCAGCCTCGTGTTGAATATTTCAAGCATCATGTTGATGTTGTTGTGATGCCAACCTTGTGCTGAAGATTTCCAGCCTAGTGTTGATGTTGATGATGCTCCAGCCTTTGTGTTGTGATACTATTGTTTTTTATTTTGTATAAGCCTTGTGTTGTTATTGATGATGATGATGTATTAGTGTTATACAAATCCATGTTGATGCAGATGATGATGATGCCACTTCAACTTCTTGCTAAAGATGATGATGGTGATGATGTTATTTCAACTTTAATGTTGAATATAATGATGTTACTTTAGTCTCATGCTAAATATGATGATGATGTTACTTTATCCTCATGCCGATGAGGATGATGATGCTACTCCAGCTCCATGATGTGAATGATGATGATGAGAAAAATTTCTGATGATTTATAGATATTCCAGTCAGTGTTCTAGATGTTGATGTTACTTCCCTCTCTCTCCTGATGATGTTGTAGAATACCCTTCTTGTTAAGGGGGAGTGTTGAAATATTGTAACTGGAAAGAGTATTCTATTTATTATTGAGTCATTATTCATTAGATAAATCCCCTTTTGTGGATTGATCATGTCAGGCATTGTAATTGACCAAATCCTCTTTTGTGGATTAGTTCAACCCTAATTGTGTTATGCAAATTAAGAAGTCATCCCCTAGGCCTAATTTGTTGGAGTTACTTCACATGCACCTAGGATTTATTTTTCCTAAGTTTATTCCTTGTTTATTAGTCATAATTAGTCATTATCCAGTCTCCTATATTTTAGGGGAGAATATTCCACTTGGAGAATATTCTCTTTCGGTTGACACTTCAGTTTGACTAGTTGATTTGAGTTTAGATGTTGCATTGGTTTTTTCACCATGCAACATTGGGATCATCACCAACTCACTACTCTTTGTTCAGTTAGTTAACTGAAGACTAGTTGACTAGTTAACTCAACTAGGTGGCAGTTCACTCTCGTAACATCCTGAGAGACTAGACTAGGTGACAATTTACTCTTGTAACTATTGGTGTGTGTCCAGATCAATCTAGACCACCACTATGGATCATTAGTTACGCATTTCTCCTATATATATTGTAAATTATTCACTCTTTGAGTGTGGAATACGGTTAATGAGAATTCTTCCATTCTTTCTATCTTGCTTCTTCTTTCTCAAATTCTCTCTGCAAATGTGTGTAGTATTTTCTAGCTAGATCTATTATGTGAAGGTTCAACACATTTACATGGTATCAGAGCTGATGGACTGCTAGGAAAAATCTACACCAAATTGTTTTGCAGGTACAAAAGATTGAAAACAACAAAAGATGGATTATTCATCGGAAATACTTCTCATGCCTCATAACTATTTGGAATGGAAGCCAAAGATTCTACTTCTTCTCAGAAGTAAAGGCTTATACCAAAAAACCATGGAAATGGAAGTAGAGTCTGATTCTGTCGATGAGAAAAACAATTTTCTCAATAGACAAGATATGGCCATAGGAAGTATCGGCATGTCTGTTTCTCCCGAACTTTTCCATCAAGTATATGAATTATTACAAGGATTAACTCCAAATGAATTATGGACCAGATTGGAGGTTCTATTTGGGAATAAAGAATATTGTGAAGATTTCATGCAGGAGGTCGAACAGATAGAGCCAGAAGAGAAGCCATCAGAAGATCAAGTGTCTTATTATGAAGAGTCTTCTACAAAAGTTATTGCAGAAATTTGTATTCCAATAATTGAAGATGATGTCTACTCCATTTCAAATTTATTTTCTAAAATTCATGTGGAAGATATATGACATGAACACTTTTGCATGCACCATACATGCATGTCAGGAGAAAAAAAGAGATCCGCGCACATCAGACGCCATTATGATATTTTCTGAGAACAATTTGCAAAAAAAAATTTTATATTTGAATTCCTCTTCGGAAAATATCCAATTTCAAAAAAACAATCGTCCGAAACGGAGTCCAGAAAGTGAAGTTATGATCGTTTAAAATCAACAAAATTTCAGCATTATTCTGGAAATGGCCGCACGGTTTTCAAAATTTCATCCAAAATTTATTTGGATATTATTCATTACAAGAAGATAAAGTGGATATGTGTGGAAATATCAATCATGCATATACTTCATCAAATACGTGAAGACATCTACATCTTCAACAAAATCTTCAAAGAGCACAAACTTGCACAGTTGCGAGGTCTTCTTGGAGTGAAGGACATGGTTGCTTAGCAAGTGTTTTTTGTTCCTTCTCATTTTTTATTTTAGGTTTTCCCTCTTTCCTCATTTAGTTCAGTGTATATTTTGTATTTGGGTACTAACATGGCCTCGTAGCCAGGACCCATTCTTTATTTTCACCATAGTGATGTTCAAGGGGGGTGTTGGAGTTACTTCACACACACCTAGGATTTATTTTTCCGAAGGTTATTCCTTATTTATTAGTCATAATTAATCATTATCCAATCTCCTATATTTTAGGGGAGAATATTCCACCTGGGGAATATTCCACCTGGAGAATATTCCACCTGGAGAATATTCTCTTTCAATTGACACTTCAGTTTGACTAGTTGAGTTGAATTTAGATGTTGCATTGGTTTTGTCACCATGAAACATTGGGATCATCACCAACTCACTACTCTTTGTTCAGTCAGTTAACTAAAGACTAGTTGACTAGTTAACTCAGCTAGGTGGCAGTTCACTCCCGTAACTGCCTGAGAGACTAGACTAGGTGACAGTGTACTCTTGTAACTGTTGGTGTGTGTCTAGATCAATCTAGACCACCACTATGGCTCATTAGTTACTTATTTATACTATATATATTGTAAATTATTCACTCTTTGAGTGTGGAATACGGTTAATGAGAATTCTTCCATTCTTTCTATCTTGCTTCTTCTTTCTCAAATTCTCTCTACAAATGTGTGTAGTATTTTCTAGCTAGATCTATTATGTGTAGGTTCAATACATTTACATAATTAAAGTGGTTTTAACCACTAAGACGACAAGTCGTCCCTATCCAGTGAAGAGACACCTTTCCAACACCTGCCTCATTATCTCACTCACTCGTTCACTCATCAAGTGTGCAAGTTTGGTAGTTGTAGATGGGAGAAGAAGGAAGAGAGAGGCACATTGCTTAGTCTTGGATATTCTATAGTGTTTTGGTTTATTGTCTTGGTATTGTATTGGTTATTTATATTAAGGAAGTTTTTGTTGGGTTTTCTTCCCCATGAGGGTTTCCTAGGATAAATTTTGTGTATCTTGTGATTGTGTTTCTCTCAGTGATCCTACCTATGTTATGGTTATCTAGTAAATTGAAAATAAACCTAATAATATATCAAAACGTAACAAATGGGACGTCTGGAGGTGTTGGTAGTGAATGCCAAAGAATCTACCTTCTGATTTGCCTCTCTAGAAATGAAGAAGATATTGAATGCTAGAAAGAAGTTGTCAACCAGGTCCCACACCTCATTCATGTATTGTTTGAGCCTTTTTTGTTTAGATTGATAGATTCTCTTGACTTGATTGATTATCAACTCAAAATCACCAAAGATTTCCAAACTGCCAAAAACCATGTCTTTAACAACCTTCAACCCAAGCACCAGAGTTTAATACTCGACTATATTGTTAGTAGTATCTAATTCCATCTTATAAGAGAGTGTTATAACCTCCTGTGTAGGGGAAATGAGGACTATACCAGCCCAAAAACCTTATTTTGATCAAGATCCATTGAAATAAATCTTCCATACCTTGTTCTATTTGTAAGTTTTAAACCTGTGAAGTAAAGCAATGCAGATAGATTCTTAAGCAAAACATAATTTAATCAATGGCTCATACACAGAGTACACAAAGATTTTATACTGGAAACCCTCAACCGAGAAAACCTTTCTTATATTCATTATATATAATTTAACCATTCACTATACAATATATACAATGTTTTTAGGTATTATGTAGATACCAAAACCCTAATCCCTAAAACTGGGATTATTTTTAGTAAACCACTAAAAATAGAAAAATCTGCTAAAAATAGAAAAAACCGCCCCCAAAAAATATTTCAGGGTGCTACGCGTAATGAGGGGGGGCATACCTGTCCCCCCCCTGGGACCCCCCTAGGAAAGCGCTCGGTGCACATGGCACAAACATAGCACTAGTACGAGGGATCGTCAGACACAATTGTCATATCTGACGCGCCCACAAACACACATGCAAAGAATATAACACATACCCAACATTATTGATTTGTCAAAGCCTGATTTTTTCATTTGTTGACTGTAATTTTTGGTTCCTTACCATTTAGATGAAAATAATATGATCCTATCTCATCCTCAACAACTTAAATTGGGTGATTTCTTGTATTTTGATGGTCGCTAACAATATAGGCCAATATGACCTCTCTGTATATCCTCCTGTTCTCTCCTTCGAAAACAAGGATGGTGGCATATGTGAGGTCCATTTGTAATGATCCTCCAACCTTCTTGGCCCATATCCTGAACAAAAGAATACCAAACTTGGGGGGAATGTCAGCCACAATGATGTCCATCACTACACTTTTTATGAGTAACCATGCCAAAGAAACAACCAGATCTTTTATTAATCCCAAACATTTGACCTTTTTAGAGTCAAAGGAGAAAAGGTCTTGGCAGGGCTTGATGATCTCCAAACCTAGTTCCTCCATAAGAACTTTAGGCATGACATTGTGTGAGGCACCTAAGGCCATGAGACAGTTATGTAGGATATTTTCATGGACATTTAAAGAGATGTAGAAAGGTGGAGAAGCATCAAATCCATCCTCAATGTGTGGACCCATAGTAACAGATGGGCTCTCATCCTATAGAATAATAACATTAGAAGTTACAACATAATTAGGTGGCTACATAAAATTCATAATGGATTGTTTGAAAGGCTCATTTTTCAACAATTCTGAAAGAGGTGCATGGATCTTGATTTTTCTCAACTCATGTTCTAGGATGAATTATGATTGTGACCTATTAGTTTCCTTTACTTCAGGGACAATATGTTTTAATGGAGGAGGCTGATGATATTTAGCCAATGTACCCTTTCTTGGATTTGGCTTGGGAGGAACCTATATTTTTCTATTTTGATCAGAGGTGGTGGATTTGGGAGTGCCTGTTCTAGGTCTCAAGTCATATTTATTTTGGGGTTGGCCTTGAATAACTCTCTCTTCCCCTATCTCAATATCAAACTAATCTGGAAATTTTTCTACCTCATAATCTTGTTGCATTAAGTGATTGGTGTAAAAATCTGTTTCATTGAAAATTACAACAGCATCATCCACATCATCATTGTCTGCATCCATCTCCTCAATATATTGTTTTTGGAAAGGAGGTACTAATCTTTGGTCTTCAACATTCCTTGTCTCTCTTTGCATTATCTGAGGGGCATAATTCATCCTTCTAAACTGGTTGGGATTTCTGTTCCCAGCCCCTTGAAAATCTCTGTTTGGTTGTTTAGATTCCCATTCCATCTTAACTATTTTAGATTTCAGATCCTTCAAGGTTTTGGTCATTTCATCAAGTTTGGGAACATATGTGGCTGGGTTAGAGGAGGCAGGGGAATCCTCTCTCTCTTTCTTTTTGTATTTTTCAGATCTAGTTTTTAACCTATCTAATTCCAAGATGTTAGATTCAACCTCAATGGTTGCTTCTTACATGGATAGAAAGGTAGTGGATCTTCTCTCACTCAACGTAAGAGATAATTCTACATCAAATACAGTGGAATAAGTGATCTTGGCAGGGGATTCAGTTGGTTTTATCTCATATGGGATCCTACCATACATATTATTAAATCTCTTGGTGAACTCCAAAATAGACTCACCATTATTTCTCTTAAGGGCCCCAAACTTAGTGATGTAATATAGATAGTCCCTTCTATCTCCCCATTTCTTTATGAAAGCTTCATCTAATGCATCAATGCATGCCATGGAGGTTGGAGGGAGGCCTTGGAACCATTTTCTTACCTCCCCATCGAGGCTTTGTACAAACAACCTCATCCACACATCTACATAGTCAATGTTAAAGTTGTCTGCAAAGCTGTAAAATGATACCAGATGTTCCTCAGCTATGACATCCCCTTCACCATTATATCTTGGTAAATATTTCATGTAATGTGTGACTAGGAGTGCATGTAATCCTATAGGAAAAACTAGGGGTGCATATATAACATCAATTATGGCATCCATTCTGTTAATAACCATTGTTTTGGAAATAGGAATCTAAATATTGATTTGAGATACAGGGGTGGATGATGGAATACATGATGAATTATAGGAAGGATTTGAAGGTGTATGTGGTTCCTTGGAATTTTGATTCTCAGGGCTAGCAAATTCAAGCTTCTTGTGATGATGAAGAACAATACATTCTTGATGTGTAGCTTTACCCTTGAGGGGTGAGGTATATATCTGAGCTAAGGTGGATTTTCTTAGTTGTCTTTCTGGCTCAGATATGACTGCGCCCTTCTTAGGGATAGGATGAGCCTTATTGGCTCTGGTGTGCTCATATTTATTTTTCATGAGTCCTTTTATGGGAGCCAATATTCCTTTTGTGAAGTTTACTAAGTGGAGTCTCTAGGTGAAAGATGGAAGTATGAATGTGTCTGATCTTTGTTCACCATCAATGGTCAGATATGATCTTTTTCTCTCTCCCAAGGAAAAATATTTCGTTACTCTGTTCCTCAATAATGGAACCAGAAGATGTTGGTCCTAAAGTTGCACTTGATTGCTAAAGGGAAGATATAGGCCACCTCACGTTATGAATGGTTGGGTTTTCCAAATGAGTCTTCTTTGGCTGGTGGCACACTAAGGATAGACAAATGAGATAGTAAAGGTAAGAAACAAATAAAAACAACGAACCATTCAATGAACAATCTGCTACTAGAATTTTAAGTCTTAAAAGGTCATTTCAAGCATTAAACATGTACCAAAAACATAGTTATTCCCACAGATTGAAATAAAACAAATCTTCATCAAAGCATAACTGTTATCACAGGTTTCATATTAATAAAAAAATTCAGACAATAACTTAAGGAAAAGGAATGTACTTCACACAAATAAAAACTGTATTCAAGATAAGAAACACATACAGATTTGGACACAAACACACTTTCATCAATAGTATCTTCACTAGGTAGAGAGATTTAATCCATCCACATAATGGGTCCAACCAGTTTTTGTATTGATATTTTTCTCCCAAAAGCCGAACCCACAAAACATACAAAAACTGCATATTTATCAGAGTTGCAGAGGCTCTCAACCAGTGTGGAACTAAGGTTTCTCTCTACACATCGGTTGTAAAACAACTTATTAAATTAACTAAAAAACATTGCTGGAGTATGTTAATGAATACTCTGAAATTCACTTAACAAATATGAGTGGTTCTTATAACACAAAAAATACCACTTATTATTCCTTAAACTAAAAGATTCTTGAACAAAACAATTAAAAACTGCTACTAGCAATGAAACTGGGATGATGCATGCACTGGAATGAACCGATATTTAACAGAAGATGGCTAGGAGTGATAGAACTGAGTTCTGTATTGATCACTAGAATGAATGCGCACTGTTTGAGGCCAATGAAGATAATTGAATATGTTGGTAGTGTTTTTCCCCTACTTATCTATTGGGGGAAAGAAGAAAATCATCTAGTGTTTTCTCGTAGTCTCTGATATCCTTTCTACATTATGGACATGTATTTTCCCCAATTATGGTTTGGTGCCCCTTTTTAAACATTCCAAAATGTGAAATAAATGTGGGTGAGACACTTCCGAAATATAGTGTTCAGGGGCTTCGGAGCACAAAGTATACATATCCTTTGGAGGATAGACCTCCCGGAGTCATTAACCAACACTAATCACTTATTAACCCAAGATTAACTTTAATAATTTAGTGTTTCGACACTTCGACAATTCAGGGTTCGAGAGTTTTTGAATGATGAGTTTGAGAATATCTCGGAGTGACGTGGCAGTGAGGACCCACTTCGGTTGTTTAGGGCTCCGACACTTCAAACATTCATGCTTGTTCTCAATCAAAATATCCTGGAGGACAATCTCCTGGAGTGACGTGGTGGCCTAACGTCATATCACTAACATGTCATGGAAAGAAGGGTGACACATGTCACCTAGAATGGAGCAGATGTTATACCAGAAATGCTTGAAATGAATGCCACGTGTCATCATCAGGACCGATTTCCATGTGGCATGTGCCACGTGTCATATTGAGGAAGGACCTACATGAAAGGAACATAGGCACTTCAGGACTTAGACACTTTTGGAAACTGTGTTAACTCTCGATCAAAATATCCTGGAGGAAATTTCCCCAGAGTGACGTGGTGACTATGACATCATGATCGATGATGCATCATGAAAATAAGGGTGACATGTGTCACCTGGAATGGGGAAAATGGTGTGATGAAAATGTTTGAAATGAGTGGAATGTGTTAGAGACCTATGGATGCCACATTTCACTACAGATGAATGCTACGTGCCAGCATAGATGAGCACTATGTCTCCGGTGCTTCGAAGTTCAGGGATTTCAAACAAAAAGTATGTATAACTCCAGGAGGACCGGACTAGCGGAGTGACATGGCACTTCGGAACTTCGGCTCTCTAGCCCTTCAGGGCTCCGGTACTTCGGGGGTTTGTGATTGTATTGAAGTAAAAACTCCTGGATGGCTGATCCTATGGATTTGATGTGGGAGTCTAATTTCATATCATTGACGTGTCACATAAAGGAGGGTGACATGTGTCACTTGAAATAGTATAGATGATAGCCCCAAAAGTGCTTAAAATAAGTGCCATGTGTCTCAACTGATGAATTCCACGTGTCTCAACTAATGGATGCCAAGTGTCATGATAGAAGAGTGCTTCGACACTTCAGTGATCAACACTTCGACTCTTTGGATCTGACGTGTCCATGACATTAATTTCGTTGATGTTGCGCTAACATTTCGACATTTGAGAGTTTTGGAGTGATGTGCTTGGGAATCCCCAGAGGAAAATCGTCGAAGCGATGTGGGGGTTCGATGTTCGAGATTTTTTGACAAAGATGAGCTCAAACATTTCGGCGCCGAAGTCGCAGAGTGGATTATGTGTGAATTTTTCGATTAAACCTCACGCAAGTTCTGGAACCCCATATGTGCGAGAGTCGTTCATATGATCATCATGTTAGATCTCCATCACTAAAATTTAACCTGTCTATTTTCACAATCCAGGCCCGAAAATGACTACTCTGAATTGTTGCGTTCTATTCATGGGCGTTTCCTATGTAATATTATTGTGCATAAAAAGGACTTGGTGGTATTGGATGTCTCCTATGCAAAAAAATACTTGGTGGACCTGTGACACTCTCAATCAATGGAAAACATGATGACACGTATTTAGAACCAAATCACAACATGCAATTATCCTTCAAGAAAAAAGAAACAATTTGCGCAAAGAATCAATCAAGAAAGATAATGTTAAAAAACAAAGTCATTTAGAGAGGGAAACTGAGTTAACCAACCAAAAGAGGAATAATTTTTATGAAGGCATAGGGAGAAGAGGTAGGAGGGGAAGGGGTGCAGACTTAGGTCTCAACACTTTCCACCAAATTCCCTACTCCCCATTTTGTCGAAGATTCACGTTTTGTACCTCCTTCATGTCTTGATGGGAATCATCAAGGAGCTATAATAGCTCATAAAACCTCTCATTATGAGTGTCTTTGGCTACAAAAATTCATTCCTATGTGGTGTGGCCCCAACATGGCGAGCCATATGATGTTAACAATGGCTCATGAGTTCATTGGTGATGATCAAGATATTTGTCTAGAGACTAGAGATGGGCTCTAATTTCCATAACTTGTCTATACATATTGATATGTATTGGATCATTATATTACTTTTCATCTATCATGATGATTTCAAAGTGGAAAAAATTAGAGGAATCAACTTGCAGGGTCATTTTAGTGGTAGGTCCCAGTTTGGAAAATTGGGGTCCAGAACCTTCTAGAGACATTTTGAGGCATTTTGAGGAATTAAATTATGCACACCTCCTTGATGGTGTTCTACACTACTATACCTTTCCAATGGTGCATATTTATCGTTAATCAAGGTTCGTGTGCAAAATTTATGCCTCCCACAAGTTGACCAATCGTGTTGACCACCATGGTACAAGAGGATGCCACATCATCCCCCATTAATCATGTATATGGGGTTAGGCATGTGAGTAATTTCAAGAATATTATAGAAGGTTCAAAAACCTACCACAATTGAGGGTTGAGGAAGTAAAAACAATACCCCTAGATGGCTATTGGGATATGTTAACTACATAGTCACTAGGAGGAGAAGGGGTTCCATTCTATGTTATTATATTTTTTTTCCATAGCAAAGGAGAACAATTGGGAGTGAGAAATTAGAGAGAATAACATAGGGGGTTAATGTTATATAGTATTCTAACAGGCCACAAGTCTTAGGTAACTCCATCGAGAGTGTATTTTCCTTTGTACTTGCATTATTTCCATACCAGAGAAAAGAGAACAGAGAAGCCTCACCTTCAAGATGTGTTTTCTCCCATAAGGTTTTCCCAGAGAAACTATTTGTGTTCTCTTGTTGATGGTGTGTGATTGTAATTTACTTTTCTCTATTTTTTCCATTAAATGACTATTTTTCATGCATAATCATTAAATCAATAACTAAATACTCTATAATCTAAAGGAATTTAACCTTCATAGTCTAGATTTTAATTTTATTTATCAGATCTTTTGTGATGAACTATTCTAGTGGAATATCCATGACAATTTATAGATCACGCATAGTTCCTTGAATATAGGTGTGTGGTGTGAGTGATTTTTTTGGCATATACCATATCCAAAAAATACAAAAACATTTGTTCTTTTTGAGATTTCACTACGCGTTTTTTACCCTAGAATCTAGTTTACATGTGTTGGCAAGGTTACGGGGAATTTTTTATGAAGATGGAAACTTACACTAAACTTGAGGTACATGTTATTGAACTAACATATAGGGATAGTTTTTTCCCTGTGATACCATATTTCATTATTAACCATCCATTTTTTTTTCACATTGTCTTAGGTTTTATCCTGTCAAGTTGTGACATTAGCCACTTCCTTTTTGCCCATTGTAACTTGTACTATAGTTCCCACCCATCATGGGAGCTCTAGTTAGCACCCATATTTCCATTCAATTCCCATGATACAATTTCTTGTAATCCTGAGAACCCTCTTATAGCCCCACCATGACTTGATGTTGAGACTCATGTTCCTCTCTTCATCTACATTCTGGCCATATCCCGAGGGGGTTCTCGACTTTTTACATTGATTTACAGTCGCATATGAAATTTTTTATTGCGTCATGTACCCCACTATTGTGCTACTATTTTCCCATATCCCTCTTATCGCTATTGTAGTATCCCTCAACCATCTGCCTCTTACATTATTTGGCCTCCGTCTTGCATCCACCTACACATGGAGAGAACCACTATTAAGAGTGGACCTCACTTTCCAATGCCCATTTGCATTCATATTTTGTAGTTCGATTCCATGCACTTAGAACATAGGATCATGCTGTTAAGACACTCATTCTCTCTAGACAAGATGAATTTTACCCCTTTTTTGTGCTTGTTAATCCATGAAAAAGGCACTAAATGAGATCACTTTTAACTCTTTTTCATGCTCACTAAACCATGAAAAATACACCCTTTGAGTATCCTTTTACCTCTTTTTTCAGACTTGTAAAAAGGCAAGAAAAAGACAGCACATGAGTGTACTTTTAATTGTTTTTTTCAGGTTCATTGAAATTGGACGAAAAAGACACTCCCAAGCACACTTTTATCTCTCTTTCATTCTTGTTAAACCATGAGGAGACACTAAAAAACCAAAAAAAAGAATGATCTTTTTTACCATTGATCTATTCATGAAATGATAATGTTAAGTTGCATTTCCCTTGAAATGCCACCCATTTTAGTCACCATATTAAAGTTGGGCTATAGATTTCCTAGGATTCATCCCAGTAATATGAGACACAAATAATCCTCCAGCTGGGAGTGCATCAATTCCTCCTACATTGTTGCACTATATTATTCCAACTCTTAAGTCTTGCTACCAATTCATCCTTATGTCATGCTATATGTTCAAGGTAAGTCAAAGCCTGGGTTGCTCATTTTCTATTTTGTTTCCCTTCTGTGTCATCCATCCCTATGTTAGTTGTACTTCGTGATTATATCTCTTCACATAATCTCTTAGTGTATTTTTCGTGTTAGTTGATGGGGGATACATTAAGGACTTCCTTTGATGGATCTCTCCCTATTGACTTCAACACACTATCCAATAGATGGATTTAGAAACTAGATAGTACCTTGGAGCCTACAGTCCCAAGTGGTAGACCTCCTTGTGATCGACAATGGGTTTACCTCACTGTCTCATGATCGATTGATTCTATGAGTGTTCCATGTCATATCCTACATTCGCACTTGCTAGATTGTAGTAGGTATCTTGGGGTCCATTTTCATCATTAGTGGCTCCCCTCACGTCTGTTAGATGTATCCATTAATGATCGATAATCAGACAGATTCTACCATGATCAACATCATCTCATTTAATCGCATGTTTTAGATTTGTACCATAGAGTTTTGGGACAGATAACTTGGGTTTGGGGCCACATCACTTATTCATGCCACCCCTCTTAAGTTTCGATGGAGTATATCACTTTTGTATGAGTACTTTGAAGACTTCATGGGGACTCTCCTTAGTGCTTGATGTCTTCCTGATGTATACTGTGACATAGATCCACATTTTATTTTATCATTGATATGATCTCATTGATGACATGGATCCACCATCTATTATTTCATGGCCATGGTCTTTCATTTCATGTCATGGATCCTAGTGTATTGTTTTGGAGGCCATACTTTGATACCCTTCAAAGTCTGGGAATGTCTATCTTGAGGATGGTCTATACATGTATTTATAATTGGTTTTTGATTGCAGGTACTCTTTGACCTCTTTAATTTTTTTCTCTCTCCTCACATTGCCTCACATTGGTGACAATTTATTGTAATGTGTTTTTGACATCCATTCCTTTCCCAAATTCACACGTTAGGGGGGATCTGTATAACATTAATTTCCACCTTATAGTGTCAGGAGGAACTTAGAAAATTATGACAGTTGAAACACACTATTCAATTGAGGATTCAATCATTTTTTGATGTGTGTCTCTAGTCATCTATATGACAACTAATTACATGTCTCTTGTCAACAATGTGCAACCTGAGACACCCCCTGTAACCTTCTATATTTGTGGATTTTTGAAGAGGAGAGTGAGGGATGAGTTAGTTCTTCATGATATGAGCGTTGGAACTCACAACATTGGAGTCTCCATTGGTTTCTAGAATATCTAGAAGCTCTCCCAAACCTCTTCCATGAATCTATATTAAAAAGGCCAACCTTGAGCATGAGGAGGAATAATCATTAACAAAGTTATTCTGCCAAAATAAAAAGCTTCTTATCCATTCTATATCAGTTGCATTCAGGTTTCCTAGATTGGTTGAAAATACGAGGAGGAACAAGGAGCAAGGGGTAATAAGGAGTGCATCTACACCTAGAGGTAAAGTGCATTGATGTACTTCTTTCATTTTGATATATAGATCATTGGTTTTCCCCTTTCATATTTTTCATGTTCAATGATATATGTTAGATCTGTTCTCACCTTGAATATATCAAGACAAATCTAGATGAATTTGTGATTTCCTAACACTAGATAGAATTTGTAGATTTGTATTGTTTGTCTCTTATGTGTAGGTAGCAAGTAAAATGAGATTGGAGATGGATCTCCCGGACTACAACAAACAAGGACACGTGAGAATGAACTTCAAAGGAAAATATATTCCTCTTTACTATCTCTTATCATAAAATAGGAAACACCTTGTTTGGATCTAGGAAAGCCATATAATTCTAGCCCATTGTCTGTCTAGGATCAATAGGTGGATCCTAGGGATATGTTACTATTCCCTTGGTGATATTTTCTCCATAACAACACTATAATGATAACACAACGTAGTGGAGGTTTTCACCGAACCTCCCTAAAATATTTATCCCTTATCTGTTTATAGCAGAGGTGAGTGATCAATGGTTTTAACACCAGTGTGTCCCAATCATCACCACACATTGGTGAACTTACAATCATAATGCCCTGATGCTTAACAAATAAATTGCACCGATAACCATTATTAATATAAAATGCTAAAATATCATTTTTTATATAAAAAATAAAATGCATAATGATGCTCCATGATAACCTAAGCACGTCTATGCACATATAAATGACACATTGGATCAAGTTAGAACAATTTATTATTCAATAAAAAATTTAATTGAAAAACCATAAACCTTCCACGATGTGCTTAAAAACCCCTACAACCTCGGTGTGTCTAGGGTAAAATAAAAAAAATGTACCTGTGCATTCAAGTACTAGAGAACACATCGATGTGTCTCATTGTTGGGCGCCCTGCGATAGGGTACAATATTTTTTTTTACCAAACCAAATATCATCATTACATTTCCTTAAGTGATAATTCCAACCTCTCACAAAAGCACCAATGATCACCCTCCTTCTATGACTTACCTATTTTCAATGCTCTATAGTGTTGCTTTCTTAGTGCCCTTATAGATTTATTACATTTTCCAATTTTGGAGAAAATTTAAAATTTTCATTTTTCCTCTATGAGCCAACCATGCCTCCTTGGGCAAGAAGAGACCATGTAAATTGTTTGTTACCTCATTTTATTTTTCATTGGATAAAAATTTTAAATTGTCCTTAAACTTGGCAATTGTTTCATTTAAAAAAAAAAAGTATGCGCAGTGTGCATCACACGTTCGACTCTTCCCAAATGCAATTTATTCTATGAATTTATAGTAATCACCATCCATGATGAGACCGATGAATTAACATGAAGCACCACTAGTAGTACATATAAAATTACACAACACATCACTAAATACTAAGCATCGTGCACCAGAATGTCATTGTTCCATACTGGTTTCTCTATCTTAGAAGATGAACTATCTTCAAAAAAACCCATCGGTACATTGTGACAATTTAAATGCACCAATTCCCTTCAACAAACCTAACAGAGCCTAACCGGTGCATTGTAAAATAAAACATAATGCTAAAAATACACATCGAGGCTCCAAGGAACATGAAGCACTGTACTTATTGGTGTACCTTAACAATGTGTATCATGTTAGAAAATGCACCACAAACTGGTGTGTTAAATGGAATAACATGCATCGGTGCACCACATCACACCACACATATAATAATTATCACATTGATGCATTTAGTTACTAACATAGCTCTGGTGCACCATACAACATGGAGCACCATGAAAAATGTGAACATGGATCATTGAACTTAACGATGCATATCAATGGATTTATTGACAAATATAGCACTAGTGTGCCAAATAGCATAGAAAATCAGTTATAGTGCATGTTTTCTAATGAAGTGCACTGGTAACAGTGCATATTAGTTATTAAAGGTGCATCAATTACTTTGCCACATTTTTTTTGCAAACATAAATTAATTTCATTTTTTTATAAATCCAAAATGGTTATATATGTGTATGTTTTACAATTTCAATTTGTTATATATATATATATATATATATATATATATTCCTAAAAATAATTGTATGTGAATCAGAGACAATGACGACGAGCATGGGAGTAGGAGCAACAATAGGTTGACATATACATCTTTGTACAAAAGTGGGAGACTACAGAGAGGGAGAGATAGAAGATCCCTCACCCTATTGCACCATAGACTCATTTCATTTTGAGGAATGTTGGCCTCCTAATGTTTTATTAGGAGGCTACATCCCTCAGGGAGAACTCTTCATTTTCACAATAGTTGATTCGTCATTCAGATCATGCTCGAAAGGAATTCAGGGTTGGTCTCGATCTATGGTATCAACCCACATAGGAGGATATTTATTTTATCACTAGGTTGTCTAGGAGGGGGAAGTTTTTGATCTAGTTCCTTGATCTACCGTTTGGCATTGCAGGAGAGAGTCAGTTGGTACATGTGCAGAGATATGTCAATGTGGACATTATTTCCGCTATGGAATTTGAGGTTTCTAGTGGTTAATTGTGGATATGTGCATTTGGTGTAGAGGAGGTTAGGTTCCTATACCTTATTGTCACAACACTAGAACACTTTAAATTTGCTGGGAAGTGTATTATTTTTTCATTGATAAAATGTGTAGATAGTTTGTTTTAGAGGCCCTAACTAATTAGGTGGTTGGATATTTTTTGCACCCGTTTTGTTTTGCATTAGATCATTGTCGCTCTATTTTTTATGGGAGGTTATTCTTCCCATTTGCACCTGATTTGTTTGCACTATTTTTTGAGATGTTTCATGTCACTTGAACGAAAGTACCCCATTTCCCTCCTAGGCCTATGAATGATAAACATATGTGCATGTGGGGGCCATTTTCTACTAAGAGGGGCCAACCAAAGTGGTCATCTACTCTGATGAGTCATATGGGATTTTTTGGCTAGAGAGGACAATCATGTCCTCAATCTTGTACAATACCCGCACATGAGAATGCAATGGAGAGAATTTCCAAACATCTTATTCACTATAGATGAGCCAACATATTATAGAGGTAATATTATCATTATGTTTTGATAAATCTAGTTGCATATTTTTTTTATCTTATTTAATGCATATGTAATTTACTATAACATTTTGTTTCAATTATCTGATTATTGTTATTTATTTTTTGGCAGATATTGGCACATATGTTGGGGAGGAGCCTCCCCAACATGATGAGGATATGGATGAGGCAGCTGAGTAGTTTCTAGTACATATAATTGACATGCAACATAAACTATATTGGAGAGTGCAAACTAAGGTGGAAGATCACATATGTGGTTTGATTCCTAGGAAGGGAGTGGCACCTGTACACGTTAGAGAGATCTTACGAGTACTAGAGATACCTATGATATGGTCGAACCTTCCTTGTGACATGAAATCACTCATGCATCATGTTTTTGGTGCCCTCAACCTCATCCATAGGTTGAGGGATGTTGCTCATTCCACTTTATATGGATCATCTTTTTAGGATGATGTTATTGATCCTCCACCACATGATCCTTCACTACCTTATTCTCCACTAGACCGACTGACATCCCCTCCTTCTTCACCTCTACATGTTTCACTAGCTACACCATACACTGATCCTACTCCTCCTCCTCCACATCTGTCACTAGCTACATTATGCACCTATCCTCCCCCTCCTCCACAAGTGTCATCAGTTGCACCATCCACTGGTTCTCCTCCTCCATATGATATTGGTGGAGAGATACATCATAATTTTTTATTGTTATTTTTATTTGATATAGGTAATGATATACCCTCTACCTTTAGTATCAGAGGCATTGATGTATATTTGGTGGTGGACCTAACTAGTAGTGGCACTTGACATGTATATTGATTGATGTATATTTGACTTGAGATGTATATATGACATGTTTATTTATTTTTATGAGATGTATATTTGACATGTATATTGATATGTATATCGATCATGTATATTATCTTTTTTCATATCATGTTGATGTTGTTGTTGTTTGATTTATAAAATGTATTATGAGTACACTAATGATTTCTCTATTTTTAAATCAAATTTGAGATGTATCACTCATTTAAATTTAGAATTGCCATATAATGTTTAACTTTAGTTTTATGAAATCATTTAATTTGGATTGTGATTGCAAAAACTTATAACCATTAATGCCATATAATGTTTAATTCTTCTTCAAGGTGAATTGTTTCTTGTCTAACAAGATATAATATGTTGATTAAACATGTTTACAAAGAAAAATACATAACTTTGATGAGCGAAATGATTGTGATTTGAATAAATATGTATTTTTCATATATTTTTAATAATAACATTGTGATATTATTATTCACTAACATTATGATATAATTATTCACTAACAATAATGAAGATGTATTAATAATGTTTTTTTATTAATTTTTATTATTCAAAGACTACAAACAAAGCTATAATATAATTGTTTACTAAAATCACAATTATTATATTTTATTTTTCCAAAGATTTGATTAATTTATATTATTCAACTATTATAATATATTATATTTATTTAATTAAGTTCAAATTATTAAATATAAAGAATAAATAATAATAAAATTTTATCTATACACTTTTGATGAAATGGTTTTACAATTTTTAACTATATTACCAACTCTATGAATATTCTATTTAAAAATTTATTTAAAAGTAGGTTTTTAATCTTCTATTAAAAAAAAATATGTTGAGTATTGTATTTAGTTGATTCTGTATTAAAATGTATGGAAATATTGGATTTGATTAATGAATGAAAACAATAATTTGAATAATTACTCTTATGAAATGTTATTTTTTCATTTATTTTAATGATAAAGTTATTATAATTTTTCACAATTAAATTTGTAATAGTTGTATTTAAAGAAATTTATTATTTGAAAATTATAATTAATTGAATTTATTTTATTAAATTTAAATTATTAAATATGAAAACAAAATCATTAATAATAATGAAATTTAATATACAAAATTTGTTTTAAATAACTTTATCATTTTTTTCTCCAAATTTATGAATCTTCTTTTAAGGAAATGTAAGTATTATATTTGGTTAGTGAAAAAAAAATTAATTTTATAAGGTTAAAAGAATATTAAATTAAATTAATATTAACATTTAAAAATATAAAAAATATTAATAAAATTTAATAAATAAAATAAACAAAAGTACATGTGTAGATGTTATAGGATTTAATACCCATATTTGATTTAATGATCGTATCTAAACTGGGTGAAGATGCATCAATATATTCATAACAAAAAAATTGTTTTATTATTGCATTAGCAGGGACTGTAATGTTTTGGTGATTTTGTTATCACTTGTCACTTCTTCTTTTCGTTAGTGTATTAATTGTCCATGAGTTATATGACGGTTTCCTTGTTTTTTTTTAGGTTATAAATCTTTGTTTTCCATGGTAACAACTTGGCTAGTAAAAATTGGATTGTTACTTTATCAATGAAAACCTAATATAAAATAAAAAAAATCTTAATTGTGGCTAGGCTCTAGAAAAGACTCATTTATAATTTCCATTTCCTTCAAGGGGCAGGGATGATTTTAAGGATGGAAATTTATTTTAAAATGTAGAAACCTTGGCTAATCTTACTTAACCTTCATATGCCAACTATAAATGTTTGGCGATATTTTGTAAAAAGATTCAAATTTATAAGGATTTTATATAGTTTTTATAAATTTTTGGCGATTTTTAAAGTAAAATAATTTTATCCTATATAATTTGGGTGAATCATTTTTAAAATAGCGAATCTTGTTTTTGGAAAAAACATGGAAAATTATCCCATGAACGAAATTTAGCCCCTAAAATCATCTATGTCAAGGGGAATGTAAAAATAATGATTAATATAAGTTTATATGTTTAGAAAACTAAAGGATGGAGTAGAATAGGTGAAGGGCATGATAGTTTCACTAGTGAAGGTTGGGAATGTCATCCATGTTGGTAATGACAACACCAAAAGTGTGATTCCACAACTCATATATGTTGCAAGAAGTTATTTTGTTGAAAATATCCTTCGAAGTTCCATCAAAGTAAGTATATATTTATTTTAATTTTGATTTTTTCAAACAATAAAAATTTAAGATTTGAATTTTTAAAATCATCATTTTTTAAAATAAAATATATTTTAAAATATATATTTACTAAATTGTATTATATGAATACATCATCAACTTTGTGATATCTCAGTTAACATTTAGTAATTCAAAAGTGAACTTAAACATACATTAATATAATACACCATAAATTTTCTATAATAAACAATAAATATGACAATAAAAATATATCGAAACCACATTTTATACTTGTACTATTTAATATATTTTTAATATGATGGTTGTAAATGGTTGTTAAATTTTCATATCCAACATTATTAAATGAAGAAAAAAAAACATGATTGGACAATTATAGATAACCATAATAAAATGACACATCCACAATATAAATGTCGAAACAAAACATTTACATGTCACTATTCATTTCCACCACCCTGATTATCATCCTTGTTTGTGTTATAAGATAAATCCGTAAGTGCAGACACAAACCGATCTCCCTAGATCCACCTGGATCTAGAACAAAGCAAACCAGAACATGACGCTTTCCTTAAGTTTTAAATACTGAATTTACTAACTAAAGAGGGATGGGTGACATACCGTTTAAATGTCGCTTCCTCTCGCCATCGCCATCCTATCTCCATTCCAACGCTCATACAATGATGAGCCTGTAAAATAATGCAACCAACCAAAGTGATAGAAATAGCATAAACTCAATATAAACCTATGTATGTGATCAAGGAATCATACAATAAAACACAACAAGCTTTATAGGAAAGAATCATATTACTATATCATATTAAATGTGAAAGAGA
>ML778326.1:306960-336013 GCA_009831015.1 Picea engelmannii | reverse complement strand
CTCCTCTCCTTTTATAAGTTGAAGAGGATAAGGTGAGGAGGTTAGGATGATCCCACTAAATCATGAAAGCGAGTAAGATCCAAACCATTCGGATGCCACCTCACCATACAAGTTTCTCCTTCTAGAAGATTCGAGAAAACACTCATTTTTCCCACGTGCAGGAATTCTCGCACCCTAGCTATAGAGAAACCTACGAACACCTCGCACCCTGGCTATAGTGAAACCTGCAAGAATGGGTCATTCTCGCACCCTGCCTATATAGCAACCTTTGAACTCTTTTTTTTATAAGGTTTTTACGTAGGAAAATGCAACTTCTGTTCTCAGGAAAAGTTCTTCTCCCTTCTCCCTTTAGGAACTCAGGCCACTGACCCCTCTGAAGGCAACATATAGGTTTACATCATTAACAATCATAGGGATGACGAAAATAATGTGTAACAGTTTGGAATTGTAACATTTTTGTTCTAAAATGATGTGAGACATCATGTCTTAGTATGAACCACCAATCATCATCCAAGGCATTTGTGTAAAAAACATTTGGTTGTAGTGTTTTGGGAAAACATAAGACTACTTAGTTTCAACCCACATTTTTTTAGAGTTAATATAGATTAGCCCACTATCACAATATTCCTTTACATTTCTCTAGTCGATGTTATCCCACCACTTGCAACTAAATATAACACATTGAAAACATGAGAAGTCCACTTGCATGTTCTCTTGTATCTTTCCAATATAACCTAACTTCCCCTCTATTAGGTTTTTATCACAGTGGCTAGCGCAACTAGATTGGTTGAACTAGACCTCCACTCCATAAACTTGTGTGATGTGTCCATCGTAGAAATCCTTAGTGTGAAAATTATGTCCATATGCCCACATAGATGGGAAAAAATTAACTTGTAAAAATGTGAACAAAGGACGATGTCATATGTCTAATAACCTTAGCATTAATTAAAACATAATACATGTTACAATTCAAATGTGTAATATTATAAATAGAATGTGGTACTTAGAGAGTTTATTACAGAGTTGTTGCACCCAATCCCTATGTTTAATGCATCCATATCTTCTCTGCAAGGGTAATGACCAGACACAATGTATTTCTCTGTAATCTAGTCAATCACCCAACTATTGGGATAGAGTCTTGGTATATTTTATTTTAAAAAATTAGGATAAGCCATGCTTCTACCATTCAACCATATGAATGCTTTCCTATCACTATCCCACTTCCCTCTTTTCTCTATATACAACACAACCCATGGTTGTGTTTCCTCAACATTGTAAAGAACAAATTTATTGATGACATCAATTTCTAAATTCACTAATGTATATAAGATTTCAAAATGAATAGTTCGAGATCAAACATATATTATCAACTTCAATGTACACAATTTCTCTGTGCAAATTTGACAAAACATAAGTGACTTACTCTTTATCATGCGCCTTTTTCCATTCATTTGAAGTATCTTCCCTTCCCTTTTTTTCCTCATCCCATTGGTCATCCCAAACCATTACCCCTGGTGTATCATCAATTTTCTTGATGTAATCACTTGCATAATAGAACGAATCATATATTATGTATCCCTCCTCCATAGATCCCTATTTTTTTCCCCTTTGTCAAACAAACCCTTTCAATTTTTTCATGTAACTCTCTAGGAAGAAAATCCAATGAATGAATACACCGTAGCTAGTTCAACCTCATGAGGTAGGTGAATTAGAAGATGGAATTGCAAGTCCATAAAACTTGTGGGAATTTCTTCCTCAAACATACAAAAAATCTTAGCTATATCTTGATTCCACCATGGAATGATTTTTAGAAAAACAGGATCGCGAAGCAATAAAATAAGACAAATGTGGAAATAAAACACAAAAGATACACAACACAATAGAGACACATATATGCATGGTTTACCTAGTGTGGGCTACGTCCACCAGAGAAATTTCCAAGTCCTTCCTTTTTATTATCCAACAAAATGAAGGGATACAACCTACAACACACTCATTGTAACTTCCTCTTATATCTCTCACAGTCTCCTCTCTTAGAATACAATATATGTGATAATGCACAGTTGCAATAAAATTCCCTCATAAAAGAGGGTTCCCTTCTAGGGAAAAAAACCCTAAAATAACTTCTACCGTCATATCTACGACCTTATACTGAATGGTCGATATTGAATATGAAATTACAATATTTTACAAGGCATTTTTTCCCAAAATTTAACTTTGGGGAACTACCCCTAAATCCCCCACCTCGGGGGGCGGATACAAAAAATTGTCGTTTCCCCTCCCCCCCTGGACCCCCCAGATATAGTTGTGGGGATAAAGGCCACCCACACCCACCATTAGGGAATAGGTTCCAAGCACAGATGAAACAAACCTCTGAATCAGGAAGATAATTAGGCTCCACAACCAACAATCTCCCACTTGGAGACCGATCACAAAAAATCCACTGTTGTTGTACCTATTTGAATATACTCCTCCTTGGACCTGGAAAATTTATCATCTTCACCTCCAAGCTTGAATACCAACTGAAACTGAGCAGGAACTCATTTTCTCCTTGGTTACTCCCTTTGTTAACATGTCTGCAGGATTCTGGATAGTATGTATCTTTTCCAACTTCAAATGTCCATGTTCCAAGATAGATCGTATGAAATGGTACCTGAGTTTTATATTCTTAGTTTTTGAATGGAAGGATGAGTTCTTTGAAAGATGAATGGAATTCTCGTTGTCATAGTACAAACTGCTATTCTCTTGCTTCTTTCCCAATTCCTCCATAAACCTCTGTAACCAAATCATCTCTTTACTAGCCTCTGTAGCAACAACATACTCTACTTCCATTGTTGAAAGTGAAACAACCTTTGCATTTTTTAAATCCAACTTATTGTTGTTCCACCTATAGTAAAAATATACTTTGTGGTGCTCCTCCTTCTATCTTTATCACCTACCATATCTGAATCAACATATCCCTATAGAATAATGTCTGAACCTCCAAAAAATAATGCATGAGTAGAAGTACCTCTCAAATACCTTAGAATCCTCTTTATTTCCTCCCAATGTTCTTTACCTGGATTGTTCATATACCTTCTCACAACTCCCATTGCATGTGCAATATATGGTCTTTTAAAAACCATCACATACATCAAGCTACCAAATACTGATGAATAATGGACCTTGTACATGTATTCTATATCCTCTTGTGTCTTCAGAAATATTTCCTTAATTAATTTGAAATGGTTGGCCAAAGGTGTACTAACTGGTTTTTCATTCTGCATTCTAAACCTCTCCAACACCTTCTCTATGGACTCACCCTGAGACAATGTCAATTTGTGATTTTTCCCGTCTCTTGTTATTCTCATACCAATGATTTTATTTGCAGCACCCAAATCCTTCATCACAAATGAATTAGATAATTTATTCTTGAGCACATTTATATCCTTCATATTAGACCTTGCAACAAGCATGCCATATACATACAATAGCAAGATAATATAGCTTCCATTTTCTAGCCTTTTGAAATAAACACAATGATCAAAATTACATCTACTATAACCTTGTTCTATCATAAACCTATCAAACTTCAAATACCACTACCTTGGAGCTTTCTTTAGTCCATACAATCTCTTATTCAACCTTCATACCAAATTATCCTTTCCTTTGACCTCATACCCCTATGGCTGCTGCATATAAATCTCTTCCTCCAAATCCCCATGGAGAAAAGTTGTTTTTACATCTAACTGTTCAAGATGCAAATCTTCTACTGCCACAAGACTTAAAATAGTCTTATTTGAAGTCATCTTAAGAAAATGATAAAATATTTCATCAAAATATATACCCTTCTTTTGTGCAAACCCCTTTACAAAAAGTCTAGCCTTGTACCATTTTTTCCTCCATATTCTTCCTTCAACTTGTAAACCCATTTATTATGCAATACTATTTTTCCTGCAGGAGACTGAACCAAGTCCCAAGTCTGGTTATTTACCAAGGAATCCATTTCCTCTTTCATGTCTTTCTCCCACTTATTTTTGGTGTGTACCTGCATTGCCTTTTCATAACATTCTGGTTCACTAGAATCAGTCAACAATAAATAATACAATGAAGGAGAGTATTGCTCAAGGGGTCTAATTAACCTAGTAGATCTTATAAAAACACTTGCAAGAGTTTGAGTTACATGTTTCTCTTGTTGTTGTACATTTTGATTTTCTGGTACCTTTGGAATTTCTTTTCCAGTGATCTCATCAAGCACTGTGTATTCTAGTTTTTCTTCTTCATGTTTTCTTCCTTGCAATTGATCTTTATACATGACCTTCTCATTGAATATAACATCTCTACTCCTAATTATTTTTTTTATTTTCATAATCCCATAAGCGATAAACAAAATCATTAACACCTTATCCAATAAAGGTACATTTCTTGGATTTTGCTTCAAGCTTTGTTCTATTTTCTTTATCAATATGGATAAATGCTTCACAATCAAAAGTCTTAAAAAATGAATAGTTTAACTTTTTACCTATCCATGCCTCCTCGAGAATTCCACCATACAAAGAACTTGAAGGTCCTCTATTTATCAAGTAAACAACATTATCTACAACATCTTCCCAAAACTGTAAGGGAAACCTTGCATGAAATCTCATACTTCTTGCATGATCCATGATTATCTTGTTCATCCTTTCTCGCACACCATTTTCTTGTGGTGTTCCTAGAACTGTCTTCTCTATATGAATCCCATGGTATGGACAATAATAATAAAACACCTTGTTTCAATATTCACCTCGATTTTCTGATATGAGACACTTCAACCTTTTTCCTGTCTCATTCTCAACCAAAGTTTCCCATTTATTAAAAGTATCAAAAACATCAGATTTTTGTCAAATGCAATAAACCCAAGTTTTTCTAGTTGCATCATCAATAAAAGTAACATAATAATTAGATCAACCAAGAGATGATACCTGAGTTGGTCCCCATACATCTGTATGCACAAGCTCTAACTTTTCATTCTTCTTCACCTTTCCAACTCTGAGAAATATAACTCTCTTATGTTTTCCATAAAAACAATTCTCGTAGAAATCCAAATCAATTTGTTTAATATATGGAAATAGATTTATTTTTTGAAGTATCTGCATCCCCTTCTCACTCATGTGTCCAAGCCTACAATGCCATAGTGTTGTATCCACTCCTGTAAAAGCTAAAGAGATACAAGAATCAATATTACCAGTACATAAATACAATGTACCTACCTTCTCTCATTTTTCTATCACCAATGATCCTTTGGTGACCTTCAACGCCTTATATGTAAATATAGATATACAACCTTCACTTTCCGACTTCCCTGTTGAAATTAGAATTTTCCTTAGATATGGTACATGTTTTTCCTCTTTCAATAACCATTGGTTTCCATTATTTTTCTTTATTTGTACCTTACCCATTCCAACAATTTTGCATGGTGCATCATCACCCAAATGAACCTATCCAAAATCACTTTAAACATAATCTAGAAAAAATTTCCTATGGGATGTGGCATGAAATGAAGCTCCTAAATTTACCACCCAAGACTCATAAATATTATCTACAGAAAGAATCAAAACATCTTGTAACACATCACCTGTTACATTTGCTTCTTGATTTTTCTTTTGTTGTCCATCTCTTTGTTTCTTTGGGGCTATGCAATATTTGTTCAAATGTCCTTTCTTCCCACAATTCCATCACTCTATCTTTCCCAGATTTCATTTGGATCTTCCCTTCCTAGAATTCCCACGGTTCCTTGATCCCTTTCCTCTATCCTTTTGTCTTCCTCTGGTCTCCACACTCAACACATTACATGATGTCTCACCTATGCTTTTTCGTTTCATTTCCTTGCTAAGGATAACACCAACAACATAATCAAATTTTAGAGTGTTTGAACTAGAGACAAAGTTACATACAACGATGACCAAGCCATTCAATATTTTTGGCAATGAGTATATTATTAGAAGAGCCCCGACCTCATCATCAAAGTCCATTCCACTTTTACAGAACTCAGCTAATTAGTAACCGTATTAAATTCTTTTAAATGATCTGCAATAAACCCACCTTATAACATATTCATATTAAATAATCTCTTCATTAGAAATACCTTATTGTATGCCAAGGGTTTTTCATACAGTTTATCCAATGCATCCATCAACTCCTTCATTGTATTTTCTTTTGAAATATTGAAAGCCACTGATGCTGCCAGGCTCAACCATATTGTTCCTATTGCTTTTCTATCAAGAAACTCCCATTCTTTGTTCTTCATAGCCATTGTTTTTTTTTCTATTCCACCTAATGGTAGTAATATATCCTTATGATATAAATAATTGTACATCTTCATCTTCCATAACTGGTAGTTTTGGCTATTAAATTTCTCGACCCTAAAATTTCCATCTTCTGCCATTGCTCCCACTTAAACCAAGAACCCTCTTTTCCTGCGAGTTACCTTTTTCTCTGATACCAGTTTTCAAATAAAACAAGAGAATTGCAGAGCAATAAAATAAGACAATTGCAGGAATAAAACATAGAAAATACATACTACAATAGAGATACATATATACATGGTTCACCTAGTGTGGGCTATGTCCACCAGATAAATTTCTAGATCCTTCCCTTTTATTATACAACAAAATGAAGGGATACAACCTACAACACACCCACTTTAACTTCCTCTTCTATCTCTCATAGTATCCTCTATCAGAATACAATATTCATGATAATGCACAACCACAATATAATTCCCTCATAAAAGAGGGTTTCCTTATAGGTAAAAAAACCCTAAAATAATTTCTACCATCAGATCTGCGACCTTGTAATGAACGATCCAGATTGACTATGAAATTACAATATTTTACAAGGAAAACTTTCCCAAAATTTCTCTTTGGGGGAACTACCCCCGAATCCCCTACCAGGGGGGGATACAAACATTGTTTCTCACCCCCTCTCCCCCTTGTACCCCCTTGGCGATAGTTGTGGGGAGGAAATCCCCTCCACATCTCCTGTTAGGGAATGGGGTCTAATAACGACTGAAACAAACCTATGAATCAGGAAGATAATTAGGCTACAGAACCAATAATGATAGCCTTAAGAATCTCCTTTGATATGATCCAACTTACAAATGCAAATCATTTTGATATGGCACGTCATAGGTCCTAGGGGAAGTCATGGTTTACACAAACACACATGAGAAAATGATAATGACACTACAAAATAGACACTCACATCGTTAATTCCCATAAAACTGTGAGTGAATAATATATTTTTACCTACACTATAGAAGAAGAATCATGTATTCAACATACATACCCTTGGAAGGTTCATATGGTCCTGTGATTTCAACCCTGACAAATTCCCTTCTATAGTGAAGCAATGTCATAGAGTTGACCCATATAAATAAGGTTCCTTCACACCCAATATAACATCCTTCACCATATAAAGATCATCTTTCATAAAAATCCATGGGACATCACCTTCTTTAAAATACCAAGATGAACCAACCTCTCCTATACTTTATTTTATTGGACAATGTCTCTTTTTAATATTTGAAGAAACAATATATCTCCTAATAGTCGATGTGTCACTTTTATTCGATGATATGTTCCTCCATAAAGAAGATGAAACATTTTTTAATATATGCATTATATCTTGTAAGTGGGAAATATTAATATGCTCCTAATATGGAATATCATAAAATATATATTTCCTTTTCATCCCAATGGGAATTTTCTCAACATAGGTGTCAAAAAATTCAGGATCATCAAACATAGGTTCCCCATTTGAATCAAATAATTATGCCATTTCCTTATCCTTCTCTATGTCATATGCCATAATCCAATTTTTAGGTGTCATTATTTCAGGTCCCTAGGTTCTCTTTGGTTTACCATTGAAAGCAAATGCAACTCTTCTATAAGGGTGGTCTTCTAGGAGGATTACCCTCGAGAAGTCGTACACCAGCTTCATAGGTGATTAGATCACCTACCCTTTATAGAAGGTCCACCAGATTTACATCCATGATACCCTTTTGTTACAATACATGCGATGTTATTGTATAGAGAGCACGTTAGTGCCAAAAATATAGTTGCACCAAATAAAGTATGCCAAATAACATAACAGATATAAATAGATAAATCAACATGCTTACCAGAGAAAACTCCTAGTCTTGGATAATCATTCATGGTGTATTCACATATGCCATACAATGTAAAAGACCTCTCCATTTGGATGGGTCTTGATACATCATATATATGTATCCCTTCCCATAATTGCTTAAATCCATTAATCAATATTTGGAGTTGGATATCCATTCTATTCGCTTGTTTTCTGCCTGGGACTATAAGAGGCTACATAAGATGTACATTCTTCATGGAAAACCATGGGGGGGTATTGTTATTGATCACTAACACTGAATAAACATAATAGTTGGTGTTTTGGAGGGAATATGGGTTATTTACATCCATGGATATGCTCAAATGAAGGCTCCATACTTCATCCTTGAACTTATTGGGACATGTAACCTTTATATGCATCATGGCTATTGAATCTGCTAGGATTCACATAACTCTTGGATCACTTATATGTGAGGCATGACACCCTTGAAACATGGATAATTTTTTTCAACAAAATAGCCTTTGAATCCTTGGAATTATAGGCATCTTCCTCAATATCTTATGAGGAGGACCATGTGCATTACCCTTGTTTTTTGATTTCTAGTACCTTTCATGCCCACATTCTAGACATATCTCTTTTTATGCATATTTGTATAAGTATAGAACACAATAATTCAGACATGCATGGTATTATATGTACTCAACACCTAACATTTTCATCATTCTATTTTCCTCTGCGTAGCTATTGGGAAAGACATTATCACTTGGAAATACCTTATCTTTGAGTAATGTGGAATTAGTGGGAAATAGAAATGTACAATGTCATTAAGCATGCATACAATCAACCATTTTCTTCCTTCATTGTGTGGAAATATTCCTTAAAACATTATGGGACTTAATGGTTAGTTATCTCAAAAGTGGCGAGTACAAAAATAAGATAATTTTCCCTAGTTGGGTAGACCTCGACCCCTATCCAAAGAGAGAGGAGGTGGAAGCAAATTTCAGGATTTCAAAGAAGGGAACGACAATATCATTTTGATTCCCTAGTTCATTTTCTTGGAATGAATGTAACGAAAATCCCTCCATGGATTAGGTGTCCCATAAGAAATCATCCATACCAACCTCTATACCATTTCCTTAGTCTCCAAAATGTGAAGAACTAGTGTTACTATAGAGGTTTTGAATTGGTAACTTAGGATGTAGTCGGAATTGAAATATCTTCTCATATGTTGTAACAACCTCCTGTTTCGTACAACAACAAAACTCGTATAACAAGTGCAAGTTTCCTTTTTTTTTTGGTGTGTGTGCGCGTGTGTACAAGGGTAATAAACACATTCTACTATGCGTCGCAACACGACGATGAATATGAAGCATGCAACTGCGACCACAACATAATGACCTAAGACGCACATCAAGCATCCAGAAGCAATGAACGACAATCAAACGACAACAAAAATAAGATTGACTACCTGCCTGTCCTACCCTGCAATGGTTAGGACCTCCAGAACACATAAGCAATGCTCAAGCCCAGGTTCCCATCGATTTTGACCATTTAAGGTCTCAGGGTTGGTGACTCTTCTGAGGAACAAGGAGGTGTCTACATCCCGCCCGATACAGGCATAACAAAACTACTGAACTAAGGAAAATCGTCCCAATGACCCAACGGTCCTGAATGAATTACACAAGTAACCATAACCCTTATAGTAAGCAACCAATCACATTGAACGTTCACAAAACTACGTGCAACATTAATTAAAATTAAACACCAACCATTAATCAAGGCTTAAAGGGTCATTATCTGAGGTTTAATAATGGCGTTAAGTACATATCGAGTTACCAGTCTATATCCCAAATAGTCACCATTTAGAAACTCTAAAATTTGACCTTAAAAGAAACCCAACTAGCAAGTCTAAATCGTGATATAGACACTAACTATCAACATAATCTAACACTCATATGCTTTAACCTTAGCAATTGCCAATGTAAACAATATTCATTATATCCACTACAAGGTCTAGGAATAACATGCTACTAATGACTTAACTTCCAACACACCGTCAGACCATTAACTAAATAACATCAGTAACAATTTTGAAGTGGAATGCTACCATTACTACAATAATAAATCAGTTAATCAAGGAATCTAATCATGACAATTAACCAATCATTTAATGCAGCAATAACACATTACATCATCCAAGCCAGAAGCAACAACTAAGCATTTATTAACCTAAATAACTCCACATGCGTCTATCTTTATTCTAGGTACCAAAATGTCAGCTACCTTCAACAATAGTCTGACTAGAATAACATATATCCATTTAACTGATGCATTTACCAACTTTAACACATTCCAACAATAGTCTAACTACATTAATACATACCAATTCCATTGATGCATTTACCAACATTAACAAGGTGCGGAAACATACATCACGACAAGTGTGCAAGTAGGGACAATAATTGCACTGAGAGTGGGTATAGCTGCAAATAAAATTAAAGTTTTATAATTATTTTATATTATTCTTTTTTTTTCAAGGGCACGGGCTCCACTTGTTTACATTACCTGGGCACACAATTTTCGGCATAAAATAAGGAGTGGTTCAGCTCATTAACAAAAGGAGTAAAGATACTAAATTCGGTAATTAAGGAACATAATTCTTTTTATTTAGAAAGTTGCTCCTAAGTTTGAATTGAAGGAATAGATTGTTTTTTTTTGGTTTCTTATCTAAATTGCATAAAACATTCATAGTTATAACATGCAACTAATATTCCAAAAAACAACTAACATTTTAAAGAGGAAGAACATCATTTGCCAGGAACGGAATTCGAACAATGTTTGCCAGGAACGAAATTCGGTCATCGTTGCCAGGAACGAAATTCTAACGTAGGCAGGGCGTCGAACCTGGTCTTCCTTACCCAGGGGAAATGTTCCAACAATAAATTACGGTTGTAGAGGGAAAAACAGAAGTCTCCCACCGTTCCAGGCTAACACAACGGGTTTCGTTAAGTGTATAATGTCCAGGAAAATGCCAAGGTACTAGTTTCCACACAGTACACTAAAAAAGATATGGTGTCACTGAAATTCACTGTCAGAAAAGAAAAGGTAGATCACCTAAGATCTCAATAGAACTCATTAAACTCAGGTGTGATGGGTCTACTGGGTGCATGGATAAACTCTTCTAATAACATAGGTCTACATAACCGAATTTAGAAGGAGCAAATCAAGGTTGGGTAAAGGATGACTGGCAACGACTACCCTCACACAGTGAATGTGAACGCGAATTTAGGCCTGAAAGTAAGGGAACAACAACAAAAGAAGACTCATACGTGCAATGGAAGGCTACACGCCCGAGGAAGGTAATGGATTGGTTCCTTTAGTTTGAAGGCACCATATTAAAGAGGAATCATTTTTTTGTGTGTGTTTTGTACAGAAACGAAAATGCCCAAGAGACAGATTGGGTTGCAGCAAAAAGTGCAGGACAAGGTTATGAGCATAGAGCAAGGGAGGTGCATATGAAAAGGCCCAAAGATCAACACTATCCAGAAAACGATGAGTAACGTAGGGTCATTAACCCTGTTCGACAATTAAAAGAAAACACAAGTGTTTGCTATAAAGATCTCGGGTATAAAAAAAAACACGTTGGAGTAAAATATTCCTGAATTAATAATATTCCTAAGTTAAATCGCTCAGTTAAGACACACACCAGTAAAGGAAATGCAGGACGCAGACCCCAAGGCCATTAATATAAGGAATCACAGTCAATTTAAATGTAAAAGGGTGGAGCCATACTTCAGTAAAGAAAATGCCTTCAACCCTTTAAAACACAGAGCCAATAACTAGCAATATAACACAAACAGAGGTGGGAGAACTCAAGGATCTAAACAGAAGGATCACACGAAATGCTAAATCAAGGATTCTATCGACAGTTTAAAAAAAATAAACAAAAAATAAATGAAAGCTCGACTCATTACTAGTCATTTGACAAACGAAATCAAACTCTCATCCATTAAAATGCCTGGATGGGCTTCAGGCTACCATAGCCCCTATCTTTAACCATTCATCCAAGAAGAGTATAGGATATGACTCCAAGGTGGAAGGGAAAACAGTAGAAGAATGCAGCAATGAACAAACTAATTCCCAAGAGGGTGCAAACAACAATCGACCAAGGACAATAACAGAGGTAGACGGATGAGTTCTTCCTTCGCTTCACCATCCTCACACAGAAAAATGGGCGTTGAGATCCATAGGTCTTTTAACGCTAAGGCAACGACCATAGATCAAGCTCCTGGATGACTTCTCAGGTAAGGACTGGCGTGCTAGGGACAAAAAGTAAAATGATTGTATGGGTCACAGTCAAACCACAGGGCTGTCGAGTCATGCGGGGACAAAGGCCATGGGAAATCAATTAACCAAACAATCAGCTAGGCTAAGAAAAAGGGGTCCGCTATCAATCTAAACATCCAATCCATTTACAAATCAACATGTAGATCCAAGCACAAGTCCTAATGCATTCTACTCCACAAATAAAAATAGCATATCGTTGCCTGATCGTCCGCTTTGAATGTCGTCTCGCGCTCCGTACAACTCCCGCTCGCCGACCGACGAGACCTCATCGGTACCTCCCAGCAATTGCTAGGGGTACTCTTCTTCCCCCTTATCCCCCCAAGCCACAAATGGGCCACACACACTATCCAAAGATTTCATCTAGCTCCCAGCTCACCTCGCAAGGCTGAGCTACCACTCCTCTCCTGGCTGGGAAATCCCAACTCCCACAAGTAAATCAGTCAACTCGATATTTTTGCAGCATAACGTTACACAAACAGAAGATGATCCTTTATCCTTCTTCCTCCTTCATTATATAGAGTTTCGATCTTCCTTTCTTTCCTAAAATCTCATTTAATTAAAGTTTTTAAAATAAATTCCTAAAAATTCTTCTCCGTACAAGTGTCACCCATCCCCTACATTCCTCCATTATTTCATTTCTTTAATTAAGTAATTATCTTTATTTCCCTCACCCACCTAGAGTTACTCCTAGAATCACTACTAGGTGTCCCCAAATTCCCTTACAGGTTTTAAAGGCTTTCCCGATTATGAAGTTGCTAATTCAGTTTAAATTAGAAGGCTCTTAAATGTAGATTCTTTACTAAGTTGACTTCCCGCTTTTTCCCTTAAGTTCCCCTTTTTCCCTTTTTTTTTTTATGTTACCTCTTTTCCCTAGATTCCTATTTTTTTTTATTTTTCCTCTTTCCCCTTTTACTTAGAACTCAAAAAGGAAGGTGTGGAATTTAACCCCCTTTTTCCCTTTTATCATTAATTTAGTATCTTTTAAATTATCAAAAGATAAAATAATTAATTCCCTCTTTACATTTTATAACCACAGATTCTATTTCTTATGAATAAATTAATTTCTTACTCCCTTCATGTTACAAATTTTTTATGAAGATCATAATTATTATTTAAGTGGTTTTTATTTTAATTATTAATATTTTATTTTATTTTACCTATTTATTTATTTTTATTTTTTAAAGGTAGACAAAATCTTACCCCTGGCGGAATTTTAGACTTAGAACTTAGATTTTGTATTGGGCGACATTTAATTAGGGAAATTGTTTTAAAATTTCTTAACATGTTATTTTCCTTAGGTCCATCTAGGTTCATCCCTCTATCATCATCAATGCGACGTTCCCTTCAAGACGCACTAGGTGCTCCAAGGGTGCCACTCGCCTCATTTGTTCCCTTGCCAGACGTGCCCTTCAGGATGCACTACGTGCTCCAAGGATGCCACTTGCCTCTTAACTGATTGGTAGACATCAATAACCCCCAGAGTCAACACTCCACCAGGTGAACTTGTGGGAGACTAAGGGATTCTAAGGAATAAGGACCCCACCTTACTGCACGCCCCTTAGAATCATTGTGAGTGACTATCGCAGTCTGCCCTCATGGCATCGTCGGTCCTATCGAACTAGGTAATCATTAACCTACAGTTTAAGCCACAACGGGAGTTCTAGTAGGATGTGGCAGGGCTGCTGTCCACACCTCTCCCTCAACATGTCTGGTAGTCATGTGCGACCCCTTTACTCCATATGTGAGTCTGGTCGGTAGGCTATCCTCAGCCTGCATCATCAACAAATCATGTTAGAACATATCCATATCATATCATCTAGTCAGATGCACTAATATCATAGTAAAACAATCAAACCCCAATGGCACACTCCCTGACTCGATCCAGAGTCCAAGGGGTTCCATCGATGCCTCTGCATCCTCAAGGTCCAAAACCCTGCACACTTAGTAAAATTGAGTCAATAGCACCTGTCTATGTCAATGTAGTAAAACAAAATGTCATCTACCCATAACACATCATAATCAAAGTCAAATGTTTTAATAGCATAATAATCCAGATCACTTGCGAGGAAGTGTCCTCAAAGAATAAGTTCGCTCAGTGCGCCAGAGTGGGATGTTACATACACCCTCTCTTGGTCTAAACTTTGTCCCAAAGTTTCAGAGTATAAATGTCGAAATAAGTGTACCACCGTATCATATGTCTATCTATCAAATAAAAATGGAAACTGCTGGCGCATATCATATGCATCCTCCCAGGTTGTTGAGTGCGGACTATAATTGTCCCACTGGACCTTGACCTGATCTATCGCTCAACGTCGTAGCTGTCGAATGCGATGATCCAAGATGCGAACCAGATTAACTGTGAGTGCCCCCTTGTCCGATACCTGCAAGGAACTCATGTCAATAACATGTGTAGGATCACTAATATAATGTCTCAAAACAGATACATGAAAAACATCATGCATACACCTTAAGGAATCAGGCAAGGCTAGTCGATAGGCCATAGGCCCCTTTCTATCCACAATCTCGAAGGGTCCCACGAACCTAGGAGAGAGTTTATCTCCCTTCCCAAACTTGATCGAACTCTTATGTGATTTATCCCGCAAGAAGACTCGATCGCCGACCTCATAACTATGGTCGACATGGCCCGCATCGGCATGACTCTTCTGTCGATCCTGCGCTTCTTTAATCCTTTGTCTTATTGTTTTCATTTTCTCTTCCATTTCTTGGATCGCTTCTGGTCCCACTAGGACCCTATCCTCAAGTCGATCCCAACTCAAAGGCGTCCGACACGGTCACCCGTAAAGAAACTCGAAAGGCACCATTTTAATGGTGCTCTGGTAACTGTTGTTGTAAGCGAACTCTACTAGAGGCAAGAATTCTTACCAACGCTTTTGTTGGTCCATCACGTACATGCGCAACATGTCCTCCAAGGTTTGGGTCCTTCATTCGGTCTGCCTGTCAGTCTCCGAGTGATAAACAGTACTAAAGCTAAGTTGGATTCCCAAGGCTTCTTGGAAACTCATCCAAAATCGTCTAGTAAACACCGATCCTTGATCGGATATAATCCTCTTAGGCACGCCATGCAGCCTCACAATCTCACTGATGAAAACTCTAGTTATGTTAGGTGCCTGATACATGGTACGCACAGGAATGAAGTGAGAACTCTTCGTCAGAGTGTCTACTACTACAAAAATCGAGTCATGTCTCCTTGCCATTAGTGGCAATCCAACAATAAAATCCATCGAAATAATCTCCCATTTTGATTCCGGAATAGCATGTGGTTGTAGTAATCCTACTAGGTGTCTATGTTCAGCCTTTACTTGTTGACATTCTAGACATCTGGCCACATAGTTGACTATGTTTTCCTTCATTCCCTTCCAGAAGAATAAGGGTTTAAGGTTTGCCCTCATCTTCGTGACTCCCAGATGAGCCATGTATACTTCTCTATGAGCCTTTCTTAGGATCAACATCCTCAACTCATCGTTTGGCGGTATGTAGATCCAGATTTTAAACCTCAATAAGCCATCGTTATCAAATGAAAATCCCTCAAATCGTGGTACCATCATTGTGTTTTTTCCGATAAAACCGTCAACCTTTTTGTACCAGTCATCCTCACGCTGTAAAGTTAGAATCTTTTCACGTAGATTTGTCTGAAGAGGAAACACTGAAAATATGCGTGCTCTCCAACTCAATGCATTTGCCACTCGGTTCACTGTTCCTTTTATGTAAGTAATCTCCAAGTCGTACTCGCCTAGCAATTCCAACCAACGTCGCTGTCGTGCGTTCAGGTCACTTTGTGTAAATATGTGTTGTAGTCCACAATGGTCAGTCTTTAGTTCAAATTTTCGTCCAGCAAGGTAGTGTCTCCAAACATTCAAGGCATATACGATGGCTAATAACTCCAAATCGTGCGTCGCGTAGTTCTCCTCATGCCTTCTTAGTTTCCTCGAAATGTAAGAAATCACTCGTCCGTCTTGCATCAAGACTCCGCCTAAGCCTTCCTTGGATGTGTTAGTGTATACCAAGAAGTCTGCGTCCATGTTAGGGACCTTTAGTATTGGTGCGGTTGTCAATAATTCCTTTAGCCTCCAAAATGCTTCCGCGCATTTCTCGGTCCAAAAAAACTTCTTGTTCTTCTTCTGCAACTCCGTGATCAGATTTGCTATCTTTGAAAATACCTGGATGAACCGTCGATAGTATCCTACTAAATCCATGAAGCTACGCACTTATGGGACATTCGTAGGCACATGCCATTCCATAATAGCCTCGACCTTGGCTGGATCCATGGTGATGCCTTCGCCAGAGATGACATGCCCTAAGTAGCGAATCTTCGATTGATAAAATGAGCATTTGGACAACTTCCCATACAATTTGTGCTCTCGCAAACACTATAGTACCAAGTGCAAGTGCTTGTCATGCTCCTCCATCATACGAGAATAAATCAAAATATCATCAATGAACACTTGGACGAACTTGTCCAAGTACTCACAGAACACCCCGTTCATCAAACTCATAAATACCCCTGGGGCGTTTGCCAATCCAAACTGTAAAACAATAAACTCATAATGTCCAAACCTAGTCTTAAAGGTGGTCTTAGGGACGTCATCCTCCTTAATCAGCAACTGGTGATACCCTGATCGCAAATCGATCTTGGAGAACACCGTCGCACCCTTCATTTGATCGAACATATCATCAATTCTCGGCAATGGATACTAATTCTTGATCGTGGCCTTGTTCAGTTGATGGTAGTCAATACAAAGCCTCCATGATCCATATTTCTTTCGTATGAAAATAACAGGTGCACCCCACGGTGAAACACTAGGATGTATCAGTCCCAGGTCCGACAACTCCTTCAGTTGCATTTTCAACTCTTATAACTCCGGGGTCGACATACGATAAGGCATCCTAGCTATCGGTTCAGTCCCCAGTTTTAGGTCTATGGTAAACTCCAATTCCCTCTACGGTGGCATCCCAGGCAACTCCTCTAGAAATACGTCCGCAAACTCTTTCACCACTAGAAGGTGTTCTAGACCTTCTGCTACTCCCTTCTCATTTAACGCAAGGATCGCATAAATCTTGCACCCCTTGTGCATACTCTTCCATAGCTATAAGGAAGAGATGAACCTCAGGCAAACTCCCTGGTTCTGTCCTACAATCACACGTTTTTTTCCCTCATCATCAATCAAGCTCAATCGTTTTGTCTAACAGTTGAGTATCGCCTCATGCAATTCCAACCAATCCATACCAATCATGACATCATAAGATCCTAGGATCGTGAAGTACAGGTTGGCCCTTGTGACAAACTCTCCTAGGTTAAGGAAACAACCCATAACCTTTCCTCGAACCTTTTGTTTAGCTCTCGAAGCCATCTCCACGAAGATAAACTCATCATGTTCGACTGCCATTAGCTTAATCCTTTTTAGCACTGTACCAAAAAGGAAACTCTTGGTAGCACCGAGATCTATCAAAATACTAAGGGTCTGGTCAGCAACAATACCTGTCGTCTCGAGCACAGTCGATTGATGCTCTGCCTGGCGATTATTCATCGCTACATGAATCCGATGGTCCTTGCCCATATCTTCCACGGTAGTGGGTCCAGCTAATCCAGACGCTTTGGTCCTCTCCATAGGGCAGTCGCTCTGGTGGTGTGGATCCCCACACATCCAACACCTCTTCTTTGGCCCAGTGGTCCTAGTACTCGAAGTAGAAGATGACGGCCCACTTGCCTGGAATCCTGGTCTGTTCTGTTGAATAGGCCTAAACTGCTACTGCTGTGGGCGACGTTGCTGCTGATGCTGTGGTCTCCGATAAGGTGTCCGCTGCTGAGGCATCGGTCGCCGAGGTGTAGTGAAAGTGGATCCCCTCTAGAAGCCACGATATCTCGACGTATGCCTAGTTGGTGTCTAATCCTGCTGTGCTCCAGATGAAACCTGCCCTACTGGTCTCACTGAAATCCTAGTCTGACCCCCACTGATAAGATCCTCCTCTACTATGAGGGCCTTCTGGACAACATCATGCAAGGTTTGAGGCATCAAAATCCTAACCTTTGCAGGTAGGCTTCCATTAATGTCAAACATGAACCTATTGACCTTAAGTTTGTTAGTTTTAAGGTGCGTAGCATACCGGAGCAGCTCCATAAAATGGGCCTCGTACTCAGGCACCATTCGACCTCCCTGTCGTAAGGTGTTGAACTCATTGAGTTGACACCCAATGAATTCTTCTGAAAGGTACCTCTCTCGGAACCGTTCCTCGAACAGTTGCCATGACACGTCTTCGATGGCCATGTTTAGCTGTAGTAGGAGTGTCTTCCACCATAGAAGAGCGCTCACCTTTAGTTGAAAGACCATCATGCGGACCTTCATGTTGGAGATATAATCGCGAAGTGCGAAGCACATCACCATGTTCTTCAACCATGTCTCGATGGCTACACCATCAGGGGCACCGAAGAACTCGAGAAATATGACCTTCTCGAGTTCACGGTGAATGCTACTAGTACTGACCAGAGCGTGTGGTGGAACCTCAGCGGGTGCTGGTGCCTTGGCCTCATCTTTGTATATATGACTGATCAGAGCCTCAGACATGCACTGAAAAGATCTCATCATTCTGACTACATCTCCAACTGCTATCTAGTCCTGTCTGAGAACCTGCTCATCTCCCTAGGGGTTAGACCCCTCAGGTGTGGATGCTACTGGAGGCGTCACGCCTCCTCCCCTAGCACCCCATCGTCTGCCTCTGTGGCATCCTCTAACCATGATTACCTGCACGCACACAAGTCAACTCGATTAACAATAGTATAATCAATCATTCACATCAACGAAAGTCGTAGCAATCCCAAGTCACAGGTTGAACCCACTCTAATACCATATCTAACAACCTCCCATTTTGTACAACAACAAACCTCTTATAACAAGTGCAAGTTTCCTTTTTTTTTGTGTGTGTGTGTCTGTGCATGTGTACAAGGGTAATAAAGACATTCTACTCTGCGTTGCAACACGACGACGAACATGATGCATGCAACTATGACCACAACATAACGACCTAAGATGCACATCAAGAATCCGAAAGAAATGAACGACAATCATCTGACAACAAAAATAAGACTAACTACCCGCCTATCGTACCTTGCAAAGGTTAGGACCTCCAGGACACATAAGAAATGCTCAAGCCCAGGTTCCCATCGATTTTGACCATTTAAGGTCTCAGGGATGGTGACTGTTCTGAGGAACAAGGAGGTGTCTACATCCCACCCGACACAGGAATACCAAGACTATTGAACTAAGGACAATCATCCCAATGACCCAACGCTCCCGAATGAATTACACAAGTAACCAGAACCCTTATAGTAAGCAACCAATCACATTGAACGTTTACAAAACTATGTGCAACATTAATTAAAATTAAACACCAACCATTAATCAAGGCTTAAAGGGTCGTTATTTGAGGTTTAATAATGGCATTAAGTACAGATCGAGTTACCAGTCTATATCCCAACTAGTCACCATTTAGCAACTCTAAAATTTGACCTTAAAAGCAACCCAACTAGCAAGTATAAATCATGATATAGACACTAAATATCAACATAATATATCATTCATATGCTTTAACCTTAGCAATTACCAATGTAAACAATATTCACTATATCCACTACAATGTCTAGGACTAACATGCTACTAATGACTTAACTTCCAACACACCATCAGACCATTAACTAAATAACATCAATAACAATTTTGAAGTGGAATGCTACCATTACTACAATAATAAAGCAGTTAATCAAGGCATCTAATCATGACAATTAACCAATCATTTAATGCAGCAATAACACATTACCTCATCCAAGCCGGAAGCAACAACTAAGCATTTATTAACCTAAATAACTCCACATGCGTCTATCTTTATTCTAGGTACCAAAATGTCAGCTGCCTTCAACAATAGTCTGACTAGAATAACATATATCCATTTAACTGATGCATTTACCAACTTTAACACATTCCAACAATAGTCTGACTAGATTAACACATACAAATTCCATTGATGCAGTTACCAACATTAACAAGGCGCGGAAACATACATCGCGACAAGTGTGCAAGTAGGGACAATAATTGCACTGAGAGTGGGTATAGCTGCAATGAAAATTAAAGTTTTATAATTATTTTATATTATTCTTTTTTTTTTTCAAGGGCACGGGCTCCACTTGTTTACACTACCTGGGCACACAATTTTCGGCATAAAATAAGGAGTGGTTCAGCTCATTAACGAAAGGAGTAAAGATACTAAATTCGGTAATTAAGGAACATAATTCTTTTTATTTAGAAAGTTGCTCCTAAGTTTGAATTGAAGGAATATATTGTTTTTTTTTGGTTTCTTATCTAAATTGCATAAAACATTGATAGTTATAACATGCAACTAATATTCCAAAAATCAACTAACATTTTAAAGAGGAAAAACATCGTTTGCCAGGAACGGAATTTGAACAACGTTTGCCAGGAATGGAATTCGGTCATCGTTGCCAGGAACGGAATTCGAATGCAGGCAGGGAGTCAAACCTGGTCTTCCTTACCCAGGGGAAATGTTCCAACAATAAATTATGGTTGTATAGAGACAAACAAAAGTCTCCCACCGTTCCAAGCTAACAAAATAGGTTCAGTTAAGTGTATAATGTCCAGGAAAATGCCAAGGTACTAGTTTCCACACAGTACACTGAAAAATATATGGTGTCACTGAAATTTGCTGTCAGAAAAGAAAAGGCAGATCGCCTAAGATCTCGACAGAACTCATTAAACTCAGGTGTGATGGGTCTACTGGGCACATGGATAAACTCTTCTAAGAACATAGGTCTTCATAACCGAATTCAGAAGGAGCAAATCAAGGTTGGGTAAAGGATGACTGGCAGCGACTACCCTCACACAGTGAATGTGAACGTGAATTTATGCCTGAAAGTAAGGAAACAACAATAAAATAAGACTCATACGTGCAATGGAAGGCTGCGAGCACGAGGAAGGTAACAAATTGCTTCCTTTAGTTCGAAGGAACCATATTAAAGAGGAATCAATTTGTTTTTTTTGTGTTTTGTGCAGAAACGAAAATGCCCAAGAGACACATTGGGTTGCAGCAAAAAGTGAAGGCCAAGGTTATGAGCGCAGAGCAAGGGAGGTGCATATGCAAAGGCCCAAAGATCAACACTATCCAGAAAACAATGAGTAATGCAGGGTCATTAACCCTGTCCGACAATTAAAAGAAAACACAGGTGTTTACTATAAAGATCTCGGGTGTAAAAAAAAACATGCTGGAGTAAAATATTCCTGAATTAATAATATTCCTAAGTTAAATCACTCAGTTAAGACACACACCAGTAAAGGAAATGCAAGACGTAGACCCTAAGGTCATTAATATAAGGAATCATAATCAATTTAAATGTAAAAGGGCAGAGCCATATTTCAGTAAAGAAAACGCCTTCAACCCTTTAAAACACAGAGCCAATAACCAACAATATAATGCAGACAGAGGCGGGAGAACTCAAGGATCTAAACAGAAGGATCACACGAAATGCTAAATCAAGGATTCTATCGGCAGTTTAAAAAAAATAAAAAAAAACTAAATGAAAACTCGGCTCATTACTAGTCATTTGACAAATGAAATCGAACTCTCATCCATTAAAATGCCTGGATGGGCTTCAGGCTACCATCGCCCCTATATTTAACCATTCGGCTAAGAATAGTGTAGGTGATGACTCAAAGGTGGAAGGGAAAACAGTAGAAGAATGCAGCAATGAACAAACTAATTCCCAAGAGGGCGCAAACAACAATCGACCAAGGACAATAACAGAGGTAGACAGATGAGTTCATCCTTCCCTTCACCATCCTCGCACAAAAAAGAAAGGCGTTGATATCCATAGGTCTTTTAATGCTAAGGCAACGACTATAGATCAAGCTCCTGGATGACTGCTCAGGTGAGGACTGGCGTGCTAGGGATGAAAAGAAAAACGATCACATGGGTCATAGTCAAACCACAGGGTTGTCGGGTCAGGTGGTGATGAAGGCCATGGGAAATCAATCAACCAGACAATTAGCTAGGCTAAGAAAAAGGGGTCCGTTAGCAATCTAAACATCCAATCCATTTACAAATCAATATGCAGATCCAAGAAGAAGTCCTAATGCATTCTACTCTACAAATAAAAAGAGCATATTGTTTCCTGATTGTCCGCTTTGAATGTCATCCCGCACTCCATGCAACTCCTGCTCGCTGACCATCGAGACCTCACCGGTACCTCCCAGCCAATGCTAGGGGTACTCTTCTTTCCCCTTAGCCCCCCGAGTTGCAAAGGAGCCACACACACTATCCAAAGGTTTTGTCTAGCTCCCAGCTCACCTCGCAAGGTCGAGCTACCACTCCTCTCCGAGCTGGGAAATCCCAACTCGCACAAGTAAATCAGTCAAGTCGATATTTTTGTAGCCTAACATTATGCAAACAGAAGATGATCCTTTCTCCTTCTTCCTCCTTCATTATATAGAGTTTCGATCTTCCTTTCTTTCCTAAAATCTCATTTAATTAAAGTTTTTAAAATAAATTCCTAAAAATTCTTTTCCGTACAAGTGTCACCCATCCCCTACATTCCTCCATTATTTCATTTCTTTAATTAAGTAATTATCTTTATTTCCCTCACCCACCTAGAGTTACTCCTAGAATCACTCCTAGGTGTCCCCAAATTCCCTTACATGTTTTAAAGGCTTTCCCTATTATGAAGTTGCTAATTCATTTTAAATTAGAAGGCTCTTAAAAGTAGATTCTTTACTAAGTTTACTTCCTGCTTTTTCCCTTAAGTTCCCCTTTTTCCCCTTTTTTTTTATGTTACCTCTTTTCCCTAGATTCCTATTTTTTTATTATTTTTCCTCTTTCCCCTTTTACTTAGAACTCGAAAAGGAAGGTGTGGAATTTAACCCCCTTTTTCCCTTTTATCATTAATTTAGTATCTTTTAAATTATCAAAAGATAAAATAATTAATTCCCTCTTTACATTTTATAACCACATATTTTATTTCTTATGAATAAGTTAATTTCTTACTCCCTTCATGTTACAAAATTTTTATGAAGATCATAATTATTATTTAAGTGGTTTTTATTTTAATTATTAATATTTTATTTTATTTTACCTTTTATTTTATTTTTATTTTTTAATTTTTTTTTTTTTTTAAACGTAGACAAAATTTTACCCCTAGTGAAATTTTAGACTTAGAACTTAGATTTTGTACTAGGCGACATTTAATTAGGGAAATTGTTTTAAAATTTCTTAACCTGTTATTTGCCTTAGGGCCATCTAGGTTCATCCCTCTATCATCATCAATGCAACGTGCCCTTCAAGATGCACTAGGAGCTCCAAGGGTGCCACTCACCTCATCTGTTCCCTTGCGTGACGTGCCCTTCAGGATGCACTATGTGCTCCAAGGGTGCCACTCGCCTCTTGACTGATTGGTAGACAACAATAACTGCTAGAGTCAACACTCTGCCAGGTGAACTTGTGGGAGACTAAGGGCTTCTAAGGAATAAGGCCCCCGCCTTATTGCGTGCCCCTTATAATCATCGTGAGAAACTGTCGTAGTCTGCCTTCATGGCATCATCGGTCCTCTCGAACTAGGTAATCATTAACCTACAGTTCGAGCCATGGCTGGAGTGCTAGTCACTAGTACATTTGGGTCAAATTCTGATGATGCGTTCGACGTAATTGACACTTTATATTGTCAGGAGAACGACAAACAACGGACCCCCTCAAACATTGTTTCACATGACGTCTCTTTTCTGAAAACATAGATTTCATTTTTATTGCGACGTCTTGGAGGTGGCAAGACCAACGTCTTGAACGTGGCAAGACTGACGTCTTGAATGTGGCAAGAGAGACGTATGGAACGTGGCAAGACCGACGTCTTGAACGTGGCAAGAGAGACGTCTGGAACGTGGAAAGAGAGACGTCTGGAACGTGGAAAGAGAGATGTCTTGAACATAGCAAGACCGACGTCTTGAAGGTGGAAAGAGAGATGTCTAGAACGTGGGAAGAGCGACGTTCAATACCGACGTCTTGAACACGGAAAGAGAGACGTCTTAGACGTGGCAAGAGAGACATATGGAACGTGGCAAGAGAGACGTCTTGAACATGGAAAGAGCGATGTCTTGAAGGTGGCAAGAGAGACGTCTAGAACGTGGGAAGAGAGACGTTAAGAGGTATCATCTATGGCGTGGTTTCTATGGGAGTGACACTCCAAGATGTCACAATAGCGACTATGTTGTAGGTATTTTAAAAAAAAATACAATATCAATACTAAGAGGGACAGGTACATTAACCTTTGCTAAGATACTAGCCATATCAATATTTAAATCTATATCATCGGTCTTAGGCAAGGTTGGTTGAGGAGGAGGACTAACTTCTAATGGTAAAGGGGGTCTTGTCTAATGAGGTTTAGGATCACTAGGATATGTATCGGGTGTGTTATCACACAAACTCGCAATTGTTGAGCTAAAGTCCAAAAGCTCAAGTGCAATCATGCGTACTAAGACTGCAAAAATATACTAGAGAGTAAGTCTCTGTTTTTAGATAGGATCAAAATAATACTGTACTTTCTTGGGTATGTCGAAACAAGTGCCATCCAATACAAGATCCTATATACCAATGAGATAGTTGAGAAACAGAAATTCCAGAGCCTCAACTCATGAAACAAAATTTAATCCCATGAAGACGTAGTAGCAACATTTTCCCTCTCCATGCATAAAATTTTCCCCTATAGGGCCAAAACCATTCTCAAGTTTCAACCGCAACAAATAATATAGCTGAACCATATGTTCTATATGTGGGGATAAGAATAGTCAAAGAGAATAACATTTATCATATTTCAATCTTTGGTGATTCTATGTTGATAGTTAAAGCAATTCTCAAAAAACAAACAGTGGAGAAAAACCTTTTAAATGGAACCTTCAACAAATAATGACTATTGCTGAAATATTTGGAGAAATTAATCTCTTCCATATCAAGAGATATCTCAACCCCCTTGCCGATCTTTGGGCTAAGATGGATCGAGAATAAGCAAAGGTGAATTTGAAACAAATGGAGTGAGGGGGGAACTTCCCATCCCTTAACTCATTACTGCTCAAGTCTCTGCCCCAATAGATAGCTAATGTATTTTAAGATATTTTGGTGCCTAGGGAAGTTTTGTAAGGATGTATAAAGTCTAGATGATCATAAACAAGGTCCAGAGAGGGTGAGAAAATTTGAAATTTGAAATACTCCAAATTCTTCGGCTATATGCCTTGATTGTAGACTTGTTTGATGTTGTTAGCTTTGGCGTAGTCTATAAATACAATTCTTCTACAATTTATGTTAAAAAAAAAACAATTACATGGAACAATAAACAAGTCGGAATATAGATCAGAATAGTTTAGGTAATTGCAACTAAATAAATATCAGCTTAAAATACAATAAAAACATTTTTAAATAGAAAGGTTACAATAAATTTCTGCACTTGGATTTTGGATGAAAGTAGAAATGAGGGGAAGTTTTTTTCATCGCGGTGGAAGGTAGGGACTAAGAATGCATATTATATTAGATTGATATTCCATAAATTATACAAGACTCGTACTTGATAAAAGATCATCCCTGCACAATTTATTAGCAATCTCTAAACAAATGTGATTTCTTTGTTGATACCATGTACATGTAAGAATAGGGACAAAACTCTAACTAGACACATTGCAAATGAGACTATTTGCCCAAAAAAATCGCAACCCTACAACTGCCACAAGTGATCACAGAAGGCCCATAAGCTAAGTGCCTGTTGGATACAAGCAAAAACCTGTTTCAGAAAAATACTAGAAATCCTGTGAGCTATTCTTAAAATATGAATGCCATGGCATACGACATTCTAAAGTCTCACTCTACGATTTTACAAATTTGTATAATACAATATCTGATGGGGCATGTCAGTATCCCAGCCAGTCGTGACTCAACTCATATGTTCAAATCCAACACAGTTGACCTGTATAAATATTCATTTGTTGGTGTTAGAACAAGCAACTTTATTCATAGATCAATAAGAGAATTTAGATTGTCACAACAGATATCAATCTCTGGAAACAAAAAATGTAAACATATATCAATTCAAGGCAAATGCAATTGTTCACCACAAAATTGTTCCAAAGAGATATTTGATCATCAATACAAATTTCATTAAAATAGGCATTTACAAAGAACATTACCTGCCAGCGTAGTGAAAAGACTGTGAAATCAAAATGTCGAATATGAGCTATCAAAGTTGTATTCCAGACAATGGTTCTGGCTGTATAATAATTCACTATAGAAAAAGAGATCAAATAGAGGTAGAGTCTCATGTAGATACTATGGGATGTCCTAATCAAAAGAAATAAGTTTGAGAGCACTAGATCTTCACGGTTTTCAACAACATCAACATCATTATCAAGAATATATTGATGATGTGGACCTCAATTCACAGTTTCCCAATTTTAGATTTTGATTTAACGAGGCAAAGGGATAAAACATAGCATTGCACTTGTGTAAGGTACCTACATTCTCACTGTAGCTTGGAAGGTGCATACAAGGCTATGTCCAAAACATCCTATATTTCAGTGATCTATAGAGTTTGGTGTAGTTTAACAACAAAAACACAATAGCAGCAAAGATTGAAATGACAACTTTTATTTTGGAATCCAAGAAATCTATTAAGTTTGAAAGGGAAACAAAGAATGAAATAAAGATGGAAGAAGTAGCAAAACAATGCCAATAATTCCAATCTAAGCAAAGATACAGAACAATCTATATGATATAGAATTTAAGAACTTAAAAATGCAAACTAGAGATCGGTATAGTAAACAAGGCTGCATGGCATCGTATACCTACCGCTATGCAGGTATAATAACAGATGCATAGAATGAAGCACACCAGATGCAGAGAAGAGCTCTGATAGATATGTACACTAAATGCAGAGGAAGTGCGGAAATTGCACATCGATTGTTTGAAAAAATGCCCAAGCGAAATGTTATTTATTGGAGTGCAATGATTGCAGGGTATGTCCAGATTGGGAAAGATAATGAGTCATTGGCACTCTTTAATCAAATGCAACCTGCAGACATGAAACCCAACGCAGTGACCATTGTAAATGTGCTCCCTGCATGTGCTCACTTATCGACTCTGCAACCAGGCAAGTGTCTCCATGGTTACATAATCATGAGTGGATATGAATCATATATGTTTGTTGGGAATTCCTTAATTGACATGTATAAACTGGTCGACCGGTTCGGTTTATTGGCCGGTTTGAACTGGTTGACCGATTCGGTTTATTGGCTTGTTTGAACCGGTTGACCATCAAACCGGTCAAACCGGGCGGTTCTGGTTTTGGTTTGACTGTTTTTTAAAACACTGTTTGGAAGGTTAGCATTTAATGGCATGGTTGTGATTTGTACATCTATAGACTACAGTGGGTGATTTGTGTTTGCTTGTAATTTTTGCAAGGCTACCTTGTATTGATCAATTAAGAGTTCATCTTGATGCTCTTAGAATTCTACAAAGCTAGATTTTAACTCATTGCAATGAGGATATTGTAGTTGGTGAGGCCTTATATGAAGGTATGTGCATCCATTGAGTGAGGCATTTGTGTAACTCATGTAAGATCCAGGATAGTCCCCATGGCCTTGAAATAGAGGAGTAGAAATCTCTCATGTTAAAATTTTTATATATGGATAACTAACTTTCCAAAACTTGTTAGGAAGACAAAGGGTATTTCCTATATAATCGAATGCTAAAGATAACAAAATATATGTTGGAGGTTTACTTGGTTGTGAGTTTTTAAGATGAGGTATAAAAGGTTATTAAGATGACAAGCCAATGTATACTTCTCCTACATATGTTCAAGTGACATTAATAATACTAATAGTAGTAGTGGTAGTTGTAGTTAATGGAAAGTATCTAACCCCTACTAAAGATAGGATGATATCTCTATTACTAGACCTGGACTTGTACCATTTATGACTATTACTTGGATACTTCCCATATCCATTGGTGATCTATATCCATTGTGCCATATGGACTCCCATCCATATCCAATAGGGAAAAAGACACTTGAGAAAAAAAATAAAGTTGTATCTTTAATTTAACTTAAATCTCCCATTGTCTTACCATTTTAACAACTTAATGAGTTGCCTTATGCTTGGGGTGCCTAAAGCTTGTAGGACATTTTTTAGTGTTTTGAAGTCCATGTTTTACACTGGTTTTCATTGTTGGAGAGCATGATCAGCAGTAGGAGATCTTTTATTGACAATGAGGGCAAATTCTTGACAAGTTTTGAGTCTATTGTTTCTTTACATTTTTAGATATGTGTCTTTGGGTCAACATCAACATCAATAAGACAACCTGATACCCAAGTCAACTTCAACTCAGACTAGTGATTCAGCAACCGATCTCAAGATGACTCTAAGACTTCAACTCAGGTTGGTGATTCAGTGACCTAACTCAGGATGAATCTAAATCAACTTGGTGATTCCACAATTCATTTGACAAGTCTACTAGAGTGCCTTTGACCCATGGGAAGCTAAAAAATTGTGACTGT
>ML778326.1:292557-306514 GCA_009831015.1 Picea engelmannii | reverse complement strand
ATCCACCACCAAGGAGAGTGCATGTCACAATAGACAACCATCACTTCTTGAGATTTCTAGTCAATAATGCATATTTGTTCCCTACCTTGTTTGGACTATACTATGGAATCAATTACTCTATACCAATTTTATCTGTAAAATACAATGGAATTAGTAAGTTGTAATTGCTGCCCAACTACCAGCGATTAATGCTTATCAAACAATATTTGTGAATGGAACATTACATGGCTTTGAGAACCCATATTGAGATTCCACCATACCCGTGATGACAACATTAGAGAGGGGCTGCATGTATGTTCATCATAAGAATAAAGAAGGAAACAACAATTACATATGCCCCACTCAAACCTTGAGTAGAGGATTCCATGGTCATTACAAATGGCATATCCAAAGTGACTAGAACCCATCTAGTTTATGAATCTTTGCTTCTAGTTAGAGGTGGCAACAACTTCAACCATGCTTCAAGGAAAAAGCTTCTAAAGAAAGGGAGGTTTGTAATGTGCTTGACTAGGACTAAAGTGATATTAACAAGAATCACAATGTCTTATTATTAGCAAGAGGATGCACACATATTCATCAAAACAATAGAGAAGTTAACAAAAATTCCCTACATGCCACTCGAAATTTGAATCGATTCCACAATCATTACAAATGTCAGCTTCAAAATGACACCAAAACCCATCTAGTTTGTGTAATCATGTTAGCTAGAGGTAGCAACAACTGTAGCCATTCTTCAAGGATGAAGCTGCTCCAAAACGTGAGGCCTGTAATGTATGTGATAATAATAATATTATTGGAACTAATAAACTAATTAAAATAACACGTGTATTAACCATTATTAAACAATTGAAATTCTAAAATGTGTATGACATGTGGTGATTGTGATTATAATAGACATTTTTTCTTCATGTCTTTTGAAGCAAAAAAAACTAAGTGATATTTGGAATAAAATGCTTCCTTTAAACTTTATTAATAAGTGATATTTACAGGTGTTGGAGCCGCCCTTGTTTTTATAACCCATCACAAATTTCATTTTTAATGCTTGAAATCTAAAGATGGTTTTCATATTTTCCCTCTGAGATATCGAGATCTCTAAAGCTTTATCACGCGAGCAACGATGATTATTATACTCTCGAAATGAATCCTACCTTTCATAAAAATGTTTCCTCTTTTGTTCTACTTCAGGATCTCATAGGCTGGATACTATAAGTCATGTATTTCACACGTCCCGAGCCACGAAACAACGAAATCATTTTAATTTTTCACTCAAGACAGTAACGAGGGTAAAGTTTTCCCTAACCCATGATTAAACGTCGTCGAGGTTTCGCGCCTCGACATTCGCCAAACCCAAAAATTTATTGTCATAGCCCCGATAGCTGAGAACACGAGGTCCTTATTTAAGTAACCCATGTCAAGGTTAAAGGTAAAAGCTAAACTATGGTAAAATATTCTCTCGACATTTCGCCACTCGGCGTTGTCCTTTTCAAAAGTTACACCGTCTAAACCCCGACTCATGAAATCATGATGCGGTTATAACGTAATTAACTAATCACTCAATCCAAGATTATCTTCCCTTTTAATTAAGTCATGTTATCGCGATCTCGTGGTTTCGCAGCTTGGCATGTAAATCTCCTAGAAACTTATCTTCGAAGCTTCGAGTCACGATATGGCGAATATAATAATTATAAAATTAATCGATCCCCAAATCACGATTATCTTTTATTAACCAAAATCGATCTTCGCAGTCTCAGGTGTTAGAGATTCAAAGTGTTAAAATAAAATCCCCGATATAACGAGTACCGAAATATTGATTAACGTTGGTAAAACCGGATTAATTAAGCTAAATTAAGACATATCCTATGTTTCGATGCTTGCACGATTTACGAGGTAGCCTTATTCTTTCTATACGCCAACGGACTTTTAAAACCGCCAAAATTTATGACATTAATGAGGAAATAGGGTAAATCGATAAATATAAGATCAGATTTTTATGGCAAAATTTATTTCTAAATATGATTTGATAGACTTATTCTGAAAAGTACCGAGTTTTCAAATATATATAAGAGTTGTGGTTCATTATAACAAATGCATTTCATATTACGCAGAGCGCATTATCTCTGAGCAACTGACTTCTGTATGTATACGCATTTCTATCGCAGAAGAGCCAAAACGCAATCTCCAGCCATGGCTCCGTGAAAAGCATCAAAGGCAAATGTTGAGGTTTCGGGACAAGGCTCATACATTGTTGTTGATACTTCGCCTCGAAGTATCGATTCGGTCCCGAATTTGTCATTCATTTCAGATGTTCTATAGGCAGAGTTGGTGGACTATTCCGACGACTCCAGCGACAACGAAAAAGATGATATAACCACCAAGTACAAAATAGTCATCCAATCCAGAATGCACAGAGTAGCAGCCAAGCCACGACTGCTTCCATATTATGACATGGTCCGATGGGCATTGGACCATGTGGACATACCGACTAGAACCATCATGAACGAGCAGAAAGTCACCATCGGGACTTTCAAGCCAGAACATTTGCAAGCCATGTATAAGCTGCCCACGACGTCCAACTACACATATGGTGTTGAATTCTTGGACGAGTTCAAGGAGAAGGAATGCATACAGTATGATAAAACCATGTCCAGTTTAATAAAGGATTGGGTTTCGAACACCACGAAGTTCATAGCTGATACCCACCACGTATATTCAATCGCTTCTTTAGAACCTCAGTACAAATATGTAGCCATGATGACATGTAGGCTATACGGGAAAGAGGACACCTCACATTTTTATCTTCCATGGGTGCCTCTAATGTTTTGGGTCACCGAAGGCAGTTCTTTCAACTAGGCAAAAATGTTGTCTGATAGCTTGACCAGCCGGGTCGCAGAGTATCGGGCACAGAAAGAGAATGGAAAGGCATCTTCATTCTTCATGTCTGCATATATATGATGGAAGTCGTTTGTTTTTTGACATCGTTTCCCTTAATGAGCTGGAGTTGGACTCCAACAGAAGATGAGCCCATACACATTTATCATGCAAAGTTATGGGAAAACAAAGCGGAAAATTTTGTGTATGAAATATTTAACTGGGTGATGGTGCCTCTGCATGTCACCATTTTTGGTCACCCACCACCCCGGATCTCGAACAACATAGTAACGAATCTGAGCAACATAGCAGACTGGTATGTGGAAGCATAATTTTCATACCTCTGAGTTTTCATGGCTTCAGTCCCTCCGGCATGCATTGCCATTGTTCATTCCCGACAAGTTGGCTTGTCGTGAGGTCGCTAGGCAAACAATAATTGGTGGTGTAAGCAAAGAACTTAAAGGGTACTCGAAGAAGGTGTGGTCATCTTTTCCTGTTCATTTGAATTCTTATTCTTTATTAGATTTCGGGCATGCCAAAGATGAGGCGGCAGTCCTGGAAGACCTAAATTTGGTCTCCATTGAATACAAGAAGCACGATCCACAAAGGGTCGTGAGTAATCATTTGGCCAGTTGCGGGCTCAAGAGATTTGAGCACGAGAATTCACCCTCGGATGACATTTTCAGAGGCGTAATGTCCTATGCCGAGATTTTGGCTTGGATACAAACCTTGGCACCCGAGGAAAGAGCTGATGTTTTGAAGTTCCAGGAACATCGACGTAGCTGTCTCCCCATAGTGTTGCGAGGTGAGGGTCCGAGTACGTCGGAAGAGAAACAAAAAGATGTCGAAGGCTCTAAGGATGTGACTCCTTATCAAAGAAAACACCAGGATGAGGGGGAGCAAACTAAGAGTTCGGAAGCAGAGATAAAGACTCCTGACCTGCCGAAGAAGCAGAGTCTGGTTGCTACTCCTGGAAAATTAGTGAAGCAGGTCAGAGAACCTATCACATCAGTTACCCCCTTACAGTATACGCAGGGAAATGTCGATGCAGGATGGATATTCAATGAAGAGTTGAGGCCCATAAGGGTAGAAGAACTCCCTTCGAATGATTTTTTCTTCGATAAGAAGAGAAAGGCAGTAGTAAAAAGGGAAATATATCAGGAAGGAGAGTCAAATGCCAAGAAATATAAAGCTATAACTGATGGAAAGGACAAGAAGAATGAGCAATTCGCTACTGAAATAGAAGGGACACTAGGAGCATATGCCTCGGAGAATCAGTTTTCAGTCAGGCTCTTAAAAAACCAACTTAAAAGAAAAAATCACCTCATTAGGACCCTTGAAGCCCGACTGGCCACAGCAACAGATACTGCTAAAGACTAGGCGAGCGTAGGAATGGATCAGGCCAGGTTGGCCGATAAAAACGAGATAGAGCTGCTCAAAACTTAGCTCGAGCAAGCATAGCTAGTGGTCTGGGATGGTCAGATGCAAGGGAGACAACAAAGGGATTTGATCGAACAACTACAAGATAGGGTGGAGATCGTCGAGAACATAATGATAAACATCGAGATGTTCAAATCCCAGGTGGTCGAGATTCAGAGCAGAGTCTCTGTGGCACAACGAAATTTGCTCGCCAAGGTAGAAGCGATCTGGGACAGCTGTTTTCTAGTCAACCAGGTGTCAGAGAACTTATCTTCTAGAGAAAGGGAAGCCGGAGCAGCTCGGGTCGCCTTCCAAGAGGCTGTGATAGCCATAAACAACAGGGTTTTGGAAAGTACTCCCAGGTTCACCATTTCAGAGCAAACCAGAGGAAACATTATATTAAAGGAATGGGAGCATAACATCACCAAAGGCAAGAAGCAAGCCAAAAGGATAACCAATTCCTTAGAAGAGGCCTTTAGTTCTATAGATGGCGATCTGCTAGGCATTGACAGCGGAGGTAATGATGAGACGTTGATGCAAATGAATGTGGCAAAAATCTCGCTTGATCTGAAGGAAAAAGAGGAGATAGGTTCGGCCGATATTTCCCAAGTGACTATGGTGGACATAGTCCAAATAGACAAATGCATGATTAGACCCAACACACAATTATGCGCCATCGACATCATGGACGGACATATGGAAGACAGGTTGTCGCAGTTAGCCCGAGAATGTTACTTCTTTGAAGCCAGTTGTCAAGCGGAACCATCGCGGTTGATATCTTAGCTGGTTGAAAGATGTGTCGCCTGCACTGAGCACGCGCGAGGACAAACGTCTGGCACCAAGTGAATACAGAGAAGAAGAAATGGAGCGATTTCTCTCCTCCCTGTCATAACTGAAATATTATGACTATTGAGATTCTATCTTATTTGTAAAATTGTATAAATACACCACAAAAAGAAAAGAAAGAGGCTGGACCTTTTTGTGTCAATTGTAACATATTTTTTTCATTTTGAGAGTTAATACAAAGCAAATCTGAAGATTCTCAATTCCGTCAAGACTGTGTTATGAGTTCATTTTCTTGTATCTCTTACTTCATTTCATTTCATATTCTTAACTGATGAATGCTTCGTTATAATTTAGTACGACCACTACTATAGCGAATGAATTTTGGTTTTCTATAATTGTTTACTATTTTTCCTCTGTACCAGCTATCAGCGGGTGTAAGACCAGTCCACACTTTTAGAATTCTACACATATTCTCTGCATACATCGGGTTATTTCTTTATAGTTTTCCTCTTCTATTTATACATGAGATTCTCCCTTGATAGGAGCCTTACATCATAGACAGCTAAATGTTTTTCTCCCACCTCATACATTTTATTAAGATATAACTCAATTACGTGAAAGAGCCTTTGATTTGCACTCCGTTTCTTTTCCGAAATTATAAATTCTCTTTTATACGACCAAATTGAGACAACACTTAATTTCTCCTTGAAGTTTTTGTTATTTTACTGTTCCTCCATGACTATCCCTATACCAACATAGCTTAATATCGAACCCATATTATCTAATCAAACACACATTGCCTTAAACCTTTTTGATACTATTCTTAAAACAACTACTAACAGGGTCGAACTTGAATTTTCATGGGCAACCATTGAACAAGATATAACTATCCAGGAACAGCTGGAAGCTAGACAATGCCAACGTAGAAATCTTCCCTAGTTTCCTTTGCCGAAGGTTGATGTTTCTCTCTTCTACACCTTTTACCCACTTTCGGATGCCTAGACACTATACTTCTAAGCCTTAAGTACAGACTCTGGAACAACAACAGGCATTTTATACAAAACAAAAATTGGTTGCAAAGGCAGCAACCGCAAGGAAAAGCTAGCACCTATCATATTCCCATAGGGCTATTAAAAAATAAGTAGTCTAAGCCTGGAGGGATTCACAATTCCAGAATTGGAACAATGATATGGCCCTAGTCCAAAGAATAGAGAGATGAAACCAAATAAGATGGCCTACTGGCCACATTAAAGATGGGCACAATAACTAAACATTGATGATAGTTTTGAAGGTGGGTCACCGTCATTTGGGTTTAGGCCCCACCCATTAATTGGTGGCTTGTCAACAAGTAGGGTAGGGTCCCATCCACCTCCTTGTTGCTCGAGGTGTTTCTCCATCGAGATATCAAACTCTAGCTTGGGGAAGTTGGAACATATTGTTCTTTGGTTGAGGAGGCAGTGATTGACCATGGTGTTGTTAAATTTGGCTTCATTGTTCCTTGTGTTCACAAGCCAGGTGCTATGCTTTGTGGTGTGGTATGCTATTGGAATGGTGTGATAGAGATAAGACAAACTAGGGGGGAATGTACCTCGAGGGAACCTGACTCATCATGCATGGGGTTGATCCCTAAATTTCTATAAGCGACCTCATATGCTCCAACTCTATGTCCAACTTTCCAGCTTGCACCTAGACTTGCAAGTGTGACTTCAAATCTTACAACCATCTAAGAAAAATTCATTTTTTAAAGCTTGCTGGTGTTTGAAATTAAAAAAAAAAGGTTTAGTTGAGTAATTTATGTTTTGAAATGTTTAATTCTCATTTGCAAATAAAATCCTCTTCTTCAAAAAATGACCAATTTTTTTCCTTTAGAAATTCACAACTCTTCCACTTCATAAATTCACAAGAATCTACTTAAAACATGCACAAACCCTTTACAAATTTTCTTCTTCAAAAACTCATAAATTCGTTTTCAGAAAATGAATTCACAAAAATGCACACCTTTGTTTTCAAAATAGTGATTTCAAAGATACCCAAGTACCAATTCGTTTTTGGACATCTGAAGGAAAATGGCTGAGTTGGAGCTTACCTCTGTTCCTTGATAATTGAATTATTTTTCCCCTCTGCCTAGATGCCCAATTGTGCTTAAAATCATGTCTATTGTTATGGCTTGAATGGTGGCTCGAATTGTTCCTGTTCTCCTCTTTTCAAACCCTCAATTCCTCTCTCGAATGGTGGCTCGAATACTGCTTCTCTTTAAATTTTGGAAGATTTTATGTTGAGGTGTTTGCATACTGTTGTATATAGGAAAAACTGACTTTATTCATTGTTTAGATAGGTATATTTTGTCTGCCAGCATCATCGGTTATTACTTTTCACAATCATCCTGGAATGACTGTTCTTAGCAAGCTTCTTTTTGGATCTATGTACATAAAAGCTTATGTTTGGGTTGACCCCATCAACATAGAAACAAATTCTAACCCATCCCAATGTAAGCCCTCTTAACTATAATTCCTTTTACTACGTTGCTATTTTATATTTTCAATTGGAGTTGTATATGTTTGTTGTATGTTTGAGAGATTGCTAGTTTTATCCATGAAAGTGATCCTGTATATTAATCATCTCCTTTAAAACCCTTGGTTTTCCCATCATCTTTTTTTATGTCTCTCAGCTAGAGGAAAGAAAGATGCTCTCGTTAATGCTTGAAGAAAATTTAACTCATTTTATGTCGGTTCTTTCATGCAGTAAGGTTAGCAAGATTGGAGGTTGATAATGTTTTTACATCTCCTTGTGACACATCTGTATTGTATCCCACATTTGGAGGCAATATACATTCTTTTCGAGTAGTTACATCTTCTGCAGTGCTTGATGTACTTGGTCCTCCATATTCAGATATAGAGGGAAGGAATTGCACTTACTATAGTGAATACCCATACTCAAGTCTTCCTTGTAACTTAATCTGATGTTCTATTTTCCAAAGGTTTTGTCATGTCACCATATAGGTTACTACAAACTATTTGAATTGGGTTATATTCTAGTATTTATGTGGCTGGCACAAATTAATTGATACATATGTGCTTTTGCAGATGATGGAAATACAAGTCCTGATGATGATGATCAAGGTTGTGCATGGCTGGAGGATATAGAAAGGTTAGTTGAATTTATTGTCAGGGGAGCACCATATAAAGGTCCACAAATTGAAGCTTGAAAAGTTGTTGGTTGTAGCCATTCTCTAGTACTAGAGAGATTATGCTCATTTCCCATGCCTAATGTGACCACTTTAGTCAGGTGTAAATACTACATATAAAAGGTGCAAATATAGTTGTCTACTTTGGTCAAGCTCACATTCTACAGACTTTAGAATTTGTAAGCTGAAATAGATGGACACAATATTGTCATGATAATTTAATAATGGCTTGGATATTTTAAACCTTGTTAGTGTTTTGTAATCTGAAGCGAATTGTTACAAAATAGGGGTGCGACAATTTTGGTTGAACATCGAAATTGGAGTATGCCTGGATGGTTGATGTTAACAAGCTGACTGTTGCAATCTCTTCGTCATAAACTACAATATATCTGAGATTTTGAAGGCTTAGAATGGTTTGATTTTTGCAGGATATTGTTGTCTTTCTTCTACATTTTATACTTCAATTCAAAGTTTTTGATGATGCATATGAAAATATGAACTATTGTTGTGTAACCAAACTTGAGCCAACTTAGAGGCAATGCATTTTGAGTTAACAAGGTTGCACAGAATGGTGGAATGAAAATAATGGCAAGAATATTGAAAGAGGTCATTATCAATCTTGCAACCATTATCACCAGAGGCATGTAGGAAAAAATAAATCTTGCATGTGGGAAAAGAAAAAATGTTCTCCCATAGGTGGGGATCTAATTTAAGGTAGGTAAGTGGAATAGTTGTTGAATCTACATAATGAAAATCTAATAGAGGTTTCCTGGGATCAGAAGCCATATATTTCCTCTTCTATTGACCTTTTTTATGATCTTGCTATGCTGAAAAGACTCATTTTCCTCCATACTCAACTTCACACAACAACCTGGGTATCATTTTATTTCTCTGAGAGATTATGTCGATGTTCCCCCATTTTTCTTGCACTGTAGCATTTATAAAAGTTATTTGAATATCTTCCAGGAAGTTCTGTGGCCAAGGATACTCGCATAAATTCATCCCCTTGGCCCGGTGCACTTCAATTTCACCATACACCTTTTCCCACGTGTTTAAAGAGATGGCAGGTGGGGAGGTATCCTTACTCACGTTATCCCTGGACTCAGAGATATGATCTTCAATGAAGCTGCCAACATCGTCCTTGTCATGTATATCAATCCCCAAAACAATGACGTTTTCATTATCATCACCAAGACTTTGTGTAGTGTAACAAACCCACATTAATAATATAAATAAAATACAATTTCCTTCATGAAATTGTATTAACATTATAAAAATATTTTGAGAGAGAAAAACTTTTCATTATAGACATAGATGTCACGGGTTCCATCTCTTTGATTATAACTAAACTACTCTCTTCTCCCAAGGTCCATAACAACCCTCTTAAGCACCAGTTTCTACATGGTCAATGTTTTAATTTTAGTTTTCAGAATTGAAGTCTGAGTATTCTCAGCTACAAAGTAAAAACAAAACAAAAAAGCATAATTGTATTTTCAATTAATTGCACTGATTATTTGCATTCTAAAGAACCCATGCTAAACTGAGAATCTCCAATGGATATTTGATTAGAATTCAAGCTGTCATATAGAGATAATTTTTGATGTAAATCTTCATTGTGCTAACCATCAAATTGGAGCACTAAAAGAGAAATGATACTAATTGAAATACTCAGAGATATTTCAGATCTTCATTCTCATCATGCATAAACAATGTACAAAGTAGATTGTGTATTGGATAATATAATACATACCTCAATTATGATAAGTCTCCACATGTTTATAACTAAATGATTCATTACAAACTGAAGCTCTATGCCATCCTCTAAAATCTAGAAAGGGCATCCCATTATCTCTGCATTATTAGTGAGAATATTCAAATGTTGATCCAATGAATTGAAGGAGGCTGAAAATCTTCACACAGAATTAAGTGAACTGAGATCGAGCTCCATGACATCCATTTTGGCATTGGGATTGTCTTAAAGAATGACTTCTTTCACCCTGTGGCCACTCTCCATGTTTCTGGCAGGCATTATGACTCATGCATCTCGCAGGGCCAACACTCTCATAGTCTCTGTCCATATTACACGTGTCCCCCCATATTCGAGTCATTGATTCCATATTTGGTTATTTAGTTAGGAGCAATTAATACTGAGAGGAAGACAGAGTTATAGCAAATGTTGAGCAGAAGAATAAGAAGAAATTGTGGTAGAAGGAAAGCACATGCTGTTCTATAAATCAAACAGAGACAAGATCGCTTTCTCCTATCTTCTCTATTTCCATATTAAAAGTACTATGCTTCTAACATTGTAATTTGATAATAAGTAATAACTACACGGTGGATTATAATCTCACTGTGTTTTCAATAGCATTCTAAAATCTGTTGTGACAAGCTGTCTTATGTTGATAACTTGATACAAGATAGCCACAGTTCCCAACAAAGTGCCTTCTTTGGTAGCGACCTCCATGGCCATTTCTTGTTCTAACAAAGGTTTGAGGTTTAAATTGCATCAGGGTTCAAAGAGCTCTTCATTCTATCTCTGCAGATGATTTGAATGTGTCACTCTCACAATAGCAGATCCACACGCCCTTTCAAGTCAATGTATTTGTAAATGAATTGTTCACTTGCTTACTTTTTTTTGTTTTTGTTTTTTTTATGCCCACCATCAGAACATCTTATGTTCTATGTTTGAGCTCTTCTAGATTTCATAAAACTCTCTTTAGGATATCAATAAAATGATCATGACACATATTGATGAAATAAAATAGTTGCTAAGAAAGTAAATTGAAAAACATTAGGGAATCCTGTAAACATTAGCACTCAGGAAATTTTGGTATAAATCAAAGCCTTGTTGCCAAGTAAGACATTGTTACTTCAAGTTTTCCAGGCCCTTCAATTCATCATCATCTAGATATATTTCTTCTCCAACACAACTTAAATTACTTGGACAGACACTATGATCCAACTCAGACATTTCAATTCATCATCATCTAGATATATTTCTGCTCCAACATAGCTTAAATTACTTGGACAGATGCTATGATCCAACTCAGACATCACTGGCCTTGTTACATCATTTTCCAATTGGAAATTGTAACTTGCACTGCCAATAAACTTATCGTAATTTTTCTAAATTCGAGCATTAGATAAGAGGGTTGAGTGATTTTAGGAAGGAGTTAGATAAATGTTAGAATTAGGGTAGTAAAGCAGAACAAAAGTATCTTTTAAAATTCAATTAGATCTTATATCCATAAAACAAGTCTACACTACTTGAACAGATAAAAACACACATGTGTGCACATATCTAAATAGTTTACTTATTTGGTTAGAGAACAGATCTAGAATAAACATTGGATCTGATCTTCAATACTGGAATAAAACTTGGATAGATCAACATATCTAAAATAAAAGGAAACTCAATCTGATCATGAGCAACAAACCAAACTTCAGAAATAAGGAGTACGAACCAAAAAACTCAACATACAGTCCAGATCTAATAACACTCACTGCTGATACATAAATCTAGATCGTAGATATTGGATCATAGGTATATTGTGAGCCTAATGAGAGTTCGTTGGTTCATTTTCCCATTTGACTAAATCAGATTAAGTGTATATTGGGATGGAGACTAAATCTTGTGGTCTGTATTGAGGCTCATCCTTAAGTGAAATCAAGCCAAATCGGGTTGTATTCCTGTAAATGTTGTCTTCTTCTTAAAGGGGATTGAACATCAAACCTCTAGGATGCAATATCAGGGATCAAGAAAGAGATACCCCGTAATGTTTGGTCGTGCGGTATGGGAATCCCTATGGAATCCCTATACTATGCACAGTAGGCGGGCAATGAACCGAGTCATTCAAAGATGAGCCTAGATTGAGGAAAACAAAAATTACAGGAACTTGTGAAAAAGGATCATCTGTGCCTATAGTAAAGAATTTTGTGAACCACAAGAAGATAAATATAACAATGATAATACTTATTGATGATGACTAATCAAAGGCGAAACTGGAATTCGTGAAGGAATATCCCTATCACGGGGTTTGGCATAATTGAGAAATGGTGATGATAAATCGAATTAGGGAGATGATATTATGAACACAGATAATCACTACCGCGGTCGATAAAGACTCAATAAAAAATAAAATAAATTAAAAATGATTGGGGTTTACATACCTAATATTTGTAATTTATTGTGATTCCACCGGCCAATCCTTTCAAAATGGCTATCAACGGAATCAACAAAGTGCCAAGGATTACATAGGCGAATCCCTGCAAAATGCACATTGACAGAATGGGCGAAGTATCATAAACTCAATTCAATGGCCGATTTGAGTGATGAAAACACACAAGGATATCAAATTTCATGATATTATCCTCCCCTTCGCCCTCTGTGTGGGGCTCGGCTCCTCTTGAAAACAGATATAGTTGATTAGGAAGAATGGTCATTTAGTTTGATTACATTGGAAAGACTATGCGGGAAATGCAGATTGGAAAATGGAGAATTGGGTTCCCTCTAAAAATTTTGCCAATTTAAAATTTCCGCCAATATTTCAACTTTGCCACCAAATCTTTCGGCCTTTCGAATATTTACCACCACGGTCACGCCATTCACGTTGTGGCGAGTGCAACAAGGATTATACATTATACACATTATAGCAGGGAGTTTTCTTTTTGATCCTCGAGTTGTCCATTATACACATTGTGTTTCGATGTGTGATTGATAGTTAGTACATTAATAAGAATATTTGTGGTTTGATTTATCATTTAAGTTAATGTTAGTTAGTGTATCTTCTAAGTTATTGATTATTGTTGTTTTGATTATTTAGGTTTTCACAATGGAATAGAGTTTGAAGGTTAAGGGATCTAATGAAAGCTTGAATAAACATTATAATAGCTTGTTACTTGTAATTGTCGATTAAGTTTTTGTTAAGTAGTTACTATGTTGTGTGATTAAGAAATATTGTTTTAGTTGTTGTGTGTTTTTTGAGTTGGAACCACTTTAAGATTCAACATTTGGTGAGCATTCTATGATCTCAAAAGGACCTCTCAGTGAGAGATCATATTTCTTGCAAACTCAATAAGGGGTTTTAGGGGGCAAACCTCAAAAGTTTCAAAATGTTCAATGGGACCAAAAAAGAAGTTTGAAAAGTCTAATCCTAGTCGAAACTAGGGTGATGAACAAGGATAGGGGATATCCCTCAAGACTTATAAAATGAGTATACAAATAGATTATACTAGGGAAGACTAAGTCTGAACATGCAGTGGATTTAGAGTAGGAACATGAATGTGGGGAAACAAATTTCCTCGAGAATTCATCAAGGAAATCCTTCAAAATTTCAAAGAATCCAAAGATCAAGAGTCAATGTATTTGGACCTTGTTTAGGGCATTGTACAAGGATTTGCACTATGAGGATCGTAAATGGTGGAAAAAAACCCAAGAGAAGTATTTACCTAATATATCCAAGCTACCCAATTTTGACAGTGCAAGGATCAGTACAAATGATCATTTGTTTACCGTCAATGCCAATTGGATGCAAAAAAATAAACCAAACCATCAACCCAATGGTGTGTTGAGAGGCATGACACTCGAATAGTATCGAAGTCGATGAGAAGTTAGCCTTTAGAGGCTAGTGTGACATACTTAACCAATTTAAGGGAGCCTATGTTATATATACCCTAAATAGTATCTAAGCTAATGATTTG
>ML778326.1:259753-288388 GCA_009831015.1 Picea engelmannii | reverse complement strand
CCTTCACCCTTATTGACAATATTGATCTCCATTGACCATTGTTGACCATGATTGAGCATAATTCATCATGTTTGACTATAGTTGACCATAGTTAATGTGGTTGACTCATATTGACCATCTTAATAACCTACACTTGTTCTAAATCTACAACTAGCACACTAGTTTCCATTAAGGCTTAAGGAAGCTTTTCTCATGATACCATTTTACTACTCACTTGGCATCCAACCTCTCAAGTACTCAATGCTCCGACACTGAAATTTTCATGATGGTCCCAAATAGATTCTAACCCTTTACACACTATAATCATTTACCCCTATAACTCATGACATGAAAATCACACCCTAAAACATTCTAACCACTAATTACTACTATAACCCCAAAGTGTCATTATTATAGCAAACTTGTCGCAACATCCGTCAAATGCAACATATTTATAGATTTTGTAACGTTGCAATTCTGACGTAAAAAAAACCTAAGTGACCATTAGTATTTTGACTTGGTCAACATACTAAGGTGATCGTTGGAGGGGAAAACCTAGTTTCCAAAACGTCTCAATTGCGACATCAATCTTCACAAATGTGGCAATAACAATGTCTATGTCACAAACGTGGCAAGAGAGACGTTCCGGTGGAAAACATGGAAAGAGAGACGTTAACGTGGAAAGAGAGATGTCAACGTGGCAAGAGAGACATCAACGTGGCAAGACCGACGTTATCAGGCAATATGAACTTTTTTTTTTAAATTTCCTCTATTTTGCGACAATATGGACAATTTTGTCCATAACACCGCAAATAAAACGCCAGAATTTTTACAATATGTACTAGTGAGTAGGCTGTGGCAGGGCTGTTGTCCACACCTCTCCCTCAACATCTCTGGTAGTCATGTGCGACCCATTTACTCCATATGTGATTCTGTTCGGTAGGCTATCGTCAGCCTACATCATCAACAAATCATGTAAGAACATATCCATATCATATCATCTAGTCAGATGCACTAATATCACAGTAAAACAATCAAACCCCAATGGCACACTCCCTGACTCGATCCGGATTCCAAGGGGTTCCATCGATGCCTTTGCATCCTCAAGGTCCAAAACCCTGCACACTCAATAAAACCTAGTCAATAACACCTGTCTATGTCAATGTAGTAAAACAACATGTCATCTACCCATAACGCATCATAATCAAAGTCAAATGTTTTAATAGCACAATAATACGGATCACTTGCGAGCAAGTGTCCTCAAAGAATAAGTTCAATCAGTGCGCCAGAGCGGGATGTTACATACTCTTGGTCTAAACTTTGTCTCGAAGTTTCACAGTATAAATGTCTAAATAAGTGTATCATTGTATCATATGTCTATCTATCAAACAAAAATGGAAACTGCTGGTGCATATCATATGTGTCCTCCCAGGTCGTCGATTGTGGACTATAATTGTCCCACTAGACCTTGACCTGATCTACCGTTCGATGTCATAGATGTCGAACGTGATGATCCAAGATGCGGACCAACTCATCCGTGAGTTCCCCCTCGTCCGATACCTACAAGGAACTCATTTCAATAACATGTGTAGGATCACTAATATAATGTCTCAAAACAGATACATGAAAAACATCATGCATATGCCTCAAAGAATTAGGCAAGGCTAGTCGATAGGCCACAGGCTCCTTTCTCTCCACAATCTTGAAGGGTCCCATGAACCTAGGAGAGAGTTTAGCTCCCTTCCCAAACTTGATCAAACTCTTATGCGGTTTAACCCGCAAGAAGACTTGATCGCAGACCTCGTAACTACGATCTACACGGCGCGCATCGACATGAATCTTTTGTCGATCCTGTGCTTCTTTAATCCTTTGTCTTGTTGTTTTCATTTTCTCTTCCATTTCTTGGATCACTTCTAGTCCCACTAGGACCCTATCCTCAATCCGATCCCAACTCAAAGGCGTCCGACATGGTTGCCCGTAAAGAAACTCGAAAGGTGCCATTTTAATGGTGCTCTGGTAACTGTTGTTGTAAGCGAACTCTACTAGAGGCAAGAATTCTTCCCAACGCTTTTGTTGGTCCATCACATACATGTGCAACATGTCCTCCAAGGTTTGGTTCATTCTTTCGGTCTACCTGTCAATCTCCGGGTGATACGCAGTACTAAAGTTAAGCTGGGTTCCCAAGGCCTCTTGGAAAATCATCCAAAATCGTCCAGTAAACATCGATCCTCGATCAGATATAATCCTCTTAGGCACGCCATATAACCTCACAATCTCACTGATGAAAACTCTAGCTATGTCAGGTTCTTGATACATGGTACACATAGGAATAAAGTGATCACTCTTCATCAGAGTGTCTCCTACTACAAAAATCGATTCATGTCTCCTTGCCGTCAGTGGCAATCCAACAATAAAATCCATCGAAATAACCTCCCATTTTGATTCTGGAATAACATGTGGCTGTAGTAATCCTACTGGGTGTCTATGTTCAACCTTTACTTACTGACATTCTAGACATCTAGCCACATAGTTGACTATGTTTGCCTTCATTCCCTTCCAGAAGAATAAGGGTTTAAGGTCTTCCCTCGTCTTCGTGACTCCCGGATGAGCCATGTATACTGCTCTATGAGCCTCTCTTAGGATAAACATCCTCAACTCATCATTTGGCGGTATGTAGATCCAGCTTTTAAACCTCAATAGGCCATCGTTATCAAATGAAAATCCCTCAAATCGTGGTACCATCATTGTGTTTTTTTCGATAAAACCCTCGACCTCTTTGTACCATTCATCATCACGCTGTAAAGTTAGAATATTTTCACGTAGATTAGTTTGAAGAGGCAACACCAAAAATATGTGTGGTTTCCGACTCAATGTATCCGCCACTCAGTTCACTATTCCTTTTATGTAAGTAATCTCAAAGTCGTACTCGCCAAGCAATTCTGACCAAGGTCGTTGTCATGCGTTCAGGTCACTTTGCGTAAATATATGTTGTAGTCCACAATGGTCAGTATTTAGTTCAAATTTTCATCCAACAAGGTAGTGTCTCCAAACCTTCAAGGCATATACGATGGCTAATAACTCCAAATCATGCATCGCATAGTTCTCCTCATGCCTTCTTAGTTTTCTCGAAATGTAAGCAATCACTCATCCATCTTGCATCAAGACTCTGCCTAAGCCTTCCTTGGATGCGTCAGTGCATACCAAGAAGTCCGTGTCCATGTGAGGGACCTTTAGTATCAGTGTGGTTGTCAACAATTCCGTGAGCCTCCGAAACACTTTCCCGCATTTCTCGGTTCAAACAAAATTCTTTTTCTTCTTCTACAAATCCATGATCAGATTTGCTAGCTTTGAAAATCCCTTGATGAACCATCGATAGTATCCTGCTAAACCCATGAATCTATGCACTTCTGGGACATTCGTAGGTGCATGCCATTCCATAATAGCCTCGACCTTGGCTGGATCCATGGTGATGCCTTTGCTAGAGATGACATGCCCTAAGTAGTGAATCTTCGATTGATAAAATGAGCATTTGGACAACTTCCCATACAATTTGTGCTCTCAGAAACACTATAGTACCAAGCACAAGTGCACGTCATGCTCCTCCATCGTATGAGAATAAATCAAAATATCGTCAATGAACACTTGGACGAACTTGTCCAAGTACTCGCGGAACACCCCGTTCATCAAACTCATAAATACCCCTGCGCACCATTCATTTGATCGAACAGATCATCCATTCTCGGCAATGGATATTGATTCTTGATCGTGGCCTTGTTCAGTTGATGGTATTCAATACAAAGCCTACACAATCTATCCTTCTTTCGTATGAAAATAATAGGTGCACCCCATGGTGACACACTAGGACATATCAGTCCCAGGTTCAACAACTCCTTCAGTTGCATTTTCAACTCTTGTAACTCTGGGGTCGACATACGATAAGGCGTCCTTGCTATCGGTTCAGTCCCTAGTTTTAGGTCTATGTTAAATGACGCAGGCGAGATCGCAAGCACGTCCGCTCACAGGATATTCTTTTCTCTACTGGCCCGAAGAACACTAAGGCTCTTCTATTTCCTTATCGGGAAATCCGTACCCACAACAAACTCTCCATGGGATCTCCTCTTTACAATCGGGAGATCAGACTAAATCTCGCAATCTCATGAGTTCGTGAGTCAAAGCTTCTGACTCTTCCTTTCCAATATTGCGATACCCAAACCGGCGATACGGTTATGGCTCCTTCTCTTGTCAGTGCCCTCCCCACATGTAACCATAGGCTAGGGCTTAAATATCAATGCCTCTCGCAACTCGCACCTTCGTGAGTTTGTGAGTCGAACTCTTGTGCCCTCCTGTTACAATCTCCCGAGATGCAATAGGTAAATGTCGGGTTGACTCCTTCCTTGACGCTTTTCTCTCTTCACAACCTCACAGGTTGAAGCGTCAAGCCTTCCCACTCTTATCTTGCGAATCCCTGAGATGCGAGAATTCAACATATTGTTGACTCCTTTCTCCAGGCAATGCGTGTCCACCCGTCAACCACGCGGGTCTCACCTTATGGCTCTACCATGTGTCCACACGAACCTTGGCTCTCGGCACTTCACGACTTCTGATGTCGAAAGTGACCCCTCTCAACCTCCAAACCCCCGAGTGTGTGATAGGCAATGGGGTTTTTGATCCAACGGTCCTCCTATGACCCAGATCCAATGGCTATCTTTCTTCTCACTCCTCACGTCTTCGCGACTTGGAGCACCCAATGTCCTCAGCCCTTCTACTCATGAACTCCTGACATGCGATGTGCCACCTATCCGCTTGTCGATTCCTATGGCCCCACACTGTTCTCGTAGTCATCGGTATATCGCATATCGCGATTTTGCGATCTCTGTGGCGGGTTTACGGAGTTTCAATCCACGAAACCCCGATATGCAAATCCACGCGTAGATCCAATGGCCCTTGTGGCTCGGATCAACGGTTCTGCCCCTCCTGAGATTTGAACCTCTGAACTACTCCACCGTATCTACCCTGCACCTCTGCTAGATCTGACAGCTCATGGAAATTCGTGGATTCTCCTTGGAGAACACCGACCGTCCATTCCTCCTTTGAGAAATCTGCAAAATGGCTATGTGTTCCTCCACGGAACTCATCCACCTGCACGCAAACTTGCGACGCCTCTTACACACTCCACGGTACAAACTCCCCATGCTTCTCTTTCAAAGTTTACTCAAAGGTCCTATACCTCCTAAGCTTTGTCAATTCTGAATATTTTAGAAAACCCTCCTGCTTTCACTCCTTGTGGCAAATCTTTCAAACACTTCAAATGTTTGAATCCTTTTGACTCTGCGCATGCCTGCAGCACCAGTCCTTCAATGCTTCGCTCAAATTCACAACTGATACTTTCCTTAGCCTGCGCACTCCTTGCATGGCTCTTATAACCCAATTTCACTTCTAGGTGAATGAGAACAAGAGTTGAACTATCTGAGCCTTCTGTCAATGCACTCCTTGCGGACGACTTTAACTGCACTCCTTGCTCAGATAGAGAAACAATTGAAACTCATTCCTCTACTTCCTTTCATATTTCAAAATCAACCATGAAATCACATACATAGCACAAAAGAAATTGTATAACATGAAGCAATCATTCATGAGCATAACATCAATACACAAAGAACAACACAAACCATGAATTTGAACCAATTCTTTCTATTAATTCAAATGTCTGTACATGGGTGTTCTTACAAATCTCTCTGCATGCTCTTACTCTTCCTAGATAATGTTACAATGCACAATGAGGGTGTCTATATCCCGTTTCCCTCTTGCGCTCCCAAACAGTCTAATCTAGAATTAAATTCTATCCACCTGCATTAACTATCTTAAATGCCTCCTACCTACTAAGGATGAGAGCGTATGGCTCAAGGTCCCGATTACATTTACAAGTGCATCTCTTCTTAAATGACTTCATTTAATATGGCGCATCAATCCAAGGGAATTTCAAAATTTGTGTTGGCACTTGTCCAGTTGTCCATTGTCTTCCATGCTGGCTCGCTTGATGTTGGCGATGCTCCTGCATCATACTCCCTGGCTTGAAAATCTTAATGGGCTCCTGTCCATGAGCTCCTGAATGGTCTGTCCATGCTTCAGAATCTCTGCTTCATTCTCCCAGCTATCATCTTCAAATGGATGTCCCTTCCACTTGACCAGATATTCAAAGTATTACTTTCTTCTAGTCTTCTTACCGACCCTTTTGTCCAATATACGCTCCATTTGCGGTGTCTCTGCAACTACCATCTTCTTTTTCCACTGAACCTCTGACTGTTTCTCACTTGTTCCTGCTTCTTCATATTTGTATGGGTACAAATCTGAGACATTGAATATCGGAGAAATTCCGATCCCATCGGGTAATTCAATCTCATAAGCATTTGTCCCAATTTTCTTCAAGACATTACAGGGTCCGATCTTCTTCATTTTCAGCTTATTATATGTTCCTCTCGGGAACCTTTCCTTTCTCAAATGTGCCAGAACTAAGTCACCAACCTCAAACTGAAGTTGTCTTCTATGCTGATCAGCTCTGTGTTTATATTCTTGGCTTGATCTTAGTAGTCGCTCCTTCACCTGGCTGTGAAGTTCTTTCATCGCCTCTGTGAAATCTTCTGCACTAACGCTCCTAGTTGCATTTTTTTCTGAATCCCTCAATTCAGAAATGCCCCTCGGCTGCATGCCATAAACAATCTGAAATGGACTCTGTCCTGTACTCCTGTTCACTGAGTCATTATACGCAAACTCTGCCTGCGGAAATACATTGTCCCAACTGTTGTGGTGCTCATTCACCAAGCTTCTCAGCAAGTCTCCTAGACTTTTGTCTGTCCATCCATCTGAGGATGATAAGCCGAACTAAATAACAAGTTAGTTCCCAGCTTCTTCCATAAGGTTCTCCAAAAATTCCCTATGAATTTGGTATCTCTATCCGAAACTATACTCCTTGGTAAGCCGTGAAGTCAAATGACTTCTTTGAAAAACAACTTCGCGATGTGAGTCGCGTCACTGGTCTTCTGACATGGAATGAAGTGTGCCATCTTAGAAAATCTATCCACCACCACAAAGATTGAATCAACACCTCTTTGTGTTCTTGGCAACCCCAATATGAAATCCATGCTAATCGCATCCCATGACCTTTCAGGTATGGGCAATGGTTGATAGAAACCTGCATTCTACTTCCTCCCCTTCGAATGCTGGCAAATCCTGCATATGTCCACAAATATCTTGACCTCAGCTCGCATTCCTGGCCAAAAGTATGACTCGCTCATCTTTGCGAATGTCTTGTCATGACCGAAGTGTCCAGCCAATCCTCCGTTGTGTTTCTCCTTTAGCAGATTCTCCCTCATGGAACAATTTGGAATACACAGTTGATTGCCTTTAAATAGCAATCCTTCCTGGATCATGTATTTGGCCCATTTGCTACTATCTCTGAGAACTGGATTCTCAGCTGCTTCATACGCTTCCTTGAAGTCTGGATCATCTATGTACATGTCTCTGAGATCATCAAAACCCAATGTTTTGACTCTGAACTCCTGCAACAGCAAACACTTCCTGCTCAAAGCATCAACAACTTTGTTAGCAGTACCAGAAATATGTTTAATCACAAATGTAAAATTCTGCATGTATTCAACCCACTTAACATGCCTCTAATTCAACTTCTCCTGTTGAGTCACAAACTGTAATGCATGGTTATCACTGTATAGAATAAATTCTTTCAGAATCAAATAATGCCTCCACTTCTTCAATGTCTGTATAATAGCATAGAACTCCTTATCATATGTGGATTACTTCAATTTTGTCTCATTCAACTTCTCACTGAAGTATGCTATCGGCCTGTCTTCTTTACTTAAGACCGCTCCTATCACAAATCCACTTGCATCACATTTTACCTGAAATGTCTTTTGGAAATCTGGTAACACCAAAATTGGTTGTTCCGTGATCTTCCGTTTCAATAGATTGAAACTCTTCTCAGCCTCTTCTATCCAGTGAAAAGATTTATGTCTTTTATTCACTGTATCCATCATCGCTGCGCTGATTCCACTGAAATTCCTAATGAACTTTTGGTAGAAACTAGCCAACCCGTGAAAACTTCTCACCTCAAATATGTTCTTCGGTGATGGCCAATTTTTTATTACCTCCACCTTATCTGGATCCATCCTCAACTCATTTGCCGAAATAACAAATCCCAAATAAATGAGCTTTGTCTTCATGAATGAGGACTTCTTTATGTTTATCAGCAACTTCTCTTGCTGTAATCTCTTCATCACAATGGCTAAATGCTTTAGATGTTCATCTTCCGTTTTAATGAAAATCAGTATATCATCCAGATATACGATAACAAATTTTCCGATGAAATCTTTCAGGACTTCATTCATCAGCCTCATAAAGGTACTTGGCGCATTTGTTAAGCCAAACGACATAACAAGCCATTCATACAAACCCTCGCTTGTCTTGAATGCTATTTTCCATTCATCACCTTCTCTCATGCGAATCTGGTGATATCCACTCTTCAAATCAATCTTTGAAAATAATTTCACTCCACTTAAGCAATCCATCAAATCATCCATTCTTGGCAATGGGAATCTGTACCTGATAGTTATCTTATTAATCACCCTTGAATTAGTGCACATCCTCCAGCCTCTGTCTTTCTTTGGACTGAGTGTTGTCGAAACAACACACGGACTCAATCTTTCCCTGACCAAACCTTTGTCCAACAAATCCTGGACTTGTCTTTTGACCTCTTCATTTTCCTGTGGCGTCAATCTGTACACAGCTTTGTTTGGTAAATTGGCTCCTGGTATGAGATTGATATGATGACTCACACTTCTCATTGGTGGAAACGAACGAGGTAGTTCGTCCACTACTATATCAACGAACTCTTCCAGCAGTTCCTAAACTTCTTCTAGAAAATCATCCACTCTTGTGCTAGTCAGAACAATCTTCGGTTTTCTGACCACAATGAACTATGGATCCTCCTTCTTCTTAACCTTGGTAAGGAGTTCCTTCCCACTCATGAGAAGTACTGTGTTTCTTACCTCCAGCTTCACGTCCTTATCCTTAATCAGAAGCAACATGTGTGTCCTCCCATTCTTCTCCAGGGTGTATGTGTTCATCCTCCCATCATGAATCACATTTCTATCATATTTCCATGGTCTACCCAGCAATAGATGACAAACATCCATAGGAATTACATGACATAATATCTTATCATTATATCCCCCTATCTTAAATTCAACCAAGCACTGTTTGGTGACATTTACCTGATGTCCTTTTTGTAGCCACAAAACTTTATATGGACTTGGATGATCAGTCATTTCTAGCTCCATCTTTTCTACCATCTTGGTTGAAACAAGATTGTCCGTGCTACCACTGTCCACAATGACCTTGTATGCCCAACCCTTGGTCTTGCAAGCTATTCTAAAAAGTCTGGTCCTTTAGACTGAACTTTCCACCTCTTTCTCTGGTGTCAAAAGGACTTTTTGCATCATCAACGATCTCCCGCCTTCAACATCTTCTGCCTCTGTGCCTCAGTGATGCGAGCTTCTCCCCCTTCTTTCCTTTTCTCTGGACACTCATAAGACTTGTGCCCATTCTTTCCACATGTGAAGCATGTGATTACTCCACCTCTTCCTCTTCCCTGACCTCTAGTACGAGGAAAAGTATTATTATCAGCATATCCCCCTCTCTGCTCAGTATACTGCCCTTTTTGCTCAGTGTATTTCCCTTGCTGTGAACTTCCACCTCTCTTTTTCCGAGTCTAAGGTTTCTTCCAGTCATCCCTGGGCTTCTGGCTTCTTTCCTGGGAAACTAATTTTCCCCCGGGTTGACTTCTGCCTCTGCCCCTCTGACTCTGCTTTCATCTCAACTTCTCTTCAGCTTTCAGAGCCATCTGATAAGCATCTTCCACCATTCGGATGGTGACCATACTCATTTCATCATGAATCTCATAGCTCAGGCCATTCATATACCTGGCCACTTTTTAGTCATTTCTTTCACGATGACCTACCCTGATATTCAACTTGTAAAACTCTTCAGTATATTCCTTTACTGACATCAGCTTTTGTCTCAGGTTCTGCATCCTCCTGAATAGAGAAATTTGGTAATCCCTGGGAATGAATTTTGCCTTCATCTTTGCAATCATCCTGTCCCATCTCTTAATTTTCTGCTTACCTTGGCAACGCCTATCCTCTTGTAGTTCATCCCACCACAAGGCTACATGTCCTTTTAATCTCGTGACGACATGCCTAACTTTCTTGTCCTCTTCGATATATTCATAGTAAAAATAGGTGTCTAGAGCTCTAATCCAGTCTAGAAGCTCTTCTACATCCAGATTTCCCTCATAAACTGGAATGTCCATCTTCACCTTTGCATCCATTCTTGCAACAACTTTAAGTAAGCACTCATTTGCTGCATCTTCTACTGGGATTTCTTCTTCTCCATGTCTAGCATCATCTTCATTTTCAGACTCACTGATATCTCCTACATCAGTTGAGCGCCTTTGTCTTATCTCCATGTCCACAACTCTAGCGCGTAAGTTATGCAGATCTCTTTCTACTTCTGGATTCTGCACTTCTCTACCCCTTCCTCTGGGCATCTCCCTTTCCTCCTCTGGATTAGGTGATTGTCTATCTCTTCTCCTTGGCGGCATGGTGAATCTTCCTTCTCATTGCTACAAAAATCAAAGAAGATTTTCTAAGCTTTGATACCACTTGACGTAGGCACGCTCGCAAGCACGTCCGCTCACATGATCTTCTCTTCTCTACTGGCCCGAAGAACACTAAGTCTCTTCTATTTCCTTATTGGGAAATCCATACCCACAACAAACTCTCCACAGGATCTCCTCTTTACAATCGGGAGATCAGACTAAATCTCGCGAGTTCGTGAGTCAAAGCTTCCGACTCTTCCTTTCCAATCTTGCGATACCAAAACCGACGATACGGTTGTGGCTCCTTCTCTTGTCAGCGCCCTCCCCACATGTAACCATAGGCTAGGGCTTAAATATCAGCGCCTCTCGCAACTCGCACCTCTTGCAACATGATGAATGCAATTGCGACCACAACCTAATGACCTAAGACGCACATCAAGCATCCAGAAGCAATGAACGACAATCAACCGACAACAAAAATAAGACTGACTACCCGCTCGTCCTACCCTGCAATGGTTAGGACCTCTAGGATAGATAAGCAATGCTCAAGCCCAGGTTCCCATCGATTTTGACCATTTAAGGTCTCAGGGATGGCAACTGTTCTGAGGAACAAGGAGGTGTCTACATCCCACTCAACATAGGTAGACCAAGACTATTGAACTAAGGACAATCATCCCAACGACCCAACGCTCCTGAATGAATTACACAAGTAACCAGAACCCTTATAGTAAGAAACCAATCACATTGACTGTTCACAAAACTATGTGCAACATTAATTAAAATTAAACACCAACTATTAATCAAGGCTTAAAGGGTCGTTATCTGAGGTTTAATAATGGCGTTAAGTACAGATCGAGTTACCAGTCTATATCCCAACTAGTCACCATTTAGCAACTCTAAAATTTGATCTTAAAAGAAACCCAACTAGAAAGTATAAATCATGATATAGACACTAACTATCAACATAATCTAACATTCATACGCTTTAACCTTAGCAATTGCCAATGTAAACAATATTCACTATATCCACTACAAGGTCTAGGACTAACATGCTACTAATGACTTAACTTCCAACACACCATCAGACCATTAACTAAATAACATCAGTAACACTTTTAAAGTGGAATTATACCATTACTACAATAATAAAGTAGTTAATCAAGGCATCTAATCATGACAATTAACCAATCATTTAATGCAGCAATAACACATTACCTCATCCAATCCGGAAGCAACAACTAAGCATTTATTAACCTAAATAACTCCACATGCATCTATCTTTATTCTAGGTATGAAAATGTCAGTTGCCTTCAACAATAGTCTGACTAGAATAACATATATCCATTTAATTGATGCATTTACCAACTTTAACACATTCCAACGATAGTCTGACTACATTAACACATACCAATTCCATCGATTCATTTACCAACATTAACAAGGTGCGGAAACATACATCGTGACAAGTGTGCAAGTAGGGACAGTAATTGCACTGGGAGTGGGTATAATTGCAAAGAAAATTAAAGTTTTATAATTATTTTATATTATTCTTTTTTTTTTTTCAAGGGCATAGGCTCAACTTGTTTACATTACCTGGGCGCACAATTTTCAGCATAAAATAAGGAGTGGTTCAGCTCATTAACAAAAAGAGTAAAGATAGTAAATTCAGTAATTAAGGAACAAAAATCTTTTTATTTAGAAAGTTGCTCCTAAGTTTGAATTGAAGGAATATATTGTTTTTTTTTTTGTTTCTTATCTAAATAGCATAAAACATTGATAGTTATAACATGCAACTAATATTCTAGAAATCAACTAACATTTTAAAGGTGAAGAACATCATTTTCCAGGAACATAATTCGAATAACGTTTGCCAGGAATAGGAATATAAGGAATCACAGTCAATTTAAATGTAAAAGGGAAGAGCCATATTTCAGTAAAGAAAACACCTTCAACCCTTTAAAACATAGAGCCAATAAACAATAGTATAACACAGACAGAGGTGGGAGAACTCAAGGATCTAATCAAAAGGATCACATGAAATGCTAAATCAAGGATTCTATCGACAGTTTAAAAAAAAAAAAAAACTAAATGAAAACTTGGCTCATTACTAGTCATTTGACAAACGAAATTGAACTCTCATCCATTAAAATGCTTGGATGGGATTCAGGCTACCATAGCCCCTATCTTTAACCATTCGACCAAGAAGAGTGTAGGCGATGACTCCAGGGTGGAAGGGAAAACAGTAGAACAATGCAGCAATGAACAAACTAATTCCCAAGAGGGTGAAAAAAGCAATTGACCAAGGACAATGATAGAGGTAGATGGATGAGTTCGTCCTTCGCTTCACCATCCTCACACAGAAAAGCAGGGCGTTGAGATCCATATGTCTTTTAACGCTAAGGTGACGACCGTAAATCAAGTTCCTGGTCGACTGCTCAGGCGAGGACTGGAGTGCTAGGGATGAAAAGAAAAATGATCGCATGGGTCACATTCAAACCACAGGGTTGTCGAGTCATGCAGGGACGAAGGCCATGGGAAATCAATCAACCAGACAATCATCTAGGCTAAGAAAAAGGGGTCCGTTATCAATCTAAACATCCAATCGATTTACAAATCAACATGCAGATCCAAGCATAAGTCCTAATGCATTCTACTCTACAAATAAAAATAGCGTACCATTGTCTGATCGCTCGCTTCGAATATCATCCCGCGCTCCGAGCAACTCCCGCTTGCCGACTGTCGAGACCTCATTGGTACCTCCCAGCCAATGCTAGGGGTACTCTTCTTCCCCCTTATCCCCCTGAGCCACAAAGGGGCCACACACACTATCCAAAGGTTTCATCTAGCTCCCAACTCGCCTTGCAAGGCCGAGCTACCACTCCTCTCTGAGATGGGAAATCCCAACTCCCACAAGTAAATCAATCAAGTTGATATTTCTGCAGCGTAACGTTACACAAATAGAAGATGATCCTTTCTCCTTCTTCCTCCTTCATTATATAGAGTTTCGATCTTCCTTTCTTTCCTAAAATCTCATTTAATTAAAGTTTTTAAAATAAATTCCTAAAAATTCTTCTCCGTACAAGTGTCACCCACCCCCTACATTCCTCCATTATTTCATTTCTTTAATTAAGTAATTATCTTTATTTCCCTCACCCACCTAGAGTTACTCCTAGAATCACTCCTAGGTGTCCCCAAATTCCCTTACAGGTTTTAAAGGCTTTCCCTATTATGAAGTTGCTAATTCAGTTTAAATTAGAAGGCTCTTAAATGTAGATTCTTTACTAAGTTGACTTCCCTCTTTTCCCTTAAGTTCCCCTTTTTCCTTTTTTTTTTTATGTTACCTATTTTCCCTAGATTCTTATTTTTATTTTTTTTTCCTCTTTCCCCTTTTACTTAGAACTCAAAAAGGAAGGTGTGGAATTTAACCCCCCTTTTCCCTTTTATCATTAATTTAGTATCTTTTAAATTATCAAAAGATAAAATAATTAATTCCCTCTTTACATTTTATAACCATAGATTTTATCTTAGGAATAAATTAATTTCTTACTCCCTTCATGTTACAAATTTTTTATGAAGATCATAATTATTATTTAAGTGGTTTTTATTTTAATTATTAATATTTTATTTTATTTTACCTCTTTATTTTATTTTTATTTTTTTAATTATTATTATTTTTTTTAAAGGTAGACAAAATTTTACCCCTAGCGAAATTTTAGACTTAGAACTTAGATTTTGTACTGGGTGACATTTAATTAGGGAAATTGTTTTAAAATTTCTTAACCTGTTATTCTCCTTAGGGCCATCTGGGTTCATCCCTCTATCATCATCAATATGATGTGCCATTTAGGACACACTAGGTGCTCCAAGGGTACCACTCGCCTCGTCTATTCCCTTGCGCGACATGCCCTTCAGGATGCACTACGTGCTCCAAGGGTGCCACTCGCCTCTTGACTGATTGGTAGACATCAATAACCCCTAGAGTCAACACTCTGCCAAGTGAACTTGTGGGAGACTAAGGGCTTCTAAGGAATAAGCCCCCCACCTTATTGCGCCCCCCTTAGAATCATCATGAGCAACTGTCGCAGTTTTCCCTCACGGCATCATCGATCCTTTCTAACTAGGTAATTGTTAACCTACAGTTCGAGCCATGATGGGAGTGCTAGTAGGTTGTGGCAGGGCTGTTGTCCACACCTCTCCATCAACATCTCTGGTAGTCGTGTGCAACCCCTTTACTCCATATGTGAGTCTGGTCGGCAAGCTATCGTCAACCTGCATCATCAACAAATCATGTCAAAACATATCCATGTCATATCATCTAGTCAGATGCACTAATATCACAGTAAAACAATCAAACCCCAATGGCACACTCCCTGACTCGATCCGGATTCCAATGGGTTCCATCGATGCCTCTGCATCCTCAAGGTCCAAAACCCTGCACACTCAGTAAAACCGAGTCAATAGCACTTGTCTATGTCAATGTAGTAAAAAAACATGTCATCTACCCATAACGCATTATAATCAAAGTCAAATGTTTTAATAGCATAATAATCATGATCACTTGCGACCAAGTGTCCTCAAAGAATAAGTTCACTCAATGTACCAGAGCGGGATGTTAATGGTTAGTTACCTCAAAAGTGGCGAGTACAAAAATAAGATTATTTTCCCTAGTTGGGTAGACCTTGACCCCTATCCAAAGAGAGAGGAGGTGGAAGCAAATTTCAAGATTTCAAAGAAGGGATCGACGATATCATTTTGATTCCCTAGTTCATTTTTGTGGAATGAATGTAACGAAAATCCTCCATGGATTGGGTGTCCCATAAGAAATCATCCATACCAACTTCTATACCATTTCATTAGTCTCCAAAATGTGAAGAACTAGTGTTACTGTAGAGGTTTTGTATTGGTAAATTAGGATGTAGTCGGAATTGAAATATCTTCCCATATGTATGTATTGAAAGATGTATTAGGATGTTCTCATTTAATATAAATATCTTGATTTGACATTGTAGTGGGGTTCAATGGTAGATGGTAGACATGTCACTCATCGTCAGAATCCTTATTGTAAAAATATTAAACATTACGTCAACAATATTAGTAACCTAATGCATTAAGTATGTTCAAACATTTATTAGAAGCATGGAATTTTTTTTCCCAATAATAAACATGGAACCAACCACTTTATAAAACAAATGTCAAATTAAGCAATATGTTTACATTAGCTCCATTGAAAATCCAAAAATACCATTACTCAATCATGTTTTTCTTACACCCCAAGGGGACATCTAAAGGTAGACCCAATGCAAGGAGTTTTTTATGAGAAGTTGGTGGTCTACAAAAGTTATAGTTTATTAATAACTCATCACTAGAAAACAAACTACATATTGCATGCACACCAACAAATTTGGATGCCTTCCTTTTCATAAAGAACTGTTTTTCATTATATTTTTCCTTAGAGGAACAATTTGCAATAAATAATGAGGACCTATATCTATTTATGAATCCTAGAATGTTCCCACGAGTTCATGGACGACCATCAATATATCACATGTTTTCCTGTTAAAGTTTTTAGAAGCATAATCGTTGATGCACATACTATACATGGAAATTCTATGTTTGTATTTAACAATATTCAAGTAATCAGACTGACTATAAAGAGAACAACAAAATGACATAAGTGCTATTGATTGTTTGGGAGGAATGGATACATGTGAAAGAATGAATAACACAATATTTAAAACGTCTATTTTATATTTTGAAATCATATAACTATTACTACAAAAAGAGATTTCCATTCCAACATCAGGCATAAGCATGGAAGACGACCAAGCACCATACAAAGCTTGGTTGTAACATGTTTAGTATTTAATTTAGAAATGGATGGGAAGAGGTAATTCATCACTACCTTACAAAAATTGAATTGACTTTGGTGTGTACTTGGACTTTTTTTCTCTTAGCTCATATTTTTTTTTGGATCTCCTAGTAGAGGTGTTTTGGGCAGTATTGATATCATACTTTGGCTTAGTATAACGCTTCATTGACTCAACAAAAGGAGATGGATTGGTTGATTTAAGACAAAACTTAGTTGATATGGCTTCAAATTTTTCAAAAAAGGAGCATATGGAAGTGTTTATGCTTGTCTTTTCTATATAACCTATTGGATTATTGACTGCAGTGGGATGTATTAGGATTTCAAGTTTAGGTGTTCGATAATTAATTTAATGGGACAATGTGACATGTTAAGGGTTCTCCTTCAACCCTTTACATTTTGAACAACCACATATTACTGGGGTGTCATAAAATAGATCCAATTCATAGTGAAATACCGTTGACCTGGGCTAGTTGCTAGAAGATGACATGTTACAATTGGTAGAGTAAAGTAACTATCCATTTTTATTAAACATCTACCTATGATATCTTTCTCCTGAAAAGAACTTGTGGAATTTTTGGACCGTTGGAATATCTTTCACATCTAAACTCAATCCTGAATTATGATCCTACAAAATTCAATGAACACATATTCAAATGTACGTGCATATATAAAATAAATTCAATGTGATAAATGAATTAAAAATAAAATCTAGACTTACTATTGTTGGACAGTTGGTTTGGAAAATTGGTTGTCATTGATGACAAACTTCGGAGAATTCTAGAATCTCTAGAGATATGGTTGATATTGGTGGTGAGTTAGTTGTTATTGATGTCAACACGAGTGGTTAATGTCATGAGATGTGATGGGTGCATTTGATGAAGTATAAATGAAGCCTCAGAGGTGTGGTCATGAGACCTGAAGTTATTTGAGAAATAAGAACATGAAGGACAATGTAAATGAAGGTAATACACTCATATATGGATATTACTTGTCATGTTGTCTTTGGTGATAGGTGGTATGCCACATGGTTCATCACAGTTACAGAGATATGCCCTCATGAAGTTGGAATCCCTAAAGAATGGTCAAGAAGCCCCTAATTGATTACAAGTCAATTAATGAAAGGGTAAAGTGTTTGTAACAAAAAAATCAAGAATCCCTACGAATAGCGAAAGAGGTTATCTAGAAAAAGTATAAATACACCTCAAGGAGTCTCTCTTAAGTACACACACTTACATTGAATATCTATCTTGTGAGAATGTTATGGTCTAATATTTTTGTCTATTAGTGAATCTAACATCAAGTCTGAATTTACAAAGGTGAACATCTTAGATTTGCAGCAAGAAGGGAGCGAACATATATGAGTTGCAACAAGAAAGGCACATACATTCCGAGTTGCAGAAAGAAGGGCACAAACATCTATGAGTTTAAGCAAGAAGAGAAGAAACATCCGGGAGTTGCAGCAAGAACGGAGTAGACATCCATACTTGACACAAGAAGGGCACAAACATTCACGAGTTACAACAAGAAGGGTGTGAACATTCACGAGTTGCAACAAGAATGGTGCAGACATCTGTGAGTTGTAGCAAGCATAGGTCGTGGATCTATGAAAAGACCTTGAAGAAGATGCCATCTCTTATTTTCTGAAGATGATTTATACAGGTTGGTCTACTGGTCTATGATGATATGCTTCAGGTCTTCTTCATGAGTAAAGGTATGTTTCTTGTGTGTTTGTTTGAAGTTTCTATCTTGGATGGTATGGAAAATGCTTACATCATGTCTTGAAGGACCTTGTGATACATGGTACATGGTTGCATATGATTGAGGTGATATTGATACATTATTGAGACATATTCTTGGTACTTGGTTTATGGATGTTATGGTTCATTGCTAGAGGCACATTTCATGGTACATGGTTGATGATACGGTACAAGATTGATGCATGAATGATACATGATATGGTATATTGTTGAGATACATTGTTGGTACATGGTATGGTACATGTGTTGATGTACATTGTTGATACACATGGTTGATACATGTTATGGTAGAGGATTGGCACTTGGTATGGTGTTGATGTACATGGTTTATGGTTGAGGTACATGGTATAGGTGTTGGTGCATGGTTGATGCACTTGTTTTGGTACATGTGTTGGTGCATGGTTGATGCACTTGTTGTGGTACATGGTTGATACTTGGTATGGTACAGATTCATGGTTTGGTACATGCTTTGGTACATGGTTGAGACACATATCTTGTGATGGTATGTTGGTGATATTGGTACATGCTTGGTAGAGGCATGTGTTGGAAATATAGTTGATAGGTTTCCTTGGTATATGATCCATGTAAGAGGATCTGGTTGAGTATTGGTAGCAGTGACAGGTCGATAATAGTGACATATTGGATATAATGATAGTTTGACTGGTTATAGGTTAATGTGACAATGGAAATGATAGTGACAGTGGTATTAATTGTGGTAGTGACAGTTGGTATACACTTATATTTAAGGGCAGTATGATGGGGCAAGGAAAGGGGGTTGTAGCCTCCTTCTGGTTGGATCCAAAGAACTCAGGGAGTTGGAACCTAAGAATTATAAGGTTGTAGCCTTCTTCTGGTTGGAGCCAGAGAATTCAGGGAGTTGTAGCTTCCTTCAGGTTGGATCCTATAAATAAGGGTTCATAGCCTCCTTCTAATTGTAGTTGGATAATTGGGAATTTGGTTCTTCCAATGAATGTATTATTTCACACACACACACACACACACACACACACACACATATAAGAAGGAATTCCTTGGTTTTCTCCCATTTGCGTATTCACATAAATTATGGTGTACTATGTATTTGATGTGATGATGTTGATGTGATTTTGATTATGTTTATATGCTCATGATTTATTGAATGCAATCATAGATGATACATTGATGATATATTGTTGATAAGATTGAAGTTTATATATTGTGGTTAAAAGTGGTAAAAGTGATCATACTGATTCACCCCCCCTCTCAGTATTCCAACAATTGGTACCAGAGTAGGTTCCTTCAGGAAACAGTTTAACCACTCGAAGGTAGATCATGGAGAGCAACAATTTGTACAGATATGGGGTACCACAGTTTGATGGTTAGAATGGTCAAAGATATGAAATGTGGAATATGAGGATGAAACCTTTTTTACAGGAACATGGGTATGGTATTTGGCAATAATTTGTGATAGGATACATCGATGAAAAGAAACCGAAGACTACAACCAAGAAGAAACTAAAGAGAAACAACAAAATAACAATGGATTTCATCTTGGCAGGATTATCATATTCAATAAAGGATAAAGCGGGACAATTTTCATCAACAAAAGAAATTTAGGATAAGTTGTATAATATCTACTCTAAGGAATATCATCTTATCACAAATCCATAGCATGCAAATCATAATAAAGAATATACATGTATAAAACAAGAAGAAAAATGTGTGTCATGTCAGACAGATTCAAAAGAAGAATATTGTGAAGAAGGCATAGAATTTATCAATGATTTAGATGAACTGACAAAATAAAGGAAGAAAAAAAAGTTTATTGAGGAACAATTAGTCAATAAGGATTCTCAAGAAATTTTTGAAGAATCCCAACAGGTCATCGTGAATATAAAAGCTCAGCTAGAAGAAGCCAGAAAAATTGCAGAAGCATACAAAAGCCAGATGGAAGATAAACAATGTTTGGAAGCCAAAATAACAACACAAAGAATGGAAGTAGAGAAGAGAGAACATTTTGACAGATCATCTCAAATAAATATCAGGAAAATTTAATAAACTTCAAGCAAAATTTAGTCAATAAGAAAGAAGACTTGAAAAAGAAATCATCAATTTGAAGATCCAACTTGAAGAAGCAAAGAGAATAGAAGAATTCATGAATATTCATATGATGAATAAAAAAGAAGAGGTTGAGAATCTTGAAGAAGAAGTTTTAAAATTCAGATTTAAAATCATCAATCTCAACAAGAATGTTGAAGAGAGAGGAACATCCACATCATCAGTAAATAAATTTGAAGCAAAACACTCCAGGTTGCCAGAAAGGAATAATGAATAAAAAGGAAAGAGTTATGCAGAAGTACTCAAAGGAAGGAATCATGGTCAACAAGAATCAAACAAGAATGAGTATAATGGAGATATATATTCAACAATACCTTCCACATTCAAGAAAAAAATAATCTTCAATCAGGATGAAGGGATCAACATAAGAGAATATCATAATCATCCAAGGCAGGAATTCAGAAGGACTACACCACAAAGAATATCATTCACTCCCATGTATGTACATTTATTTTATGGTCATTGTTTTAATTGTACTAAATTTGGACATAAAGATGTAGATTGCAGGGATTATGGAATAAATGTTCAAGCAATAAATGCTTATGTGGCCCCATATAACATTGAATGTTACAAATGCCACAATTATGGTCACATAGATCATGATTGTAGAAGCATGATGGATACTTCTATGAAAGAGAACATTGATATCATATATAATAAAGTATAGAAAAGAAAACAAGAATAGGTAAAATAAGAATATTTGAATCAAGGTAACCCGAAAATTGTAGAAGCATGATGGATACTTATATGAAAGAGAACATTGATATCATATATAAGAAAGTATAGAAAAGAAAACAAGAATAGGTAAAATAAGAATATTTGAATCAAGGTAACCCGAAAGTTATACTCTCAGGATTAGCAATAGTACGAGGTCAAGAAAAATATACAAGAAAAAAGGAAGATGTCAGATACAAGAAGGTTTGGAGAAGAAATGGAAAACAATAAGAACATGTGAATAAATATTAGGTCCCAGAGATCACAGGATTTATAGTAGTATGAGAAATAAAAGAATAGAAAGTGAATAAAGAACAATCCCAAGAGATTGTACTTTCATAAATTGTAGTGCAAGAACATAAATAATCCATAGGAAAAGAAGAAGAAGTCAGAGTTCAGAGAGATGATGAATCTACAGATGAAGAAGAAGATTAATCTACATGAGGGAGGACTCCTCCATTGTTTTGAGCCATATGGCTTGGATACTCCCAATAAATATAAATATTGAACATGGGGAGTCTATGTAGTGGCTATTACCAATCAGAGAACCATCCTTTGATCAATTTTAAGTATTTTCATAGACAAATTCAGAGTATTCATATAGAAGAAGTACATAATGATAGATGGATCGATTGAGAAGAAGTGTTCCCATGCAGATATCATAGGAATATCATTGAAACACTTTCTAGTAAGGGATATATTCATTATAGGTTCAATGATGTATTGCAAATCAGTGGAAATATTTGATTCAGTTTGAGAAATAGGAGTATGTGATGATCAGTTACAATAAAGAATCTTTCAGTGACATGTGGGTCAACAATGTGGACAGTTGAGTCGTTGAGTTATGGACAAACTATGACATATGGAAAGAGATGGATTCATGATATCATTGGCAAGTATATACATATATATATATATATATGATAGAGAATATTTACAATTGGAATCATTGGAATTAGTGGACAAGTGGAATCAATTAGTCACAAGAAGACAAGCAATGAAAAGTACAACATAATAGGGAAAGAGAAACCTTTAGTGGAAGATTATATCATCAGAAGAACATTTTTGAATATTATGGTCATGGATGTATAAAAAATGAACATAACAGGCCATGAAGATTTGAAGTCAATAAATTTTGAATGTGTTTTATATATGTCAGAGAGTTACAATAGGAAGCACCAATTGACAAGAAGAATTGGAAGAGAGAAAAGGAAACATATATAGGAAACCCTACATTGATCAACACAACGTCTTGCGGATAAACAAATGGGAGATAAATCATCAAATAAATATTAGAAGCATGCAGATAGGGGGGAGTTATCCCTTTTTCCATGATGACAAAGGGAAAGAAAACAAAATATCATAAGAGAAAGATTCAATTGCATGAATTAAGAGAAGCATTGTTCACAAAAGGAATACTTTCATGTGGAGTCGCTCTTTTTTATAAAAATAAAAGAGGAAATTGGAAAGAAACATGAGGAAAGAAAAAAAACATGCAGATAGGAGGAGAAGCCAAAATGAGAGATACCCTTTTCCATTAATTTCAAATGGGGAGAGAGAGAAACATTAATAAGGAGAAATGGTCACTAGGGGAGCACGATTACTGGAGTATGAGTGTTTCTGTCAATGTTGGTGTTTCCATCAATGCCAAAGGGATAGATTGATGGAAAATTAGTTTGGACAGTTGGTTGTCATTGATGTCAACCCTTGGATATTGATGTAAACCTTTGGATAAATTTGGAAGTGGTGAGTTAGTTTTCATTAATGTCAACAAGAGTGGTTGATGTCAGCAGGTGTGATGGGTGTATTTAATGAAGTCTACATGAAGTCCTAGAGGTGTGGTCATGAGACCTAAAGTTGTTTGAGGAATAAGGACATGAAGGACAATGTAAATGAAGGTAAGACACTCATAGATGGATAGTCCTTATCATGCCATTTCTGGTGATAGGTGGTACACCATGTGGTTCATCACAGTTAGGGAGTTATTCTCTCATGAAGTTGGAAGCCCCGAAGAATGGTCAAGACGCCCCTAATTGGTTACAAGTCAATTAATGAAAGGGAAAATTGGTTGTAACAAGAAAGTCAAGAATACCTAAGAATAAGGAAATAGGTTACCTAGGAAGAGTATAAATACACCTCAAGTAGTCTCTCATAAGTACACACACTTACATTGAATATTTATCTTGTGAGAATGTCATGGTCTAATGTTTTGGTCTATTAGTAAATTTGACTTCAAGCCTGAAGTTATGAAGGTGAAAGTCTTGGAGTTGCAGCAAGAAGAACCAAGACATCGACGATTTGCAACAAGAAGGGCACGAACATCTAGAGTTACAACAAGAAGTGTGTGGACATTTAGGAGTTGAAGCAAGAAGGGAACAAACATCCGAGAGTTGTAGCAAGAAGGGCATAGAAATCTGGATTTGCAGCAAGAAGGACGCAAACATACGCCAGTTGCAACAAGAAGGGCACAAACATCCATGAGTTGCAACAAGTACAGGTCACGGATCTGTGAAAATCCCTTGAATAAGATAACATCTCTTATTTTTTGAAGATGATTTGTACAGGTTGGTTTATTTTTTTGTGATGATATGATTCGGGTTTTCTTCATGAGTAAAGGTATGTTTTTTATGTGTTTGTTTGAAGTTTTTATATTGGATGGTATGACACATGATTAAGGCATGTCTTAGAGGCCCTTGTGATACATGGTACATGGTTTCATATGATTGAGGTGATATTGATACATGCTTGAGACATACTCTTGGTACTTGGTATATGGATGTTATGGTTCATTGCTAGAGGCACATTTCATGGTACATGGTTGATGATATGGTATAATATTGATGTATGATTGATACATGATATGGTCTAGGATTGATACATGCTATGGTATATGGTTGAGATACATTGTTGATACATGGTATGGTACAAGTTTTGATGTACATGGTTGATGCACTTGTTATGGTACAGGTGTTGGTGCATGGTTGATGAACTTGTTGTTGTATAGGTTGTGGTACATGGTCGATATTTGGTATGGTAGAGATTGATGATTTGGTACATGCTTTGGTACATGGTTGATACATATATATTGTGATGGTATGTTGGTGATATTGGTACATTCTTGATAGAGGCATGTGTTGGTGATGTTGGAAATATAGTTGAGAGGTGTCCTTGGTATATGATCCATATGAGAGGATCTGATTGAGTATTGGTGACAATGACAGGTTGGTTACAATGATAGGTTGGATACAGTGACAAGTTGATTGGTTATAGGTTAATGCGACAGTGGAAGTGATAGTGGTAGTGATAGTTGGTCTACACTTATATTTCAAGGAAAAAATACAAGGAAAGGAAAGGGGGTCGTAGCCTCCTTTCGATTGGAGCCAGAGAACTCAGGGAGTTGGAGATTCCTTCAGGTTGGAGCCTGAGAATCAGGGGATTGTAGCCTCCTTCTAGTTGGAGCCAGAGAATTCAAGGAGTTTTATCTTCCTTTAGGTTGGATCCTATAGATAGGGGGTCGTAGAATCCTTCTATTTGTAGATGGAGAATTGGGAAGTTGGTTATTCAAATGAATTTATTGTTTGATATATATAAAATAAATCATTATGTGGTTTTCTCCCATTTGGGTTTCCACGTAAATTATGGTGTACTATGTATTTGATGTGATGATGTTGATGTGATGTTTCTTATGTTTATATGCTCATGATTTATTTAATGCAATCATAGATGATACATTGATGATATACTATTGATAAGATTGAAGTTTATGTATTGTGGTTAAAAGTGGTAAAAGTGCTCATATTGATTCATCCCCCCCTCTCAGTATTCCAAAAACTACAAATGATGAGGGATAATTGGAATAATTTGCAACGATATGTAATGAGCTCAAATCTGAAGAATTTACCATTTGATATTATAAACTTTTTTTCTTGCATTTGAACAAAACTCAACATCAATATGTGAATAAATTCTTAAAAGAATGTTTGGGAAGCATAGAACAATCTAACTTAAAAGATAATTTCAAATTTCAAAAGTTAAAGGTGTGCCTAATTATATTATGATGATACCATAATTCAATATATACAAAACACACTGGTATGCTAAATTATGAAAAACATCGATGCGTGACCTCTATTTTTTCCTCTGCAAAGAAAAACCTCCGCAAAATTTAATTACTTATTTTTGTATTTGTATTTTGTGAATTAAATTGTTTGTTGGTGCGTTTTTACATAAAAACTACATCGTTGTGCTATAAGGTGTATAATGCACTGAAAAAATAATTAAAAAAAAAAACAATGCATGCATTTATCATCAATGCGCCGAAATATACAATGAAAAAATAAGTGAAAATTTCATTTTCTCTAAATTTATGTGTTTATAAATGAAAATCCAAATCGTTATTTCATTCTTTTTTCCAAAATTTAGAGGGGAGATTTGTGAAAGAGAGCAAAGACTTTGGAGTGGGTATATTTATTTGAAAAGACAAATTTGTAAGGGATTGCCATAGGTCACATACAAATCTATAGAGGAGAAATTTAAGGTATGTGATTTCATTCTATTGATCATCTCAATATTTCCCCTATTTGATGTGAACAATTTTCAGTATATTCTCAAACAAATAAAAGGGTTTCATAGTTACCTTTGGTATTGGAAGCCCTAGCTTCCTTATTGTTTCTCTTGCTTTACCTCTCTATATTTCACAATGAGAATGTATTTTTCAAGCAATAGATTTTATAGGGTTTTTTTACTTATATATGGGACATTTGGTATCCATTGTAATGGGACCACTCATTGCATTGTATCCCAAACCATTTCGTTGCCATTTTTCTTTAACAAAAATGATTTCGCGGTAAGTGGTGCACACTGTACAAGAATAGTGCATCGATGCACATGTTCCTATAAAAAAAATCGCTAAGTTTAACATGAAAATAATATTGTTTTTAATATCAAAGGCATCATGTTTTAAATTTGTTCATGAGTTCGGAGGTGCACAATAAACAGTAATGAGGCACCGATGCTTCTATTAATTTATATAGCATCAAGTGAATATAACAATTTGTAAGAAAAATGTTTTGTATTTCGTAAGAGAACAATTATCATATACTAGTGCATATACATATCATTAATGCACCAGTGCATACTATTTTATTATATACATTGAAATATTATTATTTTTAAATTATTTCTTAATTTTTATATATGATGATTCTTGGTTTTTTGTTTTTTATAGAATATTCCCAATAGAAGTTCAAGGAAAACAAATTATTGCAGTGAGTGCGATGGTATCTCATCCCAACAAGAGAACAAGGCAAGTTCTTTAAATTTTATTAAAAATTTAAGATATTTGAATTATCTGTAGGTTTAAATTAATTATGTGTATTGGTTAAGGTGTATCATGTAGAGTAAAAACTTTATGAAACTTGATAAGATCGTTCACAACCAGAGTGCAAAAGAGTGTAAAATCTTTATGGAAATGTTGCAAAGAGAGGAACTAGATGGATGAAAAGGTAATCAACATGAAGTTTTTCTTTGAATTTTTATTAAAAATGAATTTCTTAACTTTAATCACTAGCATGTTTTAACCACTCAATTTCACATTTTTTTAATGTTGTGCATGGACCGATAACAAGGGAATAGAATTTCATCCTAAGAAGATAAAAATTATGGAAGATGTAAATGATGATGATTTGGTCCTAAATTCATCTGGAGTGGTCCTAGAAGTTAATGAGAGGGGAAATTTTATTTACAAAACTTTGAAGGATATAATGGAAAGAACATATAGATGCACTTTCCACTTATAATACAAAAATCAACCCAATGACTCTAAGAATTAGGTTATACATAAACTACATGGAGTGTTTCTAGAGAAATGATCAATGAGACCCATGAGACTTGCAATAGAAAAAACTTACAATAACAAAATGTAATAATTTAAAAAGTATTATTACTAAACATGTTTTCTTATAATATGTTCCAAAAATTACTAAATTAATTTGTTTGCTATATTTACTTTCATGTTGATTTAAAAAAAAATTATTGTGCTTTTTCATTTTTCAGGAATATTATGAAAATTCAAAGGGACAAATGGTGGGAAAACTACTACATGCTGGTAGGGATGTCCAAAAATGTGTACAAGGATATGGTAAAGAAATGAACATAATTGCATCATAGGAGGAGCCATCCCAACAACAATGTGCATCAAATTTATGTAATCATTCATTTATTCTTTTATGTACATCGAATTTAATTATCACATGAAATGACAATTTTCAATTGTTTTGTTGAATAAAAGAAAAGAAAATGGAACCCATTCAACACATAATACATGGCGATGAGGAATAAAAGGGTTGATCACAAAGTTTGTGATTACTTACATTTTCGGACTTACTTAAGATTTCATGTTTGTTGCAATATTTATATTTAAATAATTAATTTACACCTGTCCATGGTTGTCTTCTAATACATGCTAACATACAAAGAAGATCCAACCGAATAATTGATAGACAATGGGTTAAGTATGGATTGTGAGTATATGTTGAAGCATCAAGTTTTAATTGAACAATTTGTAAGTAACTATATAGTTTAACCTCCCTTATTTATAATTAATGAGACAACAATAAACTCTTTTATTAATTTTATCGAGTGTGCTTTGTCATGGCATATTAAACATGCAGGAAACAAAGTATGGAGTGTAGTCAATAGAAGATATTTTGAGATATGGCATGCAACATGGTTTCAAAAGAATGTGTATTGATTATGAAACGCTTGTAGCTATGATACATTTTTTTTATTTACACAATCACATATATTATAATATATATATAAATGTAGATATACTTATTACACTTTATTTCTATGTTTGTAGATGGAACATAAAAAACAATCCAATCAAGAAAACATTAGGATAAATAACCAAAGTACAATATTGCCTACAAGTGATGAAGAAATTAGGCATGCACACAACTCAAATGATGACAACAATTCAAATGATGAATTCCAATCAATATAATTGAATGTTATTGCTAGTTGTGTGTTTTGGAATATTCGTCTATGAAAATTAGGTATTTTGTTTATTGTACTTGACATATTGTCGCAATTACATGAGGACATGTTACCAATAAGTGTAACAATTACATATCGATTTCATTTTTATTATTGTGGACCTTTATGTTGTCCCATTTTATATGACGATGTGTCTCTTATTCATATATAATAAAATGGGTTTCTTATTTTATTGCATTGTTGAATGTTGTAAAACATTGTGTCGTTGATTAATTAATATATGGATGATTTGCATTATTACAAATAATAGAGGTGTAATCCATTGGATAATGCATTAATGTAATAATTATATCAAAACACAATAAAAAAATTACAAAAATCAATATTATTATAAAAAATATTTGATTTTGAGATGATTAATTGAAAAATTGTTTTAATTTTTTTTTTATTAAAATATATATACATATTGGTGTACTATATCCTTTTGAACTCACTAAATGGTGTGTGCATTTTTAAGAGTTATATATATATATATATATATATATATATAT
>ML778326.1:229241-258122 GCA_009831015.1 Picea engelmannii | reverse complement strand
ATTTTACATATTCACATACATAAGTTTTTACATCAAAATACTTAATAATTCCACATCTTTATGACTCGTGCAACAACTCCATACAAAAACTCTTGTTCCCCTCAACTCGCACAATCCAAGGAATAGAATCCAACATAGGTTGAACATAAAGTCTAATAGTTATGGCTCTAGGAGCTCTAGATTCCAAAATGGAGTTTTCATACACTTATGTACCAATGTACATTAAGGTTTCTTCAAAATTTGTGAAAATTTATGGGTACTCCTCCTGTATGGCCTCCTCGTTCTCTTGTGTGGCTTCCTGAGGACCATAGTAGGTCATTGGACATTTACTAGGCTAATGGATTTGTTCTTGATAACTTTGAATTTCTAGTCTAGGATGCACAGTGGCTCCATGCAAAAGTCCCTTTCATGTTCCACCTAGATCACAGTTTGATCAATCACATGGTTAGGATTAGGTACATAATTCTTTAGTAAAGACACATGGATGTAGGTAATGAAAGCATGTATGCAATAAGGCCTATCCTCTTTGGGACTTCAAATATCCCATAGTATCTCACTGCCAACTTTGGTCAACTTCCCAATATCATTGATCTCCTCTTGGCTTTTAATTTTTAAAAACACATGCCCTTCCATTTTGAATTCCCTATGTGTTCTTCCTTTATCAACATAACTCTTTTGCCTATCCCATGCAACCTTTAAATTATAATTAATGTATACCTTTTCTCTTCCATTTTCCTTAACAGTTATGACCCAATAATAACTTTGTTTGTTAGGTTATCCTAGCTCATTGGTATTTTCATTTTATTCCATACAAGGCTTCAAACATATTCATATTCAATGATTCTTGATACCCATTGTTTTAATCAAAATAAATTAAATGGATATCACATTCCCACATGGAAGGATTTTCCATTACATACATTCTCAACATATTTTCAATTATCCGATTAATCCTCTATGTTTTCCCATCTAACTCTGGGTGATATTCTATATTGAAATTCAAATTGGTCCCAAATCCCTTAAACAATACCTTCCAAGAATTGGAGGTGAACTTGGGATCTTAGTCTGACATTATTTCCGTAGGCACACCATATAGCCTAGTAATTTCTTTCATATAGATCTCTACAATATTGGCTTCCTTATGAGTTATTTTTACCATAATGAAATGTGTAGCCTTTGTAATCTTGTCCATCGCTACCATGATAGAATCATATTCCATTTCCATCTCGGGAAATTTGGTAATGAAGTCAATAGTAAAAACTTTCAATTTCCATTTAGGATTGGGAAATGGCTATAGAAATATTGTGGGATGTTTGTGCTCAATATTTACCTTCTGGCATTCCATGCATCTAACAATAAACTCAAATATGTGTTTCTTCATACTGGTCCAAATATACTGGTATCTTACAACTCCAATAGTTATTTGGTACCCTGGGTGTCCAACATATGGCACATTGTGCATCTCTTTTAGAATTAAATTTCTCAATTCCTGAGAATTGGGAACATAAAATTTGTTCATGTACAAGAGGGTTCTATCCTCTTCCAACTTGTGATATTTATATTTCCATTGTACATTATTTTGTTGTCTGCTTTCTTTGACTTTTGCGAAATGTGGGTTTGTTGTTACAACTTCTAGGATTATGTATTTTATATCTATCCTACACATATTGATTCATGTAGGATGCATTTCATGCACCCTTCTATTGAGCGCATCAACCACTTTATTCTCTTTTGATTTGATGTGCTTGATGTCAAAGTCATATTCACTAAGAAATTATATCCATATAGTTTGTTTGGAGTTTAGTCTTGGTTTCTCAAACAAGTACTTTAGACCACTATAATTTTTCCTCAATTAAAAGTTTCTACCCATGAGATAATTCCTCCACATTTTCAAGGCATGTACTATGGCTGTGAACTTTAAGTAATGTGTAGCATGATTTACTTCCTTCTCCTTCAACTTTCTTGAATCATAAAAACTTACATGTCCATTTTGGTTAATGACTCGACCAAGCCCTTCATTTCATGTATCCTTGCACAAGAAAAAATCCTCATATGGATCTACAACCTTTAAAATAGGTGAACTGGTTAATAAATTCTTCAAGTGCTGGAAAATTTCTTCACACTTAGTATTCCATTCAAATTGTATTCCTTTCTTTTGCAAGGATGTTTTTGGGTGAGAAATCTTGGAGAAAATTGCAACGAATCTTCTGTAGTAACTAGCTAAACCCATAAATGATCTAGCCTATGAAATATTCGATGGCGTTGGCCAAATTTTGATTGCTATGATCTTTTATAAATCCACTACTATTCCATATTTTGAGACAATGTGGCCCAAATAATGGATCTTTTTTTGATAAAAGGTGCACTTTCTCAACTTGGCATACAATTGGTGTTATCTCAACAACTATAGTGCCATTCTCAAATGTTTATCATGTTCCTCCTCTATCTTGGAATAGATAAGAATAACATCCAAGAAGATAATAATAAATTTGTCTAGGTAATCTTTGAAGACTCCATTCATTAGACATATGATAGTAGCAAGTGTATTTTTCAACCCAAATGGCACCACTACAAACTCATAATTTCCATACCTTATCTAAAAGGTTGTATTTCTAGTATATTTTTCTTTGATTCTCACTTGATGATAACCTAATCTCAAGTCAATCTTGGAAAATATATTTGCTCATTTAAACAGATAAAAAATATTGTCAATCCTTGGAAAATGATACTTATTCTTTATAGTAACCTTGTTTAGCAGTCCGAAGTCAATACAAAACCTCAGGGTTTCATCTTTTTTCTTCACAAAAGGAGTTGGGGCACCCCATGGAGAATTTTTTTGGTGTATGTACCCCTTCTTCAAAAATTCTTCTAGTTTCATATGAAATTCTTTCAGTTCAAGCATATTGATTCTGTAGAGTGTTTTGGACAATGGGGTAGCTCCAGGAATTAAGTCAATAAAGAAATCAAATTCTATCTTCGATGGAAATATTAACAATACCAAAATCATGTCTTCATACTCCTTGAATACTGGATAATATTCAAGAATTGGCTTCTTATCCTTTGTTGGATCCTCCATATGGGTTTCACATATCTCGCACCCTTTTCTTAAATTTATTTTCAACTGTAATGCTAAAATATCTCTAAAATATACAAGCACTGGCATACCTTGAACTATCCTTGAATTCCCTTCTTCATCAATACTTGTGAAATCCTTGTTGTAACAATATAAGAAAACATGATGTTTGTCTAGCCAGTCCATACCAATCAAGTAGTCATAGAATCCAAGTGGTATGATGTTCAAATCCACCTTAGTGTTAACTCCATTCATGTTTAGTGGGAAATATTTGACAAGTTCATTGATTTTCCTCTTGGTTCTAGTAGCTAGTTGAAATAACCAAGAATTTTCATGCTTACATTTCTTCAATTTAATTATTTCAACTAGATTTAGATCTATATAGATATGACTAGCTCCATAATCAATCAAAATAACTATGGGATGATTATCAATCATACTTTATACATCAATCATCTGGGATTGACAATATTCTTGTCTATTATCCAAAGCTACATAAATACTTGGCATGCTCCTACCCACATCCTCCACTATATCCTCCTTCTTGATGTTATGCACAGTCCTCATCCTATCTCCTCGATGAGGAAAATATTTATACATGTGGTCCCCTTCGCACGCCCAAAACTTTTTGGGATGTTGTCTTGGCCTCTTCCCCAAGGAATATGTTATTTTAGTTTCACTTTGTGTTGGTTGTCCTTGTTGATATGCTTGAGATCTATTCCTGAAAAAAGGAGGATTGAATCCTTTTTTCCTCTGATCCATATTTTGTTTATTTTTATCATCCCATTCCTTTTGGAAATATGGCCTTCCCTTGTTCCAACCATAAAAATAATTATCCTTCTTCATGGATTCTTCAAAATTATTCGACTCATCAAAATACATTTTATCCTTGTATAACGATGGAATTCCACTCAAGAATATCTGAATTTTGACCTTTCCATCCTTGATGAAGTCCATGTACTTCATATGCCCCAAGATTTACCTCTCACACTTTTCCATGGTGATGTTACCTAGAATGATCTCAAATAATTATTGTATATTCTTGTCATATTAATGCTCAGACAAGTATTGCTGCTAGAAATATTTCTTAAACTAATTCCAATATATTCTCTTCTCATCAATATGCTTGAACTACTTTAGTTGGTACCACCATATATAATCCTTCCCTTGAATATTCTATATGGAAATTCTTACTTCTAGGTTTGATGAGTAATCATGCATCTGGAAATATTTTTTCATGCCCAACAACCAAGCTTCAACATATTCACCCTTCCTATGCTCTCCATAAAATGGTGATGGTTTGAGTCTCCCGAGTTCTCCTTGCAATATATCTAACCCATATATCCTCCCTCAATGTTTGAAAATGGATACATTTGAGATATTCTCTGATTATGAACATACATGAGATCTTTTGGTCGAGTGTCCTAGTGAATGATGATGTCTAATAGAACTCATTGTGTGCCTATATCCCTTCTGGTCATCCCTTCTATCATGAGATATGGATACTTCTATTCATCCTGCATGGGTTGCTTTTTTTGTTGATTAATTAGGTTGGTTTTCATTGATATCAACCCTTGAAGAAAGTTCGATAGCGAATTCTGGTAGCACAAAGGTTTGGGTAATGGACCCAAGTTTTTTTATTGATAATGGTATGAGTTTTGATATATTTGCAGGTAATAATATTCTAGATGGATAGTACATGTCATTCCATTTCTGGTGGTATGTGTAACGTCACATAGCTCCTCACGGTTAGAAATTTATGGCCATGTGAAGTTGGAGAACCCTCATGAGTCATCTAGAAGCCCCAAAAGATCAAAGTAGTCAAAGTGTTTGCAAAGAAGAAATTACTTAAATAATAAAGTGAAGTGATGAGTCTACTATAACTCTAAGAGGATGCAAATTTTTTTATTAAAATAATAAAGTTAATGGAGAACTTACTAAATATGGAAAGTGGTTAAGTTAAGTGGACAAGTGGTTATAAGTGGGTTAACCCTAAAATAAGGAAAGTGGTTTAAAATGGTTAAAATATAACCCCTTGAGGATGATACATGAAAGTATAAATAAGAGGAAATAATCTCTCATTTAATTACACTTGAACCTATTGAATATCATTGAACATCTATTTTGTGAAAGGTTATTTGGGAAGGTATTATTGATAGAGAAAAGTGTGGCAGGAAAAGTGTGGTAGGAAAAGTGTGGCAGAAAAAGCGTGGCAAAAAAATTGTAGCAGAAAAAGTGTGGTAGAAAAATTGCAGTAGAAAAAGTGCGATAGAAAAATTGTGGCAGAAAAAGTGCAGTAGAAAAATCACGACAGAAAAAGTGAGGCAGAAAAAATGCGACAGAAAAATCACAATAGAAAAAGTGCAGCAGAAAAATCATGGAAACAACATGGTTGGGATCTATTTATGAGATATATGGCACATCTTGTTTGAGGTATGTTTTGTGAGCTAGGGTTTATTTCTTGAGATGGTATTGGATGTTTAGTATTGCTGCATATATTAGATTTGTTGAGGGATACAATTGGTATTTTGTTGTTGGTATTTTGCATATGGGTATTGGTATTTTGGTTGTGATGTGTTGTTGAAGTTGTTGGTTTAGCCTGAGGCTACATAATAGTGAGGTTGTGGGACATGGTTTTATGTAAGGGTTTATGGTATTTGGTTTATGGATAGAGTGATAAATTGTTAGATAACTTTTGATGGTTATATTGGTGTATGTCTTTGGTATATGGTTGAGGTACATGTTGGGTACATGGTTGAGACAAGTAGTTGATGAGTTGGCACATACATGAGGTGTATAGTTGATGATGTTGGTACATATTGATGAGTCATAGTTGATGTGCAGTTTATGCATGATTGGTACATACTTGGTACATGGTTGGAGGCACTTGTTAGTAGTATTGTTGACACATCATTTATGGATGATGTAGCATACTTTTCTTGGTAGATCTAGTTTGGTTGATAAGATTGATGAGACATGTTGTTGTGATAGGTTGTTTGGACAAGTTGTTGTGAAAATTTATTTGTACATTTTTGGTGCATGGTTGTTGAACTTGTTCATGGTACAAGTTGAGGTACAAGTTGATGTATGGTACATGTTGGTTCAGGTTATTGGTACAAGTTGTTTGGTGCAATTTGATTGGTATAGGTTATTGGTAAAGGTTTACAGTGACAAGTTGATAGTGGAATTGGTTGATTCAGTGACAGTGACAGGTTGTCTACATTTGGCAATTATATTTCAGAGAGGTTGGACAGGGAAAGGATAGATGGTTGCAGCCACCTTCCAGTTGTATCCGAAGAACATAGGGGGTTGTAGCCTCCTTCTGGTTGTAGCCAAAGAATTGGGGAGTTGGAGCTTCCCTTAGGTTGTATCATGAGAAATTAGGGGGTTGGAGCCTCCTTCTAGTTGCAGCTGGAAAACAAAGGAAGTTGGTGCTTCCAATGAATGTAACTCTTAAAGACATATAAGAAAAAACATTTCGTGGTTTTCTCCTGATTTGAGTTTCCACGTAAAACACTGGTGTGTTGTGTATGTGTATGATTGCTCATTTGTTCATTGTTTATTTACTCTGCAACTATTGGATTATAATGCTACATTGATATAAAACTTTCATTTTGTGTTTGAAAAGGATTGAATTGCTCTATTATTGATTCACCCCCCCTCTTAGTAATCCAACAATTGGTATCAGAGAAGGTTCCTTCATAAATTAGTTTAACCACTGAAAGGTATATCATGGAGAGAAACAACATGTATAAAAATGGAATACCACAATTTGATGGAAAACAGTATGCATTTTGGAGAATAAGGATGAAAACATATATACAAGAACATGGATTTGAAATTTGGCAATCTGTTGTAGATGGATACAAAGAACCATCAGTTCCGCCAAAAAATGAAAGAGCAATAAAACTCGGGAAAAATAATTACAAAGACAAAAATGCACTTCTAAATGGTCTTTGTGAATCATTATATACCAAATTTATACATTTTAAATTCGTTAAAGAGATTTGAGACAAGCTTCAAAATATTTATGAAGTATATTCAAAATTCAAAGCACCAAAGCTTCAAACTTACAGAGGTTAGTTCGAACAACTAAAGATGAAGGAAGACGAGAATATTGCAACTTACTTATTACGAGTTGATGAAACAGTAAATACAATCATAGGATTGGGAGAAGAAATTAAATAATCTATCATTGTTCAAAAGGTACTAAGACCTCTTCCTATGAGATTTGATCCTAAGATATCAGCACTAGAAGAAAGAGTAGATCTATACTCAATAAGCATGGATGAACTAAATGGAATATTCACAACATATGGAATGAGAACTGAACAGGAAAATCCAGATATAAAATAAACAACTTTCAAAGCATCCAAAAGGTCAAAGAAAAAGGGAAAGAAAAAGGAAAAATAACATAGCAGCAGCGGTGACATCTTGGAATATGATGAATAAATGGCCAACTTTGTCAAAAGATTGAACAAATGAACCAATGACAGATATAAAGGTAAGTTTCCATTGATTTGTTTTAATTGTGATGGTATTGGTCATTTTTCTAGCAAATGTCCTCATAAGCAAAATAAGAGGAGTGATGAAGATTACTCAAATAGAGAAAAAACATATAAAGGAAAAATAACCACAAACAAAGCTTTCAAGAAAATACTATGCACCAAAGAAGACATCTCCTCATTGGATGAAGATGAAGTTAGTGACAATGAAACATAAAGAGTTCTATTCATGGAAATAGAAGACTCTGATAAATAAGACACCGAAGAAGAATATGAAGAGGCAAAAGTTGACTACTGAGAAGAATTATTGTGTGCCATAGAAGTTATAAGAAGAGAAAAGAAGAAAAACAAGAAGCTACAATCAGAACTATACAAGAAAGAAAACACTCAGGAACTAGCACAAATGATCACAAATTTGAAGGTTCAAATAGAAAAAGATAAAAGAATTGAAGAAGTACTCAAAGAACAACTAGAAGAAAGAGACATGATAATTGGAAATTTGGATGCAAAGATTGTCACATTAAGAAAGGATATTCAAGATAAAAATATGCAGAAGAACTCAAAAGTTTTGGATAACATTATCAGTAGTCAAAATCCTCATCATGACAAGTCTAGACTTGGATACAATCAGATAGAAAAGGGATGAAGCTCCAAAACAACATAACAAGAAACATATCCAAAAATCTACGCATAAATAATCAAAGGGGATATGAAGACCTACAAAGAATATTACAATGACACTCCTCCACCTAGAAGATTCATATTTTAGAATCAACGACCGACATATAGGCCTCATGAAGAAAAAGGATTCAGAAGAGAAACGCCTTTCAGAAGATCTTCAACTCCCAGGTATCAAACTATATTTTTTGGTTTATGTTATGCATGTAATAATTTTGGACATAAATCTATGAATTGCAGAGCTAAGAACATGAACATAAACAACTTTGAAAGTCATACCCAAAAGGGTTATCTAAGAAGGCCCAGTGAAACATAGAGAAGAAGTTACAACAGGTTTGAATCATTGAGCATTGAAGTGGAATGATACAAGTGTAACAACTTTGGACACATGGAAAAATATTGTAGAATGATAGTTCCTCCTAGAGAATCACAACGAAACAACAACAATCATAGACATGAAACTCATAAGAGAACATGGATATGAAAGAAGAATCAGTATAGAAATGAAGAATGCACACTCGCTCTACAAGATAAGCAGAATAAACATGGTTGGTATGTTGAAAGTGGTTGTTCAAAACACACGACAGGTGATAAAGACAAGTTTCTTACATTAATAAAGGAAAGATATGGATCAGTCTCCTTCAGAAATGATGATTCAGCTAAAATCATTGGAAAAGGCACAGTCATAATTGGAAACAAGAATAACAAGGCAAGAAATGTTCTACTAGTAGAGGATATGAAACATAATCTTCTAAGTGTGATTCAAATGTGTGAACAAGGTCATAAAGTTACTTTCGATTCACAAAAGTGCGAGATAAGAAAAGAAGGTTCAGGAAATTTGATTGCAATAGCTGCAAGAATTTCAAGCAACATATATGTATTAAGTGAAAATGGAAATGAAAAGTGTTGTCTAGGAAAGGAAGATGAAATTTATCTCTAGCACATAATAATGGGCCACATACACTTTGATAACCTTGTCAAAGTAAACAAAAAGTAATTAGTTAGAGAAATTCCCTAGATTATGAAACCAACCAACACTTTATGCAAACATTGTCAACAAGGAAAGAAAACAAAGACCAGGTTTAAATCAAAGGAATATTCAATGATAATACCACTAGAAATTGTGCATATTGATCTAGTTGGACAAACTACAAAAAAGGGTTTAAAAGGTGAGAAATACTTTATGTTATTCGTTCATGATTATACAATAATGGTTGTAGATTGCTTTCTCAGGAATAAGTCAAAAGATTTTGAAAACTTCAAGGTCTACAAGGAAATGGTTGAAAATGAAATGGATTCAAATATCAAATGTTTGAGATCTGATAATGGAGGAGAGTTCACTTCAAGGAATTTATGGACTACTACAAAAGACATGGAATAAAAAGACAATTCTTCATTGCTAGGACACCTAGACATAATGGAGTTGTTGAAAGAAAGAAAAGGACAGTACAAGAAATGGCTCGAACAATGTTAACAAATTCCAAATTGACAAATATATTTTGGAAACATGAAGTGCATACATCGGTTCACATTCAAAACACAGTAGTTCTCAGAAACAACACTGAAAAAACTCTCTATGAACTATGGAAAGGAATACCAACAATTGTGAAGCACTTCAGAGTATTTGGAAGCAAATTCTACATCAAAAGAAAAGATGGTAGAATTGGAAAGTTTGACTCTCGTGTGGAAAAAGGAGTACTTGTTGGTTACTCAAGTACAAGGAAATAATACAAGTGTTACAATCTGAGGTTGAACAAAGTTGTGGAAGGAATCAATATAACAATTGATGAAACAAGTGGATGTGAATTAAAGGAAGAAGAAAATGAATCAATGGAACAACTTTACGAAGAAGAATCAGAAGATGAAGAAGAAGTAGAAGAGGAAGATTAAGAGGATCAGACATAAGTAGAAGAGAAATTTCAACAAGTGCCTCCAAATACACCTAGCAAACGAGTATAGAAGAATCATCCTTCAGATTAGATTATCATAAACAAAGATGCAGGAGTTGAGACTAGAAGAAGAATCCATTCACCAAAACAAACACACCTAGCACTCTCATCTACGATTGAACCAAACAGTTTTGAATTTTGGAATAAGGCCATGGATGAAGAATTGGATCAAATAGAGAATAATGACACTTGGGAATGTTGAAATATTGTAACTGCAAAGAGTATTCTATTTATTTATTGAGTCATTATTAATTAGATCAATCCCCTTTCATGGATTGATCATGTCGGACATTGTAATTTACCAAATCCTCTTTTGTGGATTTCTCAAAACCTTGTTGAACACACCGCCCATACTAAGAGGGGGGGTTGAATTAGTGTGTTGACTATTCTAACTTTTTCTTCTCATAGGTTAGTAGTTAAAACATAGTTGAATAGATTAAGAACAATCAAATCATAATTGCAATGGACATAGAGACTCTAGATGTTTGTATTAGATTTTTTATAATTGATATGAATATCGTAATATAAATATATGTGAAAGAGGATTTTCCCAACATCAACTGATTTGTTTCAGCACCAACTCCTTAGAGAGCACCAACTCTCAGGAAATACCCAGCTTGTTGATAGAACCTAGTCTATCCAACTAGAGTTTATTCAACTCCAATAGTAGTGATCCATTATAGAATCAACTCTATGTCATGATCAAAGGTATCTCATAAAACTCTCATCACCCCATTTCATATTCTCTCTGAAATTAACGCCTTATTCTCTTTATCTTTCCTCTGATATCTTCACACCATATTCACTTCTACATGCCTCTCTTATATTCTCACGGACTTCAGGTCTAGATCCGCATCTTCACTTCACAAGCCACGCTTCATACACAAGCACCATTTCAAGTGAACCAATCATGGTTTATTTATAGTGGTTTATGCTCAAAATTTGTTTAAATTGTTGAGCCGACTTCTGCAACAAGTTATAACTAACTTGTTCATTTACGATAACTTTTGGGACCACCAGTTCATCAATCCAAGTCTTCAACGTTACACCTAGCATCCCCTTTTCTTTTTACAAATCGATCACAGTCATGGATCGATTTCCTTCGTCTCTATAATATCAGAGATCGACACTTCCTTCAAACTAGTTCATATGAACAATGGCGTAGAACCACATGATTAACAATTTAATAGACCCATACATTCTGCCCTTTAAAATCTCTTAACCATATGACTGATGACGGTGACCTCACATTAGGAAAGACGTGTGCATGATTTCTTATCAATTCAATGGCCACGATTCATTCTCTCGATGAGATGGATAATTGTCGAGACTTCGAGCCTTCGTGACTTCAAACCTTTCAAATCTCTTGAATACGATATCGCTGAACAGATCAGATGGTTCACATTATATCTTGGAACCATATCAATGGTTATATTAAATCCTTAAATCTATCCTTTCATTCCTTAATCTGATGTCCAGGACTTAATCAAGCATTGTGATGGATGGCCACCATTTACTTCGGGTCTTCAGATTGTTATGCTTACGCTATCCTTCCACTGTATTTTGATCAATGATCATGAGTGCAACCGAACATCATATCGACAGTCGATATCTCCTTTGGGTCTCCAAACTTCATAGATTTTGAATCTCAAACCCTTATTTCCTCTGTACGTCAATCTTCCGGAGCTGACAAACCGTTGATGCAAGGCCCTCTCTTGATCAATGGTCGAGATCCTTTTGCGTCTCCAGGCTTCAGAATTCGCAGGCCTCAAATTTCGTTGTAGTATGATCAACGGTTGAGAATACTCCCAAAGCAATCTTTCAGATCGAATGACTTATGTCCGCTTCAGGACTTCGGTGTTCGGGACTTCATAGGTTTCGAATAAACGCTACTCCATTTTCCTCCAGAGTGATCACCTGCTGTGTAAGTCATCAACGACTGAGACTGCTTGTTGTCGGTTAACATTTCTGCTTGAAATATCCTTCCACTGTAGTAGATAGATGATCAAGAATGCTCCTAAAGTGATCTTTTAGATCAGACTTCTTGTGTCCACTTCAGGATTCTAGCATTCGAAACTTTGGGACTTTGGGAAAGTGTTGGTGTTGGGCACCAAATCGGGTTATCTTTCTGCTGCATTTCCATTACCTTTTTGACCTTTTTGCACTTATTTACCTATGTTTACTATGCTAAACCTGTGAGGTAAATATCCCTACCTTGTCTTTTGGAATATTTTATTAATGAAATAAAGTCACGGAGTTTTTCCTATTCGCAGCACTAAAACGAAGGTTTGACCGCAACTTCTGGAGAACAAGACCAAGGCTTCATCCCGCAGCAGATCCGCTATTCACAGAAACAACCAAGCCATAAAGAGGCCGCATAGCTGGAGTCGTAGATCCCTGAACCATCTTGGGCATTTCACTGATCTTGTCTATCTGACACTGGTGTCGTTCCAACTAATGTATATTTTTTAGGATATAGTTACCATGTTTTGGGGAAAGAGGTTGTTCTCCCTCTCGATGTGTAAAAGACAGTTTATTCCTATAACTGGGGATGTCCCCATTGAGATTGTAATAACCCTTTTCATATTTATAAAACACTATCTATTTTGTTGTCTTCATCTTTGTTGTGACTAATGCAGCCCTGATCAGAGAGTTGGTCCCGCTCTTCTAATTAGGAGTTGCATCTTCCTGTGTGTGTTATTTATCAATTTATGCTTGTTGTTCCTGTGTGTGTTATTTATCAGTTTATGCTTGCTGTTACAGTGTGTGTTATTTATCAGTTTATGCTTGCTATTACAATGTGTGTTATTTATCAGTTTATGCTTGTTGTTACAGTGTGATTCTTATGATTACTTTTCGGAAGTTGTAGTTAATCCAATTTGACATTAATTCTTTGAATATTAATCATGAACCCTTGGCCATAATGAATTGTACTCTTTCCCCTGCATATACCTTGCATGTTTCCTTGAAAGGATACGCACCCGGATTGATAAATTAATTTAGGAAAAGGGTGAATAAATCGTTCATACCTGGACACCAACATTTTGGCTCCATTGTCGAGGAGGCTAACAAGGTGCAAGACAATGATCTGGACCAACCAGAGGGTCAATCTCTCATCCTGAGGAGAGAACGAGTTTTCTCACTCTGCTTCAGGTCCTAAGCATAGGTGTTCTTTCCACTTTTCTTTATTTTTTTTCTTTTCTGTTTGTATCAATCTCTTGTCCTGGGGAGGGAGGGGTCTTTTGATGCCCTGTTCTAGATCCTGAGTTAGATTTATTTCTTTCAAACCCTTGTGTATTTTTTTGGAAACACTAGATTTTACCATGGGGAGGGAGGAGTCTTTTGACGCCCTGCTTCAGATTTGAAAAGTATCAGGTCTTTTCGTGGTGTGTTTGTTCTTGTCCAGGGGAGGGAAGAGTCCTTTGATGCCCTGCTCCAGGCCCTAAACCTTAGACTCTTGTTTTTTTTTAGCTTCCTTTCTTTTTCATAAGATCTTTTGTCTTGGGTAAGGAATGGTCCTTTGACACCTTACTTCAAGACTAAAGCATTGTAGGTTCATGCCAAGACCCTCCATCATACCAACACTTGTATGAACAAAGAAATGAATAACCGGGGCAGAGGGAAATCCCCAAAGAAGGGAGGACCATATTTGGGAAGAAAGACCTACATCCAGTAGATTATAGAAAAGGCTGAATCAGAAACATCATCTCGCGCAGCTGTGAGACCAAGGGCACGAAGAGTGAAGTCTGAGGGACAATCAGTAGATCAACCAGTGCTATATACAACATTCTTGGGTGATACAACACAACAAGTCCATACAACAGTTGAAGAAACATCTAGTAGCATACCTGACTAAGGAAATCTTATGATGGTAATAGAGGGGGAAGAGGTCGCAAGAAGAACCTCGACAGAGTCAGACCACTCCAGCAAGAGAGAGAAGGTTGTAGTCGAGGGATCAAGTCATCAGAATGTAGGAGAAGGGATCGAAGGAGTATTTGCATCACCAAGGGACTGGGGAAGTGCTACTAAAGTAACTCGGATCCAAGGGGTAAGGAAGCCTCAGCCATCTCCTACAGAGCCTGGTGAAATACCCAGTGGTTATTGGAAGATATTTATGGCTCCCACAACCTCCACTATCGAGTTTCCAATCGAAGACCTGGGAGCTGGTGTGCCCACAAAGCCTATTCCATTAGCAGCCTTACCAAACTTTCATGAGCTTGTTTAAGAAGATCCTGACACATTTCTATTCGAATTTGACATAGTGTGTCGAGGGTATGACTACACGATGGAGGCCCAAAAGTTAAAAAAAATTCCTTCTACATTAAAAGGAATGGATCTACGATGGTTCATGGGCCTTAGAGGAAGCTCTATTTCCACATGGGATGATATGCAGACAACTTTTCTGGAAAAATACCAGGATTACTGTAAATCTCGGAACATTAAGGAAGAACTTTTCAAGTTCGCACAAAAAGAAGACAAGAGTTTGGAAGATTGTGTGGAACGATTCAAGTACACCTTATAGAGGTCGGGTCACTTTGACCTGGATATGGAAATTCTAAAAATTATCCTCCTCCGATCTTTCCATGAGGACTCAATGGAACTATTGAACATTGTGAGAAAGGGAGACATCTCTAAGGAAATATTCGAAGGTATCTGTGAATTATGCATTTAGTGCTCAAGGGGGCTTGCAGGAAACATACAAGGAATTCACTCAGTAAAAGGGTCTAGCAGAGGTGTTATGAAAGAAAAAATCAGAAACCTTCTAGACAATATGAGGACGGTTATCCTCAACACCCTGTCAGCACAGATGGATACGCTGCAAGTAAAACAGAAGCAGTTGGAATTGGACAGGACTATGGCGATATTTTGCCCGACATGTAGAAAGAAGAATCTGGAGAGGGAATGCCCACTAAACTCCATAGAGGAATGTGCAATTTGCAATCTGAATCATGCAACAAGCTCATTCCCCTCCCTTCCAGGCCTGAAAGTAGTATTTCAAGGAACGGGGAAAGACATGGAGCAACTATACCTCATGGGGTCTAGAAAGCCATGGCAACCTCGACCACCAATGGGAAATCAAGGTATGTACTTAGATCCATCTCAGTATTTCAATAATTCTAATATGAATCCTTAGTCCATGCCCCATCCTTCCATGTGGCCACAATACCAGTTTCCACCATGGCAGCAGTGGAACCCTCAAGCTAGTTCAAGCTCCCCATGGGCTCCAACTTGGCGAGGATCCCCTCCTGGGAAGTTTCCTCAATCGATGCCAAAGAAGCAACTCCAACTTCCCTCTAATGTGCCTCTAGGTAATCAACCTGCCCTTCCTCAGCTCCCAATTCAACCTAATATGAATCCTAATAGCAAGGGAGCTCATCAAACTGACATTGTTAACCTACCTTCATATAGCATTTCCACTGCATAGTTGTATGAAATGAATCTACGATCAGGGAGGATAGTTAATGTTCAACCTCCTCTAGTTACCATTGAACAACTCGATAGTGAAGGTAAGGAATCAGAACCAATTAATAAAGAGCCAAAACAAACTGATAGAAACCAGGCACCTCCTACAAAAGAACATCAATCTGAACCACCTTACCCATAGAGACTAACTTTGAGTAAATCAAGCCCTCAAGCTAAATTTGATTTATTAGGAGAATTACAGGACTTATTTATTAAAATTCCCTTGTTACAAGCTATGAAGGATGTGCCAATATATGAAAATACTCTTAGGGAATACTATTCAAAGAAACCCGCAAAGAAATCCAAATACCCCCGTACCATTTATGTTATGGGAAAATTATCAGATTTCATGACGGGAAAGTCAATGCTTGAAAAGTATGGAGATCTGAGGAACTCAATTCTGACAGTACAAATTAACGGGGTATAGATTCCAAATGTGTTGGTAGACCTGGGTGCTGCCATCAACGTTATCACCATTGAAACCATGCATGCGTTAGGTCTTCGTAACTTAAAACATACACCTACAGTATTGGAATTGGCAGACCGATCCACAGTAAAACCTGTAGGAAAGTTGGAAGATGTAACAATTTTAGTAGATTCATGCAATCTTCGGTGGGTGGCCATCCTTTGATTTTGGGTAGACCATGGTTGGATACTGCAGATGCTTACATTGGGTGTCGATCAGGGCACAGGGTTATTTCCAATGGGCACAACATTAAGAACTTAGTATTATACCCACCTGCAGAACCAAACCCATCCATAAAACCAGCAGGAAGCAAGGAAATGTTATCTAGGAAAGAGTCTGAAACAAAAAATGAGGAATTGAGGCCAGTTCTCACTATTGGACAAGCCCTTCAGTTGAAAATAGAATCGGAAGATGATGTAATCACCTCTTTTATGGATGATCCTTGCTCCATTTCTGAAACAAATCAAAAATTCCTAGAATCTATCCTAAGCTGTGAGACTCAGGAAACAATTGAAACAACAGAAGGATCAAAGGAGCTACCTGTTGATGCACCCAGTGAAAGTGTCCCAGTAGAACTAGAACCAAGAAAAACCCTGAATATTAATCCAAGCCTGTCAGAATCCTAGAAGAAGCAACTCGTGGATGTCCTTCGGAAACACAAAGAGGCCTTCACCTAGGATTATACATATATGAAAGGGATCCCTGCTAATTCATGTACCCATCATATATACATTAAGGAGGATTTTCGTCCCGTGAGATAACCTCAGAGAAGAATGAACCCCGCATTGAAAAATGTTGTGAAAGTAGAACTTCAGAAATTACTAGACGTAGGTTTTATTTACCCCATATCAGATAGCTAATGGGTCTCCCCATTAGTAATGGTCCCTAAGAAAAATGGTAAATGGAAAATATGCATGGATTATCGAGAATTAAATAAGGCAACACAGAAAGATCATTTTCCTTTTCCATTTATTGATCAAGTTCTGGACACATTGGTTGGCAAAAAGTTTTTTTCTTTTCTAGATGGGTTTAGTGGGTATAACCAGATCCAGATAGCTCCGGAATATCAGGATAAAACCACTTTCACATGCCCCTGGAGAACATTCGCATACCAGGTCCTTCCTTTTGGCATGTGTAATGCTCCTACAACGTTCCAGAGGGAAATTTTGGGAATCTTCTCTGATTTGATAGATGACAATGTTGAAATATACATGGATGAATTTACTCCATATGGGGATTCATTTCTTGAAGGGCTGAAAAATTTAGAAAAAGTTATCGAAAGGTGTATACAAGAGCGTGTCTCACTGAGTACGGAAAAATGCCATATGATGATGGAAAAGGGAATTGTTCTGGGACATTTTCTCTCAGCTGAAGGAATCTGGATAGACCCAGCAAAGACAAAGGTAATTCAACATTTCCTGACACCCAAAACACCCATGCAAGTACTAAACTTTATTGGTTGTGCTAGTTATTATAGGTGTTTTATAGAAAATTTTGCTAAAGTAGCACATCCACTTTTTCAATTGCTAACAAAAGATTCAGATTTTGTGTGGACAGAGGACTGTGATGCAGCCTTTATGAGAATTAAGGAATTGGTCTGTAGCGCTCCAATCCTTAGAGGGCCAGACTAGGCATTACCTTTCCATATTCATACGAATGCTTCCCAAACAACAGTTGGTGCAGTATTAGGACATCAAGAGGACAAAATACCAGACACAGTTTACTATGTTAGTAAGAATTTGGCTCCTGTTGAATTAAACTACACAGTGACTGAGAAAGAGTTCCTTGCTATCATTTACGCCATCAATAAATTCTGGCACTACATTACCGGGTATCCTACCTTTGTGCATACTGATCATGTAGCTATTAGGTATTTAATGAATAAACCTACTACCCCTGGTCATATCACAATATGGCTCTTGCTACTATAGGAATTTGATATTACTATAGTAGATAAACCAGGGAAGGAAAATGTAGTTGCAGATTTCTTATCTAGGATAGAACATGAGGGTAAGGATACACCAATTGAAGATAATTTTCTAGATGAACATCTTTTTGCAGTATCTGCTAACACTCTGTGGTATGCAGATATTGCTAATTATCTTGCTTCAGGGAAGGTGCCTCGTCATCTGTCATATAAGGAGAAAAGGAAGATTATTCACCAGAGTACACGATATTCATGGATGGCAGGATATCTCTTTCATACAGGGGATGACCAATAGATTCGGCATTGTGTGGAAGAAGATAATATCTATGAGATACTGAAGGCTGCACATGATGGACCTTGTGGAGGACATTTTGCAGATAAAAGAATAGGTCACAAAGTGCTGCAAATGGGATATTACTGGCCCTCCATCTTTCATGATGCCCGATATTATGTCCAAAGGTGTGATAGATGCCAACGGATGGGACAACCTGGGAAAGCAGACGAAATGCCTCTACAACCCCAGATAGTCCTTGAACCATTTGAGAAATGGGCCATTGATTTTGTTGGACCCTTCAACCCACCTTCTCATCAGATAGATTACATCCTGGTCTGCACTGATTATGTAACCAAATGGGTGGAAGCTAGAGCGGTCACAAGAGCAACAGAACAAGTAGTAGTAGACTTTCTATTTGAAGAAATCTTTGCCCGATACGGTACTCCAAGGGAAATTATGTCGGATGGAGGATCACAGTTCACATCTCACATGATAGGAAAGTTGATGCAGAAATATGGGGTCAAACATAGAGTGACAACCCCCTATCACCCCCAGGCGAACGGGCAAGTAGAAAGCACAAACAAGGTATTGGAAAATATCTTGACAAAGACAGTAGCAAGTCATCACTGGGGTTGGGCACAGAAACTTCCAGAAGCTTTATGGGCATACAGAACAACATGGTGAAACACAACTGGGTTTTCACCATTTGAATTAGTCTAGGGGAAAGTCCCCTTGTTTCCAGTGGAATTTGAGATCAATACACTCAGAAAAGTTGTAGAAGTAGGCCTAGACCCATCAGAAGCACAGAAACACAGACTGGAACAGCTGAATGAGTTGGACGAGATTCGGTTAGTAGTTGCCCAGAAGACCATTGTTGTTCAACATCAGAGAATGAAATGCCATGATAAATTTATCAAAAGTAAGGTGTTTCATGTGGGAGATTGGGCATTACTTTACGATTCCTGATTTAAGGATTTCAAGGGCAAGCTTTACACTCGCTGGATGGGGCCATATCAAGTGGACGCAGTGTTCGACAATGGAATGGTTAGATTAGTTACAATAGATGAGAATCATACCTCATTCTTAGTAAATGGACACCGTCTAAACTATACCACCGTCCAGCCTCTAGAAATGCCTTTGTCAAACACCTTTCTAACTCATCTAATTTAATGGTTGTTGGAATGAAGGACACTCTCACTCTGCCTTAAAAAATATATATATATATTGTTATTTCTTACTTGTTTGTATTTTGCAGGAATAAGAAAGGAATATGGCCAAGAGAAATGTAACACTCGGCGGTGTTACTCCAATGGTGTGCATTGTTACTCCACTAAGTGTTGTTACTCTGTAACTGTTGTTACTCCGTTACTTCATCGATGTTGTTACTCTGCAACTGTCGTTACTTCGCCGAAGCTATTACTTCACAACTGTCATTACTCCGTCGGTGTTGTTACTCTGCAACTGCCGTTACTCCACCGATGTCGTTACTCCGTAACTGTCGCTACTCCGTAACTGCTGCTACTCCGCCATCTCCGTTACTTTGTCGCTGCTGATTATTCAATGTCGTTGTTACTCCTTGCTATTGTTACGCCCTATTACCGATTACTCCGTCAGACATTTTGCTGTTACTCCACCAAAAGGTAGGTCCCCAGGTATGTCTCCGTCGAATTTTATGGATTTAATTAAAATATTCCAAAAAGACATCAAAACGTGCCATGGACAGCCGTAATTAAGTTTGGGGGGGGGGAACCGTCATAATAAACGACGGTATACCACGAAAAATCATTTATGAAACATGATCCTCACCAAACAGAATTCAATGATTTCGGCACTCCCTAATCATAACTTGATATGTTGAAATGCGTACTCGTATGCGCAGAGTCATAATCAATCACCTCCCCAACACGTTGCATTAAATTTCTGATAGTGCCACCACAATCTGTCATCATTTCCAAACATACCAGCATTGTTTCATCCGTCATCCCCAAAAGCGATATGACGTTATTTCAGTTGCCAATGGTTTGGAGCCCTGTCATTTTCCCCTACCAGCTAATTTCATTCGTCGTGTTGACTCCGCCTCTATAGCAATGGGTGGACGATCTGTGTGGCATGAACTTGAAGATACAATGAGAGTTTGGAACAATCAGGAGGTATGGCAGGTCTTTGAGAACGTGGGATGGAATGTTTACTTTGACAGGTTGAAAGGGTCGAACGAAGAAATTGCAACAGAATTCACACTCAACTTGAGAGAAGGAAGCTCTCGGGTCTGTAGAATTGAAATTCCTATGACAGAGGAAGCCATCGTAGAAGTCATTGGACTCCCTCAAAATGGACATCAATGGTTTTCAAGAAGTTTTGTCCTTCCGGAGTTTCTCGAAGCCTTTTTACAAGCAGGAGAAAGCATCGTGCAGAAGGGTCGAGGATATGACCGAAATTCATTGCCACATCCATGCAAAGAAGTAGCAAAGTTCGTCATGAGATATATGACTTGCGAGGGGAGATACTCCACCATATTCAAATACCATCTCCGAATACTAACTCACCTGCGATTTCCCCAAGTAGAGGCTTTCTCATTGAATGTGCCTTATTTCTTATTGAGAATTCTTCACCTAATGGCACACTTGGCTTAGGAGTCGCGACAGGTATTGGAAGTCATCACCCACCATGGGCTGGTTCAGCTATTAGTAATGAATTCCATCAGACAAATCCCGATCCCATGGGAACTATTTCAGGATTCCAAAGAGGAAGAATAGCAGCCGTTATGGCCGCTAGAGAAGATGAACCAGAAGCCACAGAGGAAGAAAATGTAGGAGAATATGACTATGTTGACCAGGAGGAACTGGAAGAGATGGAGATGAAAGCTGAAGAATTTGAAGAAGAGGATTCTCCCCAAGAGCAAGTTGAAACCATGGAACCAATGGAAGATGCAGAAGTTGACACAAAAAGGCCCACTAGTACCACGGCCGAGGATATCCCACAAGAACTAGCCTCGCCTGTGGAACTAGCAAAGAAATTTGATAGCATGACAACCACAGAAGCAGGGTCACAACAGACAGGAGTGGGTGAATTGATCGATATTGTGACCGAGGGTACTCCACAAGGACCACCTGTCACCATGGATTTGATGGAGGAGGATAACCAGAATGAAGAATAGGTCGTGACCACCCCGACCATAGAGCCCATGGAAGAAGTGCTGGGAGAACTAGGGCATGAGGTTGGCACCGAACCACAAGAACCAGTGTCGACCTCGGGACCGAATATTGAAGATCCCTGCTAGTTCTCCTTTTTCTCCTTTATTCCAAGAGGAGCAAGGCGAACTCGTTCCCTTCGGCGTACAGAAGAAGATCTCGCCATTCCTCCAATTCTATCACAAAAGTCACAACCGTCTGGGGTGGATGATACTCAAACAGAAACATTAGCAGAAGAGCATCTCACAAGGGCACCACTGGTCGTGGTGAGCGTGCAACAAGAGGAAATAGTTATAGGCGAAGAGGAGGGACCAAGCAAAGCAGTCCCGACAAATGAGCCAATGGAAGAGCCAGGTGAGAAGGTCGTAAGACTCTCAGTCAAACAAAAACATCAACTACAATTTAAGAAGACAATGCATCTTAAGATGGAGGTCAGGAAACTAAGGAAATAGGTACACAAAATGCAAGAGCGGATGAAGAAATACAAGCAACAAGCTAGAAAGTCCAAGGCCATAGGAGTAGAAACAAAGACTCAGACGGACCAGGTAGTCATAACCTCTGTTGCTACTCAAACAGACCCGATCAAGCGATTGTTTAAAGACCGTGAGCATGCCTTAACAGTCGAAGTACAGACTTGGAAATATACTATGACTCAGTATCAAAACAATGTCATAAGAACTCAGGAACGAGCCTCCACAACTATTTTTGGATATGTGGAGTGTATAGACATCATCATACTAAGGCATGCGAAGCAACAACTCAATATGGAGAAGCTGGAAAAGAAAGTGGCAGAGATGAAAACTGATAAGGAGCATATGTTTAATTTGGAACAAGAGGTGATGGCATGTTTCCCCCCTGCTTCTTGTTATTCTTTATTCTTACATGAACATTTTCTTTTATTCTACATGGAGAGAATAAAAAATGAGATTAGTTATAAAATAGAAAATGGTGTACAATTCCTCTGAATAATGAGGCACCACGACGTGCCAACTCAGCATTTGATGTGTGAATTTTACCTGCATGGATATCTCCTATGCCTGGATAGATAATTCAATCTGGTCCCATATGTGGGAGACATTCATTTAAGGGCCCTCACCTCTTACACTTTCAACCAGATCCGCTGGCAAAAAGCTTTTAACACATTTGAATCTAATCAGGTTACAAAGTCGTTTATGGTAAGAGGAGAACCTGAGAGGTCAGTCACCATGTTCACTAAACACAACATCTTTTTGGGAATTGAGGTGAATAAAGACAGAATGTTGAGGACACAAAATTGGTGCCTTGATCTTTGTGTTAAGCAAATAGTCACATTTCATGAAGAGGCCCTTTATTGCTGTTAGAAAAGGTGGATGATGGAACCTACAGTTGTCTGGAACAGGGAACCTTTTGGGGCACCAAATTTGGCACGAGTGCTCCCCAGGGTGCCCAGATATGTGGCATGTGTCCAAACAAGTGGGGTCTGATAGATGGGACTCTGGTTTCAGTTTCCCACTATTTGGTTTCCAGTAGAGGATTACACTCCAGCGTATATCGTTTCGGAAGATTGCTGGGAAGAAGTCCACCTTTCAGATCATTTTAAATTTCTAGGGACAAAGATGGCCGAAGAATATGATCTCACCCATTTTCAGGAAGCCAATAGTCAGTGAAATCCAGACCTATGGAGGCAGCGACCTACATGAGGGCATGCAAAAGGCTAGTTGGGGGGAGATGTTTGCCACCAAATTGGGCTATCTTTCTACTGCATTTCCATTACCTTTTTGACCTTTTTGCACTTATTTACCTATGTTTATTATGCTAAACCTGTGAGGTAAATATCCCTACCTTGTCTTTTGGAATATTTTATTAATGAAATAAAGTCGCTGAGTTTTTCCTATTCACAGCACTAAAACGAAGGTTTGACTGCAGCTTCTGGAGAACAGGACCAAGGCTTCATCCCGCAGCAGATCCACTATTCATAGAAACAACCAAGCCATAAAGAGGCCGCACAGCTGGAGTTGCAGATCCCTAAACCATCGTGGGCATTTCACTGATCTTGTCTATCTGGTATTGGTGTCGTTCCAACTAATGTATATTTTTGAGGGTACGGTTACCATGTTTTGGGGAAAGAGGTTGTTCTCCCTCTCGATGTATAAAAGATAGTTTATTCCTATAACTGGGGATGTCCCCATTGATATTGTAACCCCGTTGTGACTAACGCATCCCTAATCAGAGAGTTGGGCCCGCTCTTCTGATCAGGCCCTGAGTCTTCCTGTGTATGTTATTTATCAATTTATGCTTGTTGTTCCTGTGTGTGTTATTTATCAGTTTATTCTTGTTTTTATAGTGTGTTATTTATCAGTTTATGCTTGCTATTATAGTGTGTGTTATTTATCAGTTTATGCTTGTTGTTACAGTATGTGATTGTTATGATTACTTTTTGGAAGTTGTAGTTAATCCAGTTTGACAGTAATGCTTTGAATCTTAATCGTGAACCCCTGGCCAGAACGAATTGTACTCTTGCCCCTGCATATACCTTGCATTTTCCTTGAAAGGAAACTCAATTGGATTGATAAATTAATGTAGGAAAAGGGTGAATAAATCATTCATACCTGGACACCAACAGCTGGTGGTATATCTCTCGAAGAAAAACTTGCAGAGTTCAACATAAGTTGCTTACGTCACTTGCTGATGTGTCACGAGCCGAGTAGCTGCCACATGTCACTCTGATTCATGATTTTCATGTACCAAAAATGTCGATTCATCTTGACACTTTTCATTCTCTGACTTTTCCACATGTCCTTGCTGACATAGACTGCTGACGTGGTTTGTCATAGATTCTTTTTGACATCAACATAGATCTCTCAATGTGACACATGTTCATCTCCTTGATCTAACAGTCAGGATAATATATGAAGGGTATCTTATATCGATGACTGAGAGCGACTTCGGACCTTTTTCCTTAGGGAATTTTCACATTCATTCGTGGTAAAACTCCTGAAGCAATTCTCTCAGAGTGACGTAACTTGCTTACGTCACTTGTTGACATAGCATGAGTCATTTTCCTCTTGAAAGTTGTCATCATATGATTATGCCATGTGTCTTTGTCGATGTGGTATTCCACGTGTCCTTGCTAACAATATTTTCTGATGTGGATCTCCCACATGTCCTTGCTGATGTGGTCTGCTGATCAACATCCCTAATCCAATAGTCCTCGTTATGTCCTCCAAATCTGACGGTCCTTATTCAATTCAGATTTCCAGGCTCTGGGTATTTCAAATCTGAAACTGATGGAGCATACGTTCCTCACATATTTAGACCCGAAGTGAAGGATGTTCATTCAATCGAGATCTTATATCAACAACTCGATCTTTCTGCAATGCCTCTTTGCTAGCTTATACTGTCCTTCCACTCGAAAATGATCCGATGGCTGATGAAAATTCGCATTTCGGGAATTTCAAATGTCAACTTTCTGGAGCGTAACCTCCTCACAGCTTTAGACTCGAATCGAATGTTGTTCCTTGATCAGGGTCTCATATTGACGGATCGACCTATCTACGGCGTTTCTATTCTATTTCATTCTGTCCTTCCACTTTAACACGATCCAACGGTTGACAGGAATTCGCATAATCGAATTCTCAATCATTTTTCTCTCTTATATTGTCCTTCCACTCAAAAGTGATCCAACGGTTGTGAATATTCTTGAATCATATCCATGATCAAGAATGATTGTGCAGCCATAATATGCGAGTGTTTTAACTCGTCACCCAACTCTGTAATGGGAAGATGTGATCTATTGGAGATTCAACCACAATCGTTGATCGTCGAAGCTATAAGATCGAATGGTCCTGACTAATTGCAGGATTGGAACAAGTGTGATGTTTAATTCTACTTTCAATATTGGAAATCCATCCCTATTGTTGATCTGGTGATTGTGCATCTGACAGTCATGATTTAATTTGGCTTAATCTCATCATTTGTTGGATCAACTGCAGTCATAGATATTTGGAGCTATAAGATATGACGATCTAGTCTAATTGCGGGATTGGAACTAGCGAGTCTTTTAATTCTCCTTTCAATATCCGCAATTTATCCCTACCATTTATCTGTCTTGTAGATCCGACAGTCATGATCCTCCAACGATCATCAAGCCCATGGTCACTCATATGACCGTCGTCTATTATATGAGATGATAACCACTGTCAATTTCCTTGATCGAACGGCTTCTGAGACTTCTCCTGTTTTCCTGTGCAATGGTCAACTTCCTAATATTTCCATTGATCCCGATGATACTTATGCAATGCAATTCTTCCTTCTGAGCTTTGATCTTCATTTTCTAACCCTCCTAAGATTTTATCATAGGATTGTTGATCCTATCGTGATCAACAATAATCATGAATTTCTTCATATTGTTCGCTTCTTCTGATATACTGTGCATTGCGCTTTTTCTTCTAATCTTTGATCTTCATACTGTTTGCTCCTCCTATTCACTCCTCCTCTCGAGCTTGTGCTTTCGATCTCTGCATATTGTTTGAAATATTCTGCTAGTTGATATACTATTGAAATCAATGACAATCTCTTATTTGGTAGTTCATCATTAACAACATATCATCACATCGACTGTTGAAATCAATGAAAATATGTCTAATAATACCCCCCTTTGTCATTGAGGGAAACACACTAACTTCATATACAAAACTCACCCTGTGATGACGCTTTCCTCTTATGAATTTTTCTTCTTATGAAGTTTCTCTTCCCCTTTGACAGCAATGGCAAATGGTTTTTCCTCCTATAGTAAATCTTTGTATGTTACTGACCAGAATATGAGCTTGGGTAACTCTTCCTGGAGTCATGTTTTGCCTGCCATAACTGAATGACTCCCTTTGTTAGTATGCTCTCTCTCTACTTCTGACTACTCTCCCCCTTTGTTTCTGAAAAGGTAGTTCTTCCTAACAAGGTTTCATCCACTGTTAACTAACTTCTTATCTCAGTTGATTGGGATTTTTGTGTTTCAAATGAGTAGTCTTCTTGATATAAATTTATTATTTAATAACCAAAACTTCCATTGAGTTTTTACTAATTGTTCTCCACTTGTTATTTCTACAGGATGTCATGTACCTCATTTTGTACATCAGAATGTTGCTTCTGCGAATGTTGTTGTCCTACTAGAACACTACGCAATTGTAGCTCATCTTATTCAAACAAATCTTGGATTTTCCCATTGATTCTCATCGGTCTCTAACCATATGTATCCATTTTTATCCAAGATTCTTCTTTACTGTACATTTCTCTAAAGTTGTATGAGACAAATTTATGCTATGCTTGTCACATGACTGCAATTATTTTTGCAGCAATCAACTTCACTCCTATTCACTTGTTCAGTATTTTCTATCCACATCTGTGAGTGTCCTGGTTTCTTGAACTTTGTTCTCTGATCATATATTACAACTTCATTTTTCTTCCATGTTCCATTTACTCATTTTGTCGTATTGTATGATGTATTTCTCATTGACTATTTTCTTGAGTTCCAACAGTTATAGGCTTTGTGGCCATATCCATCACAACTGTAACATCTCATAGTGTAACAATGTGCAACAATATGTTCAACATGATTGCAATTCCAACATCTTATACTATTTTTGAACCTACCAACTTGTTTTCTTCCATGATGCCTACAATCTAAGGCTTTATGACCATATTCATTACAAGAAAAACAATAACCGTTAAAAACACTTTAATACCTTATTTGATTCATCCATGAAGGTGTCTCTCTTCTAAACTTTCTTTGAGGTATATGAATAGATTCTGGATGTCTTCCCTGATCTGATCTTCTAAATTTTGTAGTGTTTCTTTTATTCTTTGAACGTGAATAACCTAAGTCACATCTTCTTTCACTTTTTACAAATGAAAGAGTTGTTTCAGAACTGTCTTCATACTTTACAAATGAAGGACCTGTGTCAGACCTTTTTTCATCCTTTACAACTGAAGAAACTATGCTAGACCTATTTTCACCTTTTATGAATGAAGGAACTGCATCATATTTCTTAGGAGTACTGTTTTCTTCCTTGTTGTATCCAAGACTAGATTTGTCATTTGGTGATCTCTGACTATCTTAGTTCTCATCCAGGGTCATGGAGTTGTTCAAGAACTTGATTTGGGTGTCTGACTTCTCAACCTTCTTTCTAATATTCACAACTTTTTCTTCCAGCTCATGACAAGATTCTTCCTTTTTGTCCAACTGGTTCCTTACTACCTCTTCTCTCATTTTGGCTTCTTCAAGCTGAATTTTAATATTGACATAGCTTTCCCTTAGTTCTGCAAGGTTTTTTCTTGGTTCATCATCTTCCTTCTTTTCTTCTTTTTCTTGATTGATTTCATTTTTCAGTCTCTTGATTTCCTATTCATTTTCTTTTGTTAGATCAACAACTTTTGTGTTCAATCTTTTGATCTCTTCTTCTTTGTTTTCTTTATTGTCTTTGAGATTTTATTTTATTTCTAGGATATGCTTCTGATTGCTAAGCTCATCATATTCCTTCTCCTTTTCTTTTACTTGACTAATTTCTTTCTTCAGCTTCTCGATCTCCTCTTCTTTCTCTTCTAACTGATTGTCCTCCTCATATACTATCTTTTCAATGTCCTTGAGCATTTCCTTTATTTCTAAGACATGCTTTTGACTCTTTTCAAGAAATTATTTAGTGTAGTCATGAAGATAGCTATAGTCTGATTCATTATGGTCATAGAGGTATTCACAGAGACTCCAATCAACCTTTTGTTTGGCCTTTGATAGTTCTTCTTCTTCTTCTTCTTCCATGGGATAAATGATAACAAAACATTATGTTATTGTATCTGAGTCTTTTTCTTTACTTGCAGGGGAGGATTCAATATCACTGTTATTTCAATCAAAATATTGTGGAGACTCCTTACCTTTATTGATGGTTGAGTCTTCATCTTCATCCTTGATAGGAATGTCTTTTGTGTCTTCATTTTTTATTTGAACATCTTTTCTAACTTCATACATAAGTCCTTGGTGGATGTGCATAGTCCTATGCTTGTCTTGACTATATCTGATAATCCATTGAGAATAATATTCAATGCCACTTCATTGTTCTTCCTAGCTCTTCTTTGGACTGTAATTTTGGATAAATTCTTTGATGTAGTTAAATACCAGGGCTTTCTTACTACTGAATTCCAAACTTTAGATCCTTTTTAATTCAAATATTGTTTCATATTTTCTCTCCATGAGGAATAATCTGTTCCATCAAATAAGGGAGCTTCAATTGCGGAAAGAGCCATATGTCCACCCATTTCTTCAAGATCTACCTTCTAGTGGTTAAACTGTGCTGAAGGAATCCGCTCTGGTACCAATTGTTGAACATGCTTCC
>ML778326.1:102675-229090 GCA_009831015.1 Picea engelmannii | reverse complement strand
TGTTTGTATTAGCTTTTGTATAATTTGTATGAATAACATAATATAAATATATGTGAAAGAGGATTTTCCCAGCATCAACTGATTTGTTTCAGCACCAATTGAAGTAAGGAGCACCAACTCTTAGGAAGGACCCATCTTGCCGCAAGACCCAGCTTGTTGATAGAACCCAGTCTATCCAACTAGATTTTATTCAACTCCAGTAGTAGTGATCCATTATAGAATCAACTCTATCTCATGATCATAGGTATATCATAAAACACTCATCATGACATTTCATATTCTCTCTAAAATTTGCACCTTCTTCGATTTATATTTCCTCTGATATTTTCACACCATCTTCACTTCTACATGTCTCTCTTATATTCACATAGACCTCAGGTCCAGATCTTCCACTTTACTTCACAAGCTATTCTTCATACACAAGAACCACTTCAAGTGAACCAATCATGGTTTTATTTATAGTGGCTTATGCTCAAAATTTGTTTAAATTGTTGAGCCAACTTGTGAAAAAAGTTATAACTAACTTTTTCATTTACGATAACTTTTGGGACCACCGGTTCATCAATATGGGTCTTCAACATTACACCTGGCATCCCCTTTTCTTTTTACAAATCGATCACATTCATGGATCGATTTCCTTCATCTTTGTAATATTAGAGATCGACGCTTCCTTCAAACCAGTTCATATGATCAATGGTGTAGAACCACATGCTTAACAATTTAAGCGATCCATACATTTGGGCCTTTAAAATATCTTGACCATATGACCGACAATGGTGACCTCGCGTTAGGCGAGACGAGTGCATGAGTGCTTATCAATTCAACAACCACGATTCATTCTCCCGATGAGATGGACGATTGTTGGGACTTCGAGTCTTTGTGACTTCAAACCTTTCAAATCTCCCGAATATGATATCACTGAACAGATCGGACGGTTCACATTATATCTCAAAACCAAATCAATGGTTATCTTCAATCCTTAAATCTATCCTTTCATTCCTTAATCCGATGGCCATGACTAAATCAAGTGTTCTGATGGATGGACACCATTTACTCCGGGTCTTCGGACTATTATTCTTATGCTATCCTTCCACTATATTTTGATCAATGGTCATGAGTGGAACCGAACATCAGATCGATGGTCTATATCTCCTTCGGGTCTCCAAACTTCGGATATTTTGAATCGCAGACCCTTCTTTCCACTGTACATCAATCTTTTGGAGCTGACAAACCGTTGACGCATGTCCCTCTCTTGATCAATGGTCGATATCCTTTTGCTTCTACGGGCTTCGGAATTCTCAAGCCTCAAATTTCACTGTAGTATGATCAATGGTTGAGAATAATCCTAAAGCGATCTTTCAGATCAGATGACTTATGTCCACTTTGGGACTTCGACGTTCGGGGCTTCGGAGGTTTCGAATAAACGCTGCTCCATTTTCCTCCAGAGTGATCACATGTTGTGTACGTCATCAACGGTGGAGACTGCTTGTTGTCGGTTAACGTTTACTATTACACTACCCTTCCATTATAGTAGATCGACAATTAGGAATTCTCTCGAAGTTATCTTTCAGATAAGATGTCTTGTTTCCACTTTAATACTTCAAGACTTTAGGCAAATGCTAGTGGTATATCTCCCGAAGAAAAACTCCTGGAGTGACGTAAGTTGGTTAAGTCACTTTCTGACGTGTCACGAGACGAGTAGATGCCACGTGTCTCTCTGATTCGTGATTTTCACATACCATAAATGTCAATTCAGCTTGACACTTGTCATTCTCTGACTGTTCTACATGTCCTTGCTAACGTAGACTATTGGCGTGGTCTATCACAGATTCTTGTTGACGTCGACGTAGATCTCTCGATGTGACACATGTTCATCTCCTTGATCTAATGGTCATGATAGTATCTGAAGGGTATCTCAGATCGTCATTCAGAACTTTGGAACTTCGGGACTTGGGACTTCAAGACTTTTGAAATTCGTTCATGGTAAAACTCCCGAAGAAATTCTCCTCGAGTGACGTAACTTGCTTTCGTCACTTGTTTACATGGCATGAGTCAATTTCCTCTTGATAGTTGTCATCTTATGATTATTCCATGTGTCTCTTCTGACATGGTATTCCACGCATCCTTGCAGATGAGGTTACCTAACGTGGATCTCCCACATGTCGTTGTTGGCGTGGTTTGCTGATCAACAACCCTGATCCAACAGTCATCGTTATGTACTCCAAATTCGATGGTCCTTATTCACTTCGAATTTCCGGGCTCCGAGTATTTAAAATCTCAAACTAACGGAGAATAAGTTCCTCACATATTTAGACCCGAAGTGAAGGATTTTCATTCAATCGGGATCTTAGATCAATGGATCGATCTTTTTGCGATGTCACTTTGCTAGCTTATCCTGTCCTTCCATTAGAAAATGATCTGACGGCTGACGAAAATTTTCATTTCGGGAATTTCAAATGTCAACTTTCTAGAGTGTAACCTCCTCACAGCTTTAGACCCGAAGCGAATGTTGTTCGTTGATAAGGGTCTCATATCGATGACTCGATCTATCTATGGTGTTGCTATTATATCTTATCATGTCCTTCCACTTTAAGACGATCTGACAGTTGACGGGAATTTGCATAATCGAATTCTAAATCATTTTTCTTTCTTATCATCTCCTTCCACTCAAAAGTGATCCAACGGTTGTGAATAATCCTGAAGTAGATCCATGATCAAGAATGATTGCGCAACCACAATCTACGAGTGTTTTAACTCATCACCCAAATCTGCAATGGGAAGATGTGCGCTATTGGAAAGTCAACCACAATCGTTGATCTTCGAAGCTATACGATCGAACGGTCCTGGATAATTGTGGGATTGGAATAAGTGTGTTGTTTAATTCTCTGTTCAATATCTACAATCCATCCCTTCCGTTGATATGGTGAATGCACATCCGACGGTCACGATTTAATCTGGCTTAATCTCATCATTTTTTGGATCAACCATAGTCGTAGATATTTGGAGCTATAAGATCTGACGATCTAGTCCAATTGCGGGATTGGAACTAGTGAGTATTTTAATTCTCCTTACGATCTCCACAATTTATCCCTACCATTGATCTAGCTTGTAGATCTGACGGTCACGATCCTCCAATGATCCTCAAGTCCATGGTCACTCATATGACCGTCGTCCATTATATGAGACGATCACCACTATCAATTTCCTTGATCGGACAATTGTTGAGACTTCTCACCTTTCCTGTGCAATGGTCGACTTCTCAATATTTCCATCGATCCCAATGATACTTATGCAATGCACTTCTTCCTTTTGAGCTTTGATATTCATTCACTAATCCTCCTGAGATTTTATCATAGGATTGTTGATCCTACTGTGATCAACAATAATCATGAATTTATTCATATTGTTCTCTTCTTCTGATATACTGTGCAATGTTCTTTTCCTTCTGAGATTTGATCTTCATATTGTTTTCTCCTCCTGTTCACTCCTCCTCCCGAGTTTGCGCTTTCGATCTCTGCATACTGTTTGACATCTTCTACTGGTTGATATACTGTTGACATCAATGCCAATCTCTTCTCTAGTATTTCATCATTAACAACAGATCATCACATCGACTATTGACATAAATGACAATATGTCTAACAACCCTAAATATATTATGAAAATTGAGAAGTTGACCGCCAGGATAATTAAAGTGGTTTTAACAACTAAGAAGATAAGTCGGCCTTTCCCAGTGAAGAGACACCTTTCCAGTGCCTGTCAATTAGTATAAATAAAGGAGGCCAATGCCTCATTTTCTCACTCACTCATTCACTCATCAAGTATGCAAGTATGGAGAGCTACAGTTGCGAGAAGAAGGAAGAGAGAGGTGCATTGCTTACTGTTGGATATTCTCTGTTGTTTTGGTTTATTGTCTTGGCATTGTATTGGCTATCTATATTAAGGAAGTTTTGCTGGGTTTTCTCCCCCATGAGGGTTTCCCAAGATAAATGTTGTGTATCTTGTGATTGTGTTTATCTCAGTGATCCTACCTATGTTATGGTTATCTATAAAATTGAAAATAAACCTAATAATATCTCAAAACTTAACATGGTATCAGAGCTAAGCTTAAGAGAGCATCTTTCACTGGATAAAGAAAAACGTCATTGTTGTCGTACAAGAAAATTAGGGCTTTTGTTGAAGAGGAATACCAGCTTAAAAACCATCTAGAAAAGTGTGCCCTATCCTAGGGAACTCTTTGGAACCTTGAATGCACATTTTCAGTGGAAAGAACCCCCAGAAGATGAAACATTATTTTTCACTAGTACCAAAAAATCAGAAGTACTAGGAAACTAGGAAACTAGAACCAGTACCAGAAGTACCAGTCCAGATTTCTGCAAGCTCAATTTTAAGGGGTAAAATTTGGATTTTCAGAAATTTGGCTGCACCAGCTTACTCGCCTCAGCTCAACACATCTAGCCCCTGTATCAGAATTTCAAAATTTGAAGTTTGAAAAATTAGGGTTTCCTTATAAAACCCTAAGTTGCAGTTGCAGTTGTAGTTTCAGAATCAATTACAGTATCAATTTCAGTTAGAACATCAGTTGAAGTATCAACTAAAGTACTGGTTGCAGTTACACTTGAATTATTTTAAGGGTTGGTAATTATTACCACTTCTACTAGATGGTGCCATTACCCACAAATTCTATCAGAGGTATGTACTCACATATATTTAAACGGTTGAGCTTTAAAGGGTATTTGCAGGAGAAGGGATTTATTACCATAGATATAGAAGGATATTAGATCCAACACATTCAGAGGAATAATGCAACCCAGGTTTAATTATTATGATATGCATCTATTTGTTATGAAATTATTTTGATCTAGGTTGCATGTTGAAGATATGACCATCATACTAACCTTTGGTCAAAAAGTAAATTCAAGGTGTTAGATGGATTAAAATTGAGATCATAGAGTTTATTCTCTAACCCAACTTTCTATCAAGATAACATATTGTCTTAGTACAAAAGAGAGGTTGAAGAAATCACTCGTCATCTTGAGTGAAGGAGACTTAGAAGAAAAACAACAAAAACATTCTTGAGGAGAAGGCTCCAGGTTCCAAGTTTGATTAATTAAGTTGATAAGATTCAAATTTGCACATGACAAGTTGATAACTACCCCCTTACAAGTAAACATTATAGTTTAGGTATCATTCTTTGAAAATTATTATACTTGGTAGCATATGAGAATATTGAGATAAATGCTTAATGTAATCATTTACCAAATATAACTAACATATCCTCTAAGAGAAACTTCTTGTGTTGGTTCCAGGTTTCCATGGAGGAATGTTTGATCTCAACACTAGAAGAGTGTTGTTAGCCCTTGGTTATAGAAGGAAGTGAATATTAAGGAATAAAAGCGAAGTACGAACTGGACGGAAGGAAAATAAACCAAGGAGGGCTTGAAGTGGTTAAAGAATAAGAAAAGAAGGAGTGAAGTAAAGGAAAATCTATCCGTTGAAAGAGAAGATCAAGGAAGATAAAGCAGAAAAGAAGAGGGATCATGGAAAAATCAACAAGTGGGAAAATAAATCAATGAGTTCTTTGGAGAAAAGAAGGAAAGACAGGCTGGAGAAGCCTGAAAAGCAAGGGAAAAGTGGACCTAGGGTTTTGGATCTAGGATTTTGACACCTAGACTTTTTCTATGTAATTTATAAATAAAGGTATAGAAGACATGGGAGGGTTTTTTCAAAGTAGGGGTCGTTGATGATATGATTGTTGTTGTTCATTGTTGATTATTTTTGTTGAGAGAAGTATCAAGTCTATATTGTAATATCTTCAACTAGGTGCAAAGATCGACCCTGCAGCTGGGTGCGCAGGGAGGGGGGAGAAGGAGAGAAAGACAGAGAGATATGCAAGCTAAGTGTGCATATAGAATTGTATGTTTTCATATAATATATCAAGAAACATAGTTCTATGGACATAGCCTCAGGGAGAGGGTGAACCACGTATATGTTGTTGTTCTTTGTGATTGATGCTATGTTATTTTCCATCTGATATACTGTTACTGCATTATTGTGTTAGATCAGAGATATAACTTGCGAAGTAAGCTTAGGAACGGTAAGGAATATCTTGATTTTTGTGTGTTGTTGCCCTCAATCCACTTTGCATTTCCTCTAGTTGTAGACACCTGTTTCCTGCAACCCCCTGTTGCTACTTCAGGTGAGACTGCTTCCTCTTCACAGGTGTTGCCGAAAGGGTCAGTAGTTAGGGCTTGTTGGTGCACTGCTAGAGTTGAACCCTAGGTTTTCCCTTGTGCTAACAAATGGTTCTGTTGCTGGGATTGGGATCCTTTTGAGGGAATGTCAAGGTGGTTTCCATCTAATATAGAAATTCAGAAGTGGATAGAAGAAAAATAAAAGGACTTCGCTGAAGCTCAAAACAAAAATCCTAGCATTAGTACAGAATATTGGTTGGGAAGGTACATCTTCACCGACATACACAATATTTTCTTTGGAGGAATTCATAAAGAGCTATACGAGTGTTTAGTGTTATTGGATAAATCGGTGAATGCAGACACAAACTAATATCCCTAGATCCACCTCGATATAGAACAAAACAAGACACGACATGACGCTTTCCCTAAGCTACAATCATTGAATTTACTACCAAAGAAGGAATGGATGACATACCTTTAGATCTCGCTTCCTTATATCTTTGTTGTTCCTTCTTCAATCCGGTGCTCTTGTGCGATCAGATCTGCAATGACACAAACCAACCAAAGTGAAAGAAACTATAATAGATTCAATGAAAACCTAAACATGTGATCAAGGAGTCATGTAATAAAATGTTAATGATTTTATGGGAAAGAAACATGTCACCGTATTATATTAAGTAAAAGTGGAATATACAACCAAATTGCCTTGATGTCACAAGTTCCCTTTTAGTGGTCCTTTGTTCTAACACGCACATACGCTTACCTCAAATTTGTATGAAGATGGTCCAAAAAATCTTGATGGACAAATGGAGACCTCAAGCATCAGTTGCAATAGGATCCTTCACAAAGTCTTGAGATTATTCTTTTAGAAATTCTTTGCTTAATCTTTCTTAACCTTTTCCACGAGAAACCCATCATTATATAGGAGAAGGTGAAGTGGTTAAAGGGATGAGGATGATCCCACAAAATTAGAGAAGCTAGTAGGATCACAACCATACAGACACCACCTCACATTCTAGAAGATTATCCTTCTAGAACCTTCATGAAATTCTTCCTTTATTTAGCTTCAAATGTTGTTGCACTCTGCCTATACAACAGCTTGTGGAAACCCTGCGAGCTAGGTATAGAGCATCCTACGGAAATCAAGGATTTTCGCACTATGTACTACTATCCGCCTGCGGCGGCATTGTAAAAACATGCCTTGTCGAGGAATAACTCGGTCATTTTTCTCATGTAAAAGATTGTTTTGACAGCCTGAACACATGCTTGTAGAATCATCATCATAGTGACCAAAATAATGTGTAACATAATTCCCCCCAAAGTATGAGGCTGGAACTTGTGACAACTGAAATAATTTGTAAAATTCATGTGTGTGTTAGGAACAAGGAGTGCACCAGTCGGGAACCTGCAAACAATCAAGCATCTACATAATATTATACCATTTATGAGGTAGGAATTCCCATGCTCAGACTACAAGTGATTTAAATCATAAATGTCAGTCATGGCCACCAATTATACACTATGGATCCATTTCATCAAGATGATACATAGCCACCAAGAATACACTATGGATCTATGTGTTAACAAACTTGAAATCAGGACATATCCACGATACATACAAAGTGGATATATGTGTCAATACAAATCATAAATACTCCATCGCAACATGAACCAAAATGATGAGATCCAAGGTCTTCAATACTGTCATCCGTGAGTATGAATCTAACCATGCGATTACAAGTGTTGAAGTCGAACATGGTATAAACCACGTGATTACCGGTCATTGATGAAAACCATTAACAAGTGAGAGGGAAATCACCATTGATGTCAATGACTCCCAAGGTACTTTAGTACAATCCAATGAATGAGAATAAAAGAGTTGAAGTCGAACACTCGAGGGAATCTTCCGATCAGGGACCAATGATGTGAATCCATTATCGAAAGAAAAGAAACCTACCATTGAGGCATGCAGACTCTGAGGTACTAAACGATTTCTAAATCTTGTTCCTGGATGATGAGTTGAATCGAAAGGAAAAGACTCATCACACGAGGGCCTTGATGTATCCCCTATCAATGACATGAAATAAGTAACATATTTAGGGTAGATCAAAGTACGAAAATCATTTGAAACTCACACAAGGAAGGTCGACACAGTAGGAATTGACAATTGCAATTGGCTGACTCGATAGAGGGCTTGTTCGGACTTCTCTTGAACATATGAACGACACGACAATGGTCTTGGCAGAATTGACTCAAAGACTACCCAAGATATGAACTTGCATAAATTCAAACGAGAGACAAATGGATTTCCCCACCCGAATTCAAATGATGAAGGGGGGTGTCATGTTCAAGAGTGACTATTACTGCCACTAACACAAATACAGAGACAAATTTCTTTCCCAAATTTTCCCCCACCATTTTTGGCAAGTACCTCTTTATTTTTACGCAATCTTGAGGAGGATAACATATGATTGTGGATGTAAGATCATCATTCGGACGATTCCCTCAGATTATGTTTAACGAACCCTAATAAGGATTGGTTTGGTCCCGTATGGGTCTTTCGATGTTTGTTTAACGAGTCCAAAGATAGAAAACTCAAGGTTTTTTCATGTTTTGAGAGTCTGAAAAACACTTAAAGAGAACTCTCCTAGTTCATTTTTCGTAAAGTAGTTCGATGGGAATGAAAAAGTAATAAACTATCACCTATCAAATGTTTTCTTCAAATACTTTTACGAGCATGAAAAGAACAAGGTTGCTCGACAATCTTTTCATTTTTATGGAGCATGAAAAGAGCTTAAAGGATACTCCATGAGTTTCGATTTTCGTGTTACCATGATGAGTACAAAAAGATGACAAAATTATACTCGATTGCATTCTCATCGATTTTAGAGCATGAGAATGAACAAAGACTAGGCTCGATGTTTTTCTGAGAAATCCTGAAAAGTACTTGTACATGTGAAAAATATAAAAACAAATCACAAAAAATCTCCATATTTCATTGTTCAGGATCCCAGTTCTCCTATCTACGAGAAAAAAAATACTCACGAGACAATTAGACCTTTAGGTTTTGGATAAAATGAATTTAAATAATACAAAATATTAAAGAAAAAGTAAAAAGTGAAATAAATAGGAGTAAAAACCATTTTTACTATTTTATTTGCATTTTTCCCAAAACTTGCCCAGAAATCCTGTTTTTACCTCAGACTTCGGTTATTGATTGTGGGAGGTATGGGTGACCATTCAGAAAATGATTTCCATCAAAATGGTAATCTCCTCATCCTCTTGATTTTCATCGGATTATATTTCATTTTTATTGGTTTATAATGGCTTTTTGAATTAATTTTTAGGCCGGTAGGCGCGCGCTGGGGACGCTGCAAGGTGACCAGTATCGGGACCTGTGGAAATCAAAGATTTCTGTAGGCACCCTGTGGCTCACCTGTGGAAACCCCACACTATGTAAAATATCTATCTTCAGTGGCCGAAAACCAAAAAATATTTATATGCGTTTAGTCAATAGAAATTTCTCAAATCAACAAATGAGGATGCTAACTCCCTTTTATTGTCCCAATGTAGGTATTTGATCATAAAATTGATGGAGTGGAGGGAGAGGGAGAACGAAGATGATGACCATGATTCTTTGAATGAATTGGGCACTATAAATTCCCTTTGGCAATGCAGATTACTGAAATTCTTTAAAATCCAGGGCATGAGGGCCCAATTGAGGCTACTAGAATATCTAGTCCACATGTGGGATGTGGACCAGCAGGTGTTTCATGTGGGTTCCCACGTACTATCATTATATATCAAAGATATCTATTTCTTGATGGGGTTATCTCATCGTGGGTCTCATGTGACTTTGATAGGAGGTAGAGGAGGTGGTCTACCAATGAGTGAGTATGTTCGTCGATACTGTGATCCTGGGGCAGAGAGATGCAAGGGAAAAGTTGCTATCAGGGGTGTCCGGGATTTACCCCGACGGACTATTATTTTTACCATTTCACGTATGGTGGGGAGTGAATCTCCTCACATGGATCTCCAGAGATATTTTCAATATGTCACGGAGTGCATGGAACCTAGGGTGTTCAACTGGAGTGACGGAGTCCTTCGCAGCATGAAGACACAACTAACAAAATGCAAGAAGGGGGACCTGAAGAAATTCGGTTATGGATCTATTTTGGTGCATTTCTTTTTAGAGAGAGTCCCCCATTTATGTTTACAGGTAGAGTGGGGCATACCGGCCCCATGAGACCCAAGGATGAAGAGGTGGTGCGACCTCATGGCTCAACATGTAGTGGGCCCCATCATAAAATACAATGACACATTCTTTGACTGTTTGAGGCCAAAAATCTTGATGGTGGACGATTATGCATATGGTGGGTTGGATTTCATAGGCGACCATGGCTTGGTTCTACCTGAGGGATGTCAGTGGGGAGACGCAGGTAAGCACAATGTTTTGTTTTTATGATGTTTTTTGTGAATTTTAACATATAAGATGTTTTTTATGCTTTCAATCTGACGACTAATCAAAATATTTTGACAATGAAGATGTAGGGCCACAATGACCTCCGGGTACATACCCTATTCATAGATGAGGGGAATTAGTCATGGTAGCAGGATGGGATTCTGAAGTCTATGATTCAGTCGAGTAGAACCTAGAGGGATTGACCACGAATATCCCAGACATTTCCATCGATGAAATTCTGAGACACTATCAGTGTCATACTGTAGCGATATCTGGTTCACTTAGTCCAATACTTCGTAGGGTAGCATAGGAATTAGTGTTCTACCATGAGCAACATCTTTGATGCCATTGTAGAAGCCATGAACTTCATATTTTGATATTTTGGTCTTTGGACAGAAAACACTTTTTTGTAAAACACTTTTATCGTTATATATGTACATGAGGCTTCTACCGGCTTACTTTATTTAATGTGAATTGTGATTGGATTTACATGTGTCTCAAATTTTTGTCTAACACATAATTAGATAATGCATATGTTAAAGTATTTAGACATCTAGGAAAATGTTGATATTTAATGTAATCAAAATAACGTTCCAAGAGGCAAATTCATAGATATACCCATAACAAAGTAGGACTTTGGATAGCATAGACATTACTTAGTTGTAGTACCACTAACTGTGAATCAAGTCGTACAACCAGGTGATGAATTCCAAGTGAAATAACATCGGTCAACAATTCGATGGCTGCACTATATTATATTGTTAGTTGCACGATCAAGGCAAACACCGTGTAGATTGATTAAATCGTTCGTAGGTTCATAGATTTCCCAAGCAGCGGATGATAAGTTATGAGTACTATGAATAGAGCCATCGGCGAAGCCAATGTGGGGTATTGAAGACACTGACATCTGGAAACCAAGAACAATGAAAGGTAAGCAACTGGGGTTCGAAACTAAATAACGAAAAAAGAACACAAAACTATGATACAGTAAAAATACAAGCACTCATGCAAAGATATCTTAAGCATAGTACTTTTTCAAGTAAATCCCATTTTTGGGTTCATTGAAAGGAATGCCATCATAATCTACTAACTCATAGGCTCCCTTCTCCAACACTCATTTAACGATATAAGGGTTGTGTTGCTAGTAAATCACGATATTGTTCATAGAGGAGAACTAGATCACCTTTGGATAAAACACGCAGCTTGAAATGCTTGTCATATTGGGATTTTATGCGTTTCTTCTGGGTTTCAATAACCAGGGTGGCATCACAACGGGTTTCGTTTAATTGCATCAGATATAATAGGCGTTCTTCCTCAGTAGAGGTGTTTGGGAGAAGTTCAATGGATAGCTTCAACGATGGTATCTCACGTTCAATCGACATAACAACTTTGATACAATACACCAACTGAAAATGTGTAAATCCCGTGGCAGACTTCATGGATGTCCAATAGGTCCATAATGTTGAAAACAACATCGTGTGCTAATTTGTCTTGTGAATTCCTATTATCCATCGAAGCATAGTGATAAGAAATTTGTTTATCACTTCAACTTGGCCTTTGGCCTGTGGATAGTTGTGGGTTGAGTTCTCATGCCAAAGACCCAACTTTTCGATAAGATCGGACATCATGAAATTTTGAAAATGGCTACCTTGATCGGTGATGATAGCTTGCGAGATTCCGAATCGTGTGATGATATGATTGAATATGAAGAGGGTTGCAATTTTTATGGTATTATCGAATGTAGGCATTGACTCATCCATTTCGTGAAATAATCCACGACTATGATGATGTATCCATGCCCCCCTGACCGAGTGAGGGTTACATGTCATGAAATCAATTCCCCATTTTGTGAAAGGTCCAACGAAAACTAGAGGGTGTAAAGGATCAGGATGAGATATTATCTTGTTATTGTATGTTTGACAAGCATGACACTTTTGGAAGGAAGTTATACAGTCTTTAAACAAACAAGGAGAGAAGTAGCATGCTCGTAAGATCTTTTGGGAAGTGGCATACCCAGACATATAACCACCACATGCTCCAAAGTGGTAGTCATTCAAAGCTTTCTCATCCTCATCGAAGGTGAGACAGTGTCGAAAAATAGAGTCAACACCACGATGATAGAGAGTGTCACCGAGAATTATGTATTGACAGGCTTGATACTATATGCGATGACGGTCTGTACTAGAGAGGTCTATATGCGATGACGGTCTGTACTAGAGAGGTCAGGCCAGAAAGTTTGAGTTTGGAGATAAATGATAATATCTCCATACCAAGAGTCATCAGAATTGATCAGAAAAAGGGATTCATAAAGTAAGGAATCCTCCGCGAAATTTTATGTCTCAGTGGAGGGAAGGTCACATATCAATTCAGAAAATACCAAAAATTTCTTAGACTTAACGTGTTCAAACTCTAAGTCAAACTCCTAAAGAATCACTATCCATATGGAGTATTTACCCCATATCAATTGGCGTGTAAGGATATGTTTCATAGGGTTGCAATTGGAAATGACAATGGTCTTGCGTAATAAGATATAGTGATGAAAATGTTGGACAGCTTGAACAACTGCCAAGGCCAGTTTTTCCACATGTAGGTAGTTGGCCTCAGTAGTCGTGAGACTCTGACTCAAATAATAAATTACATGTTCAACGTGAGAGTTATCCTCTTGGACTAAAACCATGGCAATGGTAGAGTCCAAAGAGGCAAGGTAGAGGAAATAGTCTCGACTGTAATCTGGTGGGAAATGCAGTGGTGTTCGTGTTAGGGCGAGTTTCAAAGATTCAAAGGCTTTGTTGGAAATCTCGTCCCATACGAATTCCTAACCCTTCTTCAATAGTCGAGTAAATCCTAGCGTTAACTCAACGTAGTTGGGAATGAATCGATGCAAAAATTTTGCCTTCCCTTGCAAACTTTGGAGCTAGCGTAAAGTAGAAGGAAGAGGTAGATTAAGGATGGCCTCAACCTTCAAAGGATCCACCCTAATTCCATGAAATGACACAATAAAAAAAAAAAATCGGCTAGAATCCACAAAAAAAACACATTTTTGTGGGTTTAAATGTATACGATAATAACGACAACGAAGGAAAATGGCTCGGAGATAGGCCAGTGGTATTGGCGATGCATGGAATGCATTGGTAGATCATCGAGATACATTTGTAGGATGTGCTTGATATCGTGAAAAGCATAAGACATGGCATGTTGAAAAGTTTCACCAACATTCTTCAAACCAAAAGGTAGTTTCCGGTAGGCGAAAGTACCCCAAGGACAAATGAAAGAATTTTTGTGTTGATCCATAGGTAAAATGTTAATCTGATTATAGCTAGAGAAACCATCCATTAAAGAGAAGATTTTTCTTCTTGCACAATCATCGATGATATGGTCAGCGAAGGGGGTTGGAAAGTTGTCCTTGGGACAAAATTTATTAATATCCCTATAATCGACGCATACACGGATCGTGCTTTGTTTTTTATTAACCGAAACTAGATTGGATACCCAATCAGTTAAAGCCACAGGATAGATAAAGCCATCCTTGAGAAGTTTTTCAACTTTGAGTTAGATAGCGACAACTTTACGGAGGTAGACTGGGCGAAGTCTTTGTTGAATGGGTTTAGCATCTGGGTAGGTCTTAATTTCATGCACAATGATATTGGGGTCAATACCCGACATCTCTTCGTAACTCCAAGCGAAAACGTCATGAAATTCTTTAAAAGTAGCTTGATAAGTGACGACTTCGTTATTAGAACAAGTGGCTCCAATGTGAACATTTTCAACAAATCTAGGTTTAATAGATATGTCAAGAGGAACAATGGGTGAAATATTACTCAGGTTCCCTTTGTAAATCACATCATGTGTTGACTCAGGAACATAGGAAATGACAACAATGGCCGACGAAGTCAAAATCCATTGTTAACTCTCTAAAGTGTGATGTTCCAGGAAGAGAATAGAACGATGATGTCCATCATCCCAGGGGGGTGTCTTCCATATACATAATAGACATAATCATCTCATCGATAGGAAAAATGACGTGAAATGGATCGGGAGATGAATCACTAAGAGAGGGGGTAGAAGGGGTTGTCGATTGAATGGCTTGATAATCCCACTCAATCGGACTTAAAGGCATTTGCTCACTATAGTAAAGATAATCACCAAGGTCAAGTACTATCCATGGGTCGTGAGATGCGGGGTTTTCATGAACAAAGGTGGAAATCATGTTGATAGAGGCAACCAAAGGAGGTGGAATATCGGGCGGTGGGATTGAGAATGTACACATCAAGTTTGAATCTTTTAGTAGACCGACACCGACATTCTTATACCTAGGAGGTGTCTTTGAAATAAAGGGTACATTGCTAGTACGGGAATCAACGCTGAAAAAGGCCAGTTGGTCTACCGTAATGAATTTTCCATGGTGTGGAAAATGTATGACACAGAAAAGGGTAGACACAACTGCGTGCATAGAATCAATCAAACTACGGTCAAGTAAGAGCTTATAATCGAGAGGTGCATCAAATACCTCAACTTAGACATTGATTGATTTTCCTTCCAACATAATAGACAACGAGGGAAGTACACCATAGGGTTTAAAACCAGAGCCATTGAAGGCCTTAAATATGTTGTGTGATTTAGTGAGGGGAGGAAAGACAATGGCTTTCCAATAGGCAATAGACATTACGCACGTCGAGGCAACCTCGTCAATAATTCTACAGATGTTCTTGTCTACGACAATAACTTGTATCTGAAATGCTAGCTGAGGGGGTAGCCTTGGAATGTGATCTTCCAAGTAAAAAATTATCAAATTTGTATCTGTAAGATCAATTCCACCAATAGCCTTTAATAGTACCTTATGTTGAGAATGAAAACTTTGAAGGACTTCGAGAGCTAACATCACGGAAGGTGCTTGTACAATATCTTCTACAATACTGTAGTTCTGAGCAGTACGTGCATGAGGATTAAAGGAAGACTTTTGAACAACGTCCTTTGGAGGGGGGTGAAGAACTGTATCGAGGCTCATTCATTTGAGATGAAGAGGACCATTGGGAGGTGAAGTTGAGGGAGTTGGTTGAACCAACAAAGGTGGTATATCGTCAACTTTCTCCTTTGAGGAATAGTAATCTTTGGCCCAAGTAGTAAGCGTAACGTCATTCTTTTTTGAATCACCAGTACACATAAGGACATAGGAAGTGGTGGAAGGAGAGGGTTGGTCATGAATGACCAATTAGGCATGTTGTTGAGAAGGGAAAGGTTGGGACAAAATGGTAGGTGTGGGAGGCTTCGCGGTCCCTTGAAGGAACTTAGTAACCTTGGCACGTTTTGGACAATATTTTGTATAGTGATCATCACCACAGATAAGGAAAGGGTATCGAGGTTTGTTCTTATCCTTATCATCAGCAGGTTTCATTTTAGATTTCTTAGATTGCGGATTATTTTTATCCTCCTTATTCTTACCCTTTCCGTTCTTAGATTTATTTTTGTCGGCAAGGGTAGATTAAATGGATTTAACCTTTGAAGTTTTACCAGTGGAAGGAGTAGGAGTCATAGAATTTTGAACATTAGAAGAAATAGATTTGGGATTGGTGGGAGAGGCTTGCATAGATTGAGGTTGAGCATGGAAATTTCCAATCACACCATCAGTTGCATGAGAAGCAACAGGGGTAGTTGAGGTAGCGGTGGTAGAAGGACGAGGAGCATCAGGGAGCAAGTCATAAATATTACTTGTTTGTGAATAAATGAGATCGAGGTACTAAGCGTGATTGTTCCCCTGTTCTTCTGTGACAACTCCACCCATGGAAATGTCATGAGAGATTTTATTAGTGAATGATTTCATGAACCATTCTGCCAATAACTGATCGGGAAGGTTGAGTTTGATCAAATTTCGTCTTCTTATCCACTTATAAATGTGATCAGAGATATGAGTGGCGGAATTCTTCTTGAAGGAACTCAAAATATCGGTTCCTATTTCATAGAAAATTGGTAGTTGGTAATGTGTGAGGAAATCCATGGCTAGTGTATTAAATTCGGTGAAGAAACCTCATGGTAATTCTATATACCACTTTGCAGCCGAACCCGTAAGAGTTCGTTGGAAGATTCGTAACCGAATGGAGTCCTCCATCAAAGAGTTGGACAAACACCAAAGGTGAAAAGTCATGACATGGTTGTTTGGATATTCTCTCGGTTTACTGTCAAATTTTGGAATGTCGGATGATAGCTTGGTTGGTATAACATGCCAATGGGGAGAATGCAAGATAGGGTCATTCAAGATTCTAGACAAGTTGGGTAGATCCAAAGTGGATAAAAAGGGTAACTATCTATTCACATGAGGGTACTGGTGACTTTGGGGAGGGAGTCTCATCAGTATATCAGTAGGACCATAAGCATTTTGTATGTGAGGCGAAGGTCCTAATAGATTCATACGTGAGTGTGGAGGCTTGTATCCCATAGGGTTGTACTAATTAGAGATGTTCCCTTGGAAAGAGACACTAGAATGAACGTTTGAACCCCAAATGGGATTGGAAGAATCAAGATATGACTAGCCCAAACTAGGGTGTATGAATGAGATAACTTGAGGTTGCTTCACCCCAGATGATTGTGGATTTCCCTAGATGAGAAGGTTCCAATACTAGGCTATTGATCCTGGTATTTTCTTTCCATAGGGTGGGGTATAACCTCCAAGCGGGGGTTGTACTCAAAGTAGGATTTGTCCTCCAAGAGGGGGTGGTGTTCCAATTTGGGTGTGACCTCCAAATTGAGTTTTCCCCCTAGTGTTATATTGCCTTCCAATAGTAATATGATAACCAGAAGTGAATGATGAAGTAGAGCTTCCAATTGGACTGGATCCACTTGGGCCAAATCCTCCCATAAAATGCGGATAAGACCCTCCCGAGGGGACCTAGGAAGGTGTCAGAATGAAACCAAAAGAAGCATTATGCCTCGGAGGAGCAAAAAATACAGAATCTCTCCAGATGGAACTGGGGTAGGAATAGGGATAGAGGTATTTAAAGAATTGTACCCATGAGGAAGAGATAGGATAGGTCTAGATGAAATTGGTGTACCAATGGGAGCTTAGGTAGCCACCATATTCCCAGTGGTAATAGTCATAGCATGTGGGACCATTGTGGAATGGGCCATCTAAAGAGGAAAGGTCGAGCTAGGACCAATGAAATTTGTGTCTGAACCAATGAAGAGATAGAAAGTTTTATTAGCAAAGTGATCTAGAGGTATCGTGTAGGTAGCAAACATTTTTGGTAGTTCAAAGACGATAGGTATATCAACACCTTCCCCCGAGCCATAAAGGTACCGCATTGTAGTCAGTGTTTGAAATATGTCAGTGCTCCAAAAGGGATCCTCATTTTTTGGTCTAGTAAGAGGTCTGGTTGGTATTCCAGAAGTGTCAACAACAAGTTCTCCAGATGAATTCAGATGGAGAATACATCTCTCGTATCCAGGAGGCATTCAGAAAGCATCTAGAGAATCAGAAACAATTCAGAAATTGTCTAAAGAGTCAGTTCTTTCCTCTTGTGAAGGTATGTTGTCTTGAACCTCACTCTGTTGAGGAGAGCCCTCCGGTGGATTAGTAGTCAAGGGTTTAGCACCTTCTGGATATTCTGCAGGTAGTCCTTGCATCCTTTGTGAATGGCATGGAGGTTCAATGTTGGCTAAACCAAATATTTTACAGAAAAAATCTATGGCCAACTATAGAGACAAACAAAACTTGCTAATAAAACCTAGGAATCAAACCAAGCAAACAAAACCTTCTTATTTCAAAGTCACTAGTTGGTGATGAAATCCAATGTCGTGAAGTCAATACAAGAAGGGGCTAGGATAGAGAAGGTGGAAAAGTTACGTTGATGACCTACTTAATGGAATTACACCATGGTGCAAGCTCCCACGATTCAAGCTCCCACGCAGAATCGTGGGTATGCCCTCCAAGGAACCCAAGTGAGTTTTTCCAACGTCGATTCCAGGCACCGTGAAGACTTTCCCCTCCACATTCACCTCGTTTAAGACCCTAAGAACATAGACAACTAAGCCTACCAAGAACAACAATGATGTCTGGGGAAACAGTCGACAGTACGATCCACATGCAAAGGCAGGGTATCTAGCCCAAAATCAACTTGATAGGATTCCACTCATCATTTTCGGTATACCATTCAAGTGACCCCCATAATATGTGCAATCTCTACACCAAGACCAACAAAGTAGGGTGAGTAACTCTTCCAGTCTCAATGCGACCTCAGGTTTGACCCTTGTGTGAGAAGGGCTTCACAGGACAAAATGTTGCAAATGGATTTGAACACTCGCTATCACAATATGCTATTGTGTGTTTTGTTCTTTGGAGAGTGTGTCTCAGAGCCTATTCCAAAGCTCTAGCCTAGCTAATGTTGGTATAAAAGATCCCTAGAAAATAAAAGTTACTAATTGAATTTTAGATTTCACAATGTTTTTTTAGAGGTTGTTATTTACACAAGAGGGAGACGGGAATGAAACCAATGTTGTGTAAGACCTTGACCCAATAATATGTAAATAGAAATGAATTATGAAATATTTTGTTCAATGAAATCTATCTACAGCATGGAGAAGGTATTTTTCTAGAATGATGTAAGCTACGAAATGTACTTTCTGTTTCTTGAATGAACACAGTTGCAAACAACCATAAACAGTGATATTTCTCAATTTTCTCTTCTTTTGAATGCAAAAAACTTTCTTATGTATGATTACTTAGAATAATAAGTGACCTTAAGTCTTCCTTTCCAAAACCAAAACAGGGATATAGTGAAGAAAGGACAAGTAATCAAAGAAAATTGATACACCCAACAAACACCCAAATCAAACTTTCAATGAAGATAAAAGTAAAAACGACAAGAAAGTGTTTCATCAAATGTAAATGAAAAATGACTTTCCAGTAAACAAGAAATCCAAAACTTTAAATCCAATCAAAATACTTTTAATCAATCAAGCACTCAGATGTGAAATCAAAGATTATATCCTTGTTGATAAAAATCAAAAGGTAAAACTGAAAAAAATGATTAAGAACGGTGTTTGATCATTGAAAACCAATCAACAACAAGTTTCAAACTCATAAATCAGTCACATATTGGAATTAAAATTTCTTCCCAGCTGGCTAAAGAAAAAACTGGGAATCAAAAGATCATAGGACCCAAACCAAAAAAAATTACAGACACCGTCGCAACCTAGCAGTAGATTACAATGTTGAAATCAAAGGTTTCTGCAGGCTAGCTATGGATAGGTTACAAAACATACGCATTGGGAAAAATAGTTAGGGTGCGGAAATCAAAAGTTTATGCAGGATGTGAATGGGTACATTGCAGAAGTGTCTATAGACAAAAGAAATTTGGAAAGAGATCAAAGGGTTTAAGTGAACATTCAAATCCAGAGGGTTTGGATGGATGCCCCACAGACTCAAAGACTTAAATAAAGTGAAGAAATATAGGCTAAAAGAAAATGGCCAAAAAAAAACCACAAACAAGTCATATCCCCAATGGAGTCACCAATTTTGTTATTGGATAAATTAGTGAATGTGGACATAAACTAATCTCCCTAGATCCACCTCAATCTAGAACAAAACAAGACAGGACATGATGCTTTCCCAAAGCTACAATCATTGAATTTATTACCAAAGAAGGAATGGATGACATACCTTTAGATATCACTTCCTTATATCTTTTTTGTTCCTAATTCACTCCGGTGCTCTTGTGAGATCATATCTGCAATGACACAAACCAACCAAAGTGAAAGAAACAATAACAGATTCAATGAAAACCTAAACATGTGATCAAGGAGTCATGTAATAAAATGCTAATGATTTTATGGGAAAGAAGCATGTCACCGTATTATATTAAGTAAAAGTGGAAGATACAACAAAATTTCCTTGATGTTGCAAGTTCCCTTTTAGTGGTCCTTTGTTCTAACACACACATACACTTGCTCCAAATTTCTATGAAGATGGTCCACAAAATCTTGATGGACAAATGGGGACCTCAAGCATCAGTTGCAATAGGATCCTTCACATAGTATTCAGCCTATTCTTTCAGCAATTCTTTTCTTAATCCTTCTTAACCTTTTCCATGAGAAACCCATCATTATATAAGAGAAGGTGAAGTGGTTAAGAGGATGAGGATGATCCCACCAAATTAGACAAGCCAATAGGATCACAACCATATGAATTCCACCTCACATTCTAGAAGATTCTCCTTCTAGAACCTTCGTGAACTTCTTCCTTTCTTTATATTTAAATGTCATCACACCCTGCCTATACAACAACCCACGAAAACCCCGCAAGCTAGGTATAGAGTAGCCTATGGAAATCAAGGATTTCCGCACTGTGTACTACTATCAGCCTGCAATGTCATTATAAAAACATGCCTTGTAGAGGAAGAACTCAATCATTTTTCTCATGTAAAATAATTTTTTGAGCACTTGAACACATGCTTGTAAAATCATCATCAGAGTGACCAAAATAATGTGTAACAGTTAGCCAGACTAGCAAATAACTAGTTTGAGATCATATCTAGACCATCTGTGGTTTGGACAACATCATTGATCAAGAAGGTCAAGATAGTTGATAGCATTGTGTTTAGATTAGTGGATCTCTGGTTTGATAACACTATTGGAGGGTATATTACCGAGTTTTCCATTGATGGAGTCGAATCGTATAGCCAAGAAGAGAGGTACTTATTTAAGGGGCCTAGAGGGAAGTTCCTAGACTTTTAAAAACTGAGGATTAATATGCTATTTCATGAGAAGAATATCCTGAATATACAATGAAGCTAATGTTCAAGAATTCAGACAACAGTAGTGACACAAAGGTTGGACACACGTGCAGTGGGAGACCATTCAGAGAGGTTCCTCTTGAGAACCTATTTAAGAAAAATTATGGAAACGAGGGATTCTAGAGTGGAGAAGAAGCATATCTAACAGACGAAGAGTATTCAAAGTCCATAAGAACAGAGGAAGTAGGATCTGAAGAATTTCTCCAAGGAGAACCAAAAACTTCAGGCACTACACCTACTTTTGAAGTAAGTAATATCACTCCTCCTGTATTTTAGAAAAATTAAGTAACCAGAGTAATCAAAGTAGTGAGAGACATTAGAGTATTGTTACCAGTAGTTTATCACATACTTAGTCGAGAAACCAAGGAAGATCTATGACAGATAAAATGAGGTTACCTATCTTTAGAGGAGATGTATATGAAGATCTTATTAGCATTTGTTCTTATGTGAAGCTGTTTGTAACATTAAGCAAGTCACTGATAGAGTTGTTAAGAGAACTCAGTTTAGTACTACCTTGAGGGATCGCGCTCTAAACTAGTATATGAAGTTTGTTTCAGCACCTGGACAACCTAAAACGTTGAATACTATCAATACTTCATTGAGTGTAGAATTAATGAAACCTAAGTCGGAGTCACAATGCATTACAGAGATGAAAGAGATCAAGCAGAAGGTCACTGAACCTGTTTGGGAATTTGATCAGAGGTTTAAGACTCTGACAGGTCGTTTGAGTTTTCATATTCCAGATGAATAGAATAAAGAATGGTTCATTCCTGCCCTCATGCCACATATCAGAGTTCCTATGATGCAACAGAAAGTTGCTTTGCAGGTTAAAGCATTGGAGATTGCCATGAAACTAGAAGCAACCCCTGTAGGAAAATCCAACCTAGGTATGAGTCAAATTTTGAATCAGCTAAGTAGCTTATTCTTACAGGTCAAGGATATGAAGAAAGACAAAGGAAAAGACAAAAGAGAAGATATCTGATGTATCATATGTAAATCAGAGGGCCATGACAAGGATTATTTTCCCCTATTTCATGAATACTTGGCCTCTAGAGCACCTAGTCCTTTGAAGCAGGCTATTGTACCTTGGTGCGAGGTATGTAGAACTAGACATTACCCTAGTGAATGTTATTATATGAAAAAATATGTCCAGACACCTACCAATATTTACTGCACATTCTGTAAGTCTATGGGACTTGATGAGAAGGATTGTAGGGCTTACAATATCATGCATGAAATATCAAGGGATATATATAGAATTCAGGGAAAAACACAAGAAGAAGGAAATAATGTGTAGTTCAACTCCCCGGGAAGAGGAAACTTCAATCCTCGTGGTGGATTCAAAGGAAGAGGCAGAGGTATGGGTCAAGGTAGAGGTCAGATTATCTTTTATAACTGTACATAACCAGGACATTTTGCAAGGGATTTTCAGAACCATTGTACCACTTGCAACTATTGTAACTCGTTTGAGCATGTTATTGAAGATTGTTCAGTATTGTTGGTCAAACTCCAAGAGAGGTGAGGAGGAAACCAACAATTACAATTAATATCATCATAACCTCATGGTGAAGACCCCAGAGTCACTTTTATTACTAGAGGGGGCGTTGCTATAGGAGAAGATAGAGTGACTCCAGGAAAAACTGCAGAAGGATTAGGGATCAGGAGAGCTATAGAGAAGGCACGGTTGTTTGATCCAAGGAGGGAGAGGCATACTTTTGAGGAAGAAAGGAAATAATTTATAGGACAACAATATCCTTCATCTAAGGCGCAACCAGAAGTAAGGGAATGTGAGATGCCACCAACATTTGATCAGTCTTCCCTAGCTAGATAAGGAAAAGACGTAAGCAAGCTCATGGAATTTTTATAGATATGTATCAATTTGATTAAAGATGAAAAGGCTATACAAGAATTAAAAAACCTAGTAAGACAGTATGAAATTGGGAGAATAGACTTTATTTTGAGTAGATCTATGAACCAAGTATCAAGGAAAAGAAGAACAAACAAGGAATTACACCTTAGTGTTCAAATTGGAGACTATGATGTGGACTATGTGGTCCTCAACTTATGATCAGAAGTCAATGTTATGACGAAGCAAACTTGGGCATTGATGGAAAAACCTAGATTGATTTACTCTCCTATCAGTCTTAGGATGGCTAATCAGCAGGCGGTGATCCCTTTTGTAATACTAGAGAATGTCCCTGTAGACATCGATGGCATAAGGACACTTGCAGATTTCAAAGTGATTGAAATTGTTGACGATAGTTGTCCTTATCCTATGCTGTTAGGAATTGATTGGGCTTTCAAAAATTAGATTGTTGTTGACCTAAAGAAGATAAGAATGGCATTTGAGGGTAATGGCCTTAAATTCATTGCACCTATAGACCTAGATGAAGTTCGTAGATACACAGAACCTATCAGGGAAGAAAACCGTGCATATGAGCTAGAGAACATTTACAAATTGACAACAAGACAACGTGATTACATTAATCCTACATCAGATGGAAATTTTAGCTAGCGAAGTGAAAGTGCATGTTCATCAGACTCAGAGGAAGCCTTGTAAAATTGGAAAAACATAATGTATGAAGTCTCCACATGGAGATGTGCCAGATTGACCAGAGCAGTTCACTGGATTAGCACAAAAGTAAGTAATCTTCCAGCATTTGATGGTTTAAATCAATTAGAGACATTTCTAGATGAATTTGAGAAAATTGTACCAATACAGCAGGGGATGTTGGCACTGGATGAAACCTTAAAATCCACACCAACTAGATGGTGGGGAGCACATAAGAGGAACATCGTAGAGTGGACAAATTGTCGCACATTATTGACAGTGTGATTTTCAAACCAAGCTGAAAGATGAGAAGTTCGATACACAGGCTAGAGTTTTCCAAAGGACCACATGCAAAGTTGTGAGGAGCCTGAAGCAACACTCCTAAAGAACAATGGGTGAATAATTTCATTAAAACCTTGGATACCACACCTATCAACTGGTATATTCAAGCAGAACCACGCCTCATTATTACAGACTGGTATGGAATGACTAAGAACTTTATAGCTACTTTTTTATTTGAAAGTCAGTACCCTACAGTAGATCAGGCTTTACAAATTGTAAGACAAAAGGTCTTTGAGGAGGCACCTAACCTCCCTTTTAAGAGAGAAGAAGATAAATGAACAATGCCTCTTCAGCAGTTACAGGGATGTTATAATATCAATGTTGATGAGGATGATGACCCTAGAGATGTAAACATTGAAGAAAATGAAGGTCACGGAGACATAGAAGGGCTAGGGATTAAGTTACCTTTTATTGGACAACCCATTAAAATTAAGAAAGTTAATATTGGAACAGAGAAAACACCTAAATTAGCAAATGTTGGAGAATATTGGGATGATGCTACTATTAGAAATATCATAGATCTATTGCATGAATATCAGGACTTGTTTCCAACCAAATTCATAGACATAAAGGGAATTAAAGGGCCCATGTGAGAAATAAATATCTCCTTGAGACCAGATGCAAGACCTATCAAGAAGAGACCTTATAGAATGAGTCCTAAATATAAGAAAAAAGTTAGGATTGAATTGGATAGAATGTTGGAAGCAGGAATCATAGAACCTATTGAAGAATCTGAATGGATTAGCCCTATGGTGGTCGAAGATAAGAAGACAGGAGAAATCATAATTTGTGTAGATATAAGAAAGTTGAATGATGCATGTCTACATCAACCATTCCCTACACTCTTTACCGATGAAGTTCTAGATAATGTAGGAGGACAGGAGGTCTACTCATTCACATATGGATTTTCAGGGTATCACCAGATCAAAATTGCTAAAGAAGATCGATATAAGACCACATTTGCAACATAATGGAGTTCTTTTCAGTACACAATGATGCCATTTGGCTTGAAAAATGCACCAACCATCTTTTCCAGGGTGGTGGTCGAAGCATTTAAGGACTTATTACACAAGTTATTGGAATCTTGTTTTGATTATTGGACTGTCTTTAGCCTACTAAAAGACCACATTGAATGTTTGATATTGATGATAGATAAGTGCAGGAAATGTCAGATTTCCCTGAATCTGAAAAAATGTATTTTCTTTTCACCCTTTGGAGTGTCGTTAGGGCACATTGTGTGTAAGCAAGGGTTGTTGGTGGATCCTTCCAAGATTTCCATCATTGTTGACCTACCTCCCCCTACTTCAGTTAGACTGTTGCGCACTGCATTAAGAAACACTGGATACTACAACAAGTTCATTAAGGGTTATGCATAGATAAAAACACCTATGGAGAATCTCTTAAAGAAAGATAGCAAGTTCCAATGGATAGAAGAATGCCAACAAAGCTTCATCACACTTAAATAGAAAATGGTCATTGTGCCCATCTTGGTTTTTCCAAATTGGACTAAGGAGTTCAATGTACATGTTGATGCTTCATCCATTGCATTAGGAGCAGTCTTAGCACAACCGGGTGCAAGAGACATTGACCACCCTATATCCTTTGCTAGAAATAAGATTTCTACAGCTGAAAGGAACTATACTACGACTGAAAGAGAAGGCTTGGCTATGGTATATGCACTGCAGAAATTCAAACACTATTTTCTGGGAGGACATTTTAAGATGTTCATTGATCACTCTGCATTGAAGTATTTAGTCAACAAGCCAGTGTTTGGGGGAATAATATGAATATGGATACTACTATTCTAGGAGTATGATTTTGAAATTGTGGTTAAGCCAGGAAGAATGAATAAAGGACCTGACCACTTATCCAGGTTGGAACATGGGGAGGAAGCTACTATTATAGAGGATACACTCCTAGATGCACAACTTCTAGTCATCAAAAAAGTAGATGATCACTTTGCCAATATAGTTTAGTTCTTGTCCACATGAATGGCACCTCAGGAGTACACAATCATTCATAAGAAACATTTGGTAGTCTGCGCATCCAACTTTTAACTTATAGTTGTATAATTGTATAAGATGGGACCCAATGAGATATTGAGGAGATGTGTTATGGAGGTAGAAATACCACTGATTCTTGCAAAATCACATGAAGGAAACGCAGGAGGACATTATGCAATAAAATCAACAATGTAGAAGGTTCTTAGAGTTGGCCTCTGGTGGCCTACTTTACATAAGGATGCTAAGGAATACTACAGAGCCTGTGATGTATATCAAAGAGTAGGAATGTCATATAGAAGGGATGAGATGCCTTTGGCACCATAATTAACATTATAAGTATTCGAAAAATGGGACATTGGCTTTGTGGGACCTATTAACCCACTAGGAAGGCGCATAGGAGCTAGATACATTATCACTGCAACAAAGTATTTGACCAGATGGGTAGAAGCAAGAGTAGTTAAGGACTATAGTGAAACTACACCTGTACAGTTCATCTTTAAGGATATTATAACCATATTTGGATGCCTGAATATCCTCATGAGTGATCAAGAACACACTTCATAAAAAAAAACATTGAAGCCTTGACTCAGGAATTTGAAGTTCATCATAAGAAGAGCAATCCATACCACCCACAAGCGAATGGTACAGTTGAAGACTTCAATAAGATATTGGAGAGAAAGTTGACTAAGAGTTGTAGTGTTAACAAAGACGATTGGGATTTAAGAATTCCAGCAGTATTGTGGGCTTATCGAACTACTTGCAAGAAGATGACAATGCAGACCCCATTTAAGTTGGTATATGGCTTGGAAGCAGTGGTACCTATGGAATATTTGGTTCCTAGCTTAATATTTTTAGAATTTTCAGGCATGGATGACACCGACATTGTTCAATATAGGCTTACACATTTGTTGGAACTAGAAGAAGACATGTTTATTGCAGTATTTCATCAGCAGGTATAGAAAGAAAGGGCAAGGCTTACCATGACAAACATATTAAAAGGAAGGCATTCAATCAAGGAGATTTGGTATTGTTATATGACAGCAAGTTCATGAAGCATCCAGGGAAGTTAAAGAAACATTGGCTAGGGCCATTTGAAGTGGCCTATGTTACAAAAGGAGGAGTTGCACAACTGAAGACCCTTAATGGAGAATGGAAAGAAGGTTTGGTAAATGGGAGCCGATTGAAATTGTATTATGACAACTAGTTGCCTCACAAATATCAGTAAAAGCAAAGGATGAAGGGTCTAGGTACCAGGTGTAGTTGAAACTGGGTACCAAACACATAAAAGATAGTCTGCACACAATAGGGAGGAACAGAGAAGAAAGCATAGGCTGCTTTGGGTAGTCTGCAATCGAAGTGAAATACAAGGTTCAAGCTTGTAGTGACTCGGGACGAGTCACATGTGAGTGTTGGGGACCTTTTGGCCCTTGGTTATGGAAGGAAGTGAATATTAAGGAATAAACATGAAGTACGAACTGCGCAGAAGGAAAATAAACCAAGGAGGGGTCGAAGTGGTTAAATAAGAAAAAAAGAAGGAGCGAAGTAAAGGAAAAGCTATCCATTGGAAGAGAAGATCGAGGAATATAAAGCAACAAAGAAGAGGGATCGTGGACAACTCAGCAAGCAGGAAAAGACATCAACGAGTGCTTTGGAGCACCTCATGGAAAAGAAGGAAAGACAGGCTAGCGAAGCCCGAAAAACATGGGACAAGTGGACCTAGGATTTTGGCACCTAGGGTTTTGGATCTAAGGTTTTGACACCTAGACATTTGCTATTTAATGTATAAATAAAGATCTAGAAGATCTAGGAGGGTTCGTTTGAAGTAGGGGTCATTGCAGCTATGATTTTTTTTGTTCATTGTTGATTACTATTGTTGAGTGATCGAGTTTGTATTGTAATATCTTCAGCTGGTTGCGAAGATCGACCCTACAAATGGGTGCACAGAGATGGGGGAGAAGGAGAGAAAGAGAGAGAGATATAAAATATAAGTGCACAGATAGAACTGTATGGTTTCATATAATATATCAAGAAACACAGTTCTGTGGACGTATCCTTAGGGAGAGGGTGAACCACGTATATCTTATTGTTCTTTGTGATTGATGCTGTGTTATTTTCCATCTGATATACTGTTACTGCATTATTGTGTTAGATCAGAGATATAAATTGTGAAGCAAGCTTAGGAAGGGTAAGTAATATCTTGATTGCTATGTTTTTTTGTCCTGGATCCACTTTGATTTCCTTTGGTTGTAGACACCTGTGTCCTGCAACCCCCTATTGCTACTTCGGGTGAGACTGCATCTGCTTCACAGGTGTTGTCGAAAGGTTCAGTAGTTAGGGCTTGTTGGCACGTTGCTAGAGTTGAACCCTGGCTCTACCCCTGTGCCAACAAGTGTTGACCTCATTTCGTATTGTATTTCTTACTTTTGATATTTGTTTCAGATAGGTCACAAGTGATATCTCTAAAGGAGCTACTGTGAAAATTATTCATGTTACTATTTTATTTACTATTATCAAAAGAGTATTATTCTTTCTTGTTTTTTTGTTGACCTTGTTTTAGGTCACAGGTGATAACCCTGAGGAAGCTATAGTGAAGGTTGTAGAAGGAAACAGATTAGATGAGACATGAATAAGACTATGTACATGACCATATACATTCATGTACCAAAGAATATGAAGAAGAAGCTATATTTTGAGATCCAGAGTATCTCATATGGAGATTGATTATAAGGAGAAGAAGGCTCCAAAGATGACCGAACATTAGAACAAGAACTCACAAAATACTTGGTCAAAGGATAATGAATCCACCTTGATGGGAAGCATAAATATTTTGAATTTTGACTTGACCTTTCATATTTGGACTTGGTATTCAACACCAAGTATACCCCATAAGATATGATGAATTCCTTGTAGACTCAGAAGAAATCGAGAGTATTCTTGATCTCAAAAAGGATTAGATGAAGAGACAACTTCCAAGACTGGGAGATAGATGCCACGAGAAGACTAGATCGCATCTTCAGAGACTCATAGTAGACATGAAATCTCCTGGGAAGATTCCCTTATTTCAGTGACAGAGAAAGAAGCCAGTCAGAAAGACTAAGATATGGATTTTTTCGTGAGACTAGAAGAGAAGTCAGTATTGAATTCCAAGATCAATCTAACAGATCAAGCATGTTGAAGATGTACAAATCTTGATGTGTGTCCATAGGATTCTCCCATCAATAGGGAGAATACTATGACAAGACACTTACTCTAGTAATTGGAGAAATAGTTCTAGTATTTATGAAGACAACTGGAACAACCATGATTAATATATAGTATGATATGTAGGGGGGGGAATCCCCATATTTACAATTGACTGGCAGTTGGTGCATTACATTAGTTGGGTCATGGAGACATGACTATAATAAAATATAGAGTTACCTCCATGAAAGAAGAAGAGCTACCTTCAGTATCAGTTATTGAGCCACTCTTAGTTTCAAATGAAGTTTTTTTCGTGATAGAATACAAGGATTTAATCTCAGATCTCAGTAGCCATAGTGAGGATGAACTAGTCATTCTCAACCTCAGAGCAGCTACAGGTGTAAATTCCCAGTTCCAGAAGAAACTGTTGAAGAAAGAGGAGAGGAAATACTCTCAGGAAGTGAGACAGATAATGCTTTGCAGAGAGCACATAGATCTAGCACATGATTGTGCATATTGAGTTGTAGCTAAGCAAGTGTACCAGATTGGTACAATGTAATGTGAAAAATTGGTTTGAATTTGAAAATAAAAGGACTCAGGTCTGCAGGTTGAAGAAGGATTTGTACAGGTTGAAGCAAGCTCCTAGAGCTTGATATGAAAGAATTGACAGTTTCCTAACAAGCTTGGGCTTTACCAGGAGTAAAATGGATTCTAACCTCTATTTCAAGGTTATGAATGATGAGCCAATGATGTTGTTACTATATGTAGATGATATATTCTTGAAAAGATGAAAAAAATCTCATAACAAATTGTAGAAGAAGCTCGCTACAGATTTTGATGAAAGACCTAATGCATTATCTCTTAGGTCTTGAAACTTGGCAGACCCAGATAAGATCTTCTTTAACCAAGGGAAGTATGCAGTTAAATAATGAAGAGGTTTGACATGTTGAAATGTAAATTCATGTACACACCCATGGAAACGAAGTTGAACCTCCTGGTAGATACCTCGTTAGAATTGGTTGATGCTACTCTATACAAACTGATTATTGGTTTGGTGATGTATCTGATGAATACCAGACCAGATACATGTTTCACCCTTAGTCAGTATCTAGTCGAATCCAGACGTGTTCACCTTGATGATGCAAAACATCTGATGAGATACCTTAAGGGTACATTGGATTTTGGTCTCTTCTATACTAGAGATCATGAATTAAGATTGTATGGATACACTAATTCAGATTGAGATGGAAGTGTTTCAGATATAAAGAGAACTTCAAGTTGTTCTTTCATTCTAGGGTTATCCATGATCTCATGACAGAGTAGGGAGAAATCCAACATTGCTCCCAACATGACAGAAGTGAAATACATCGTTGCATGTTCCACCAGATTGTGAATCCATATAGCTTTGGATGTTGTTTACAGATCTGTTTGATCTGGATATGGAAGCCACCGTTATCCTATGTGATAACCGGAGTTGTATAAATATGATGTGTTCCATGATGAGTCAAAGAACATAGAGATCCGGTATCACTTCATTCGTGATATGTTGTAGAGAGGATCCATAAAGCTCCATTATGTTGGCATGGATGAACAGGTCGTTGATGTGTTGACCAAGCCTCTGTCTCATGTAATTTTTAAGCACTTTTGATACAAAATTGGTGTATTCCGAAAGGACCTCCCTCGAAAGGGGGAGTAGTGTTGTGATTCCAGCCTAGTGCTCAAGATTTCTAGCTTCATATTGATGTTGTTGTGATTCCAGCCTAGTGCTCAAGATTTACAACTTTGTGCTAATATTGTTGAGATGTCAGCCTTGTGCTGAAGATATCCAACTTCGTGTTGATGTTGTTGTGATGCCAGCCTAGTGGTGAAGATTTCCATCTTTGTGTTGATGTTGTTGTGATGCCATCCTAGTGATGAATATTTCCAGCTTTGTGTTTATTTTGTTGAGATACCAGTGTTGTGTTGAGGATTTCCAGCGTCGTGTTGATGTTGATGTGGTTCCATCCTTGTGTCGAATATTTCCATCTTTGTGCTAATGTTGATGTAGTTCCAGCCTCATGTTGAAGTTTTCCAGCCTAGTGTTGATGTTGATGTGGTTCCAACCTTCATGTTGTGATGATGTTGATACTCCAGCCTTCGTGTTGTGATGATATTTTTGCTCCAACCTTGGTGTTGTGATGTTGATGATGTTGTTGTTGTTGATGTTGTATCAGACTCATTTTGTTATTGATGATGATGATGTATTAGTGTTATACTAATCCATGTTGATACATATGATGATGATGCCACTTCATCTTTTTGTTGAAGATGATGATGATGATGCCACTTCATCTTCTTGCTGACGATGATGATGATGATGTTATTCCAACTTTAATGTTGAAGATGATGATGTTACTTTAGCCTCATGCTAAACATGATGATGATGTTACTTTAGCCTCATGCTAAATATGTTGATGATATTACTTTAGACCCATGCTAAATATGATGATGATGTTACTTTAGCCTCATGCTGATGAGGATGATGATGCTACTCCAGCTCCATGCTATGAACGATGATGATGAGAAAAAATTTCGATGATTTATAGATATGCCATTCAATGTTCCATATGTTGTTGATGTTGATTCCCTCTCTCTCTCTTGATGATGTTGTAGAATACCCTTCTTATTAAGGGGGAGTGTTGAAATATTGTAACTACAAAGATTATTCTATTTATTTCTTGAGTCATTATTAATTAGATCAATCCCCTTTTGTGGATTGATCATGTCAGGCATTGTAATTGATCAAATCCCCTTTTGTGGATTGGTCAAACCCTAAATATATTATGCAAATTGAGATGTTTCTCCCCAGGCTAATTAAAGTGGTTTTAACCACTAAGAAGACAAGTCAGCCCTGCCTACTAAAGAGACACCTTTATAGTGCCTGCTAGTTAGTATAAATAAAGGAGGCCAATGCCTCATTTAATCACTCACTCATTAAATCATCAAGTGCGAAAGTATGTTGAGTTGTAGTTAGGAGAAGAAGGAAGAGAGAGGCGCATTACTTAGTGTTGGATATTCTCTAGTGTTTTGGTTTATTGTCTTGGCATTGTATTGGCTATCTATATTAAGGAAGTTTTTCTACGTTTTATCCCCCATGAGGGTTTCCCAGGATAAATGTTGTGTATCTTGTTATTTTGTTTCTCTCATTGATCCTACCTATGTTATTGTTATCTAGTAAATTGAGAAGAAACCTAATAATAACTCAAAACTTAACAGGGAATTGGTTCCAAGACCAAAGAATAAGAATTTGATTCGCACAAAGTGGGTATTCAAAAATAAATTCAATGAAGATGGACAGGTTACAAGGAACAAAGCTAGATTGGTATGTAAAGGATATGCATAGGTTGAAGGAATTGACTTTGATGAGACATTTTCCCTACTTTCTAGAATGGAAGCAATCCAATTTATTTTAGCTTATGCTTGCTCCAAGAATATTAAAGTATATCAGATGGATGTAAAATCAACATTTCTAAATGGGGAACTTGAAGAAGAAGTCTACATTGAAAAAACAGAAGGATTTCAGTTTTCATAGAACGCAGATTATGTGTGTAAATTGAAGAAGGCCTTGTATGGTCTAAAATAGGCTCCTAGAACATGGTACTCTAGACTAGATAAATATCTATAGCAAGCAGGGTTCTGAAAAAGAAGTGCATACAACAACCTCTACATCAAGATAACTCAAGATGGTATTTTATTAATTGAATTTTATGTTGATGATATTATTTTTGGAAGCAATGATGACAGGTTAAACCAGAAATTTGCAAAGGATATGTAGACTGAATTTGAAATGTCATTACTCGGAGAAATATCCTTCTTTCTAGGTCTTCAGATACGTCAAAGCAACCAAGGAATTTTTATTTCTCAAACTAAGTATATTAGAGAAATGCTAAAGAGGTTCGAAATGGAAGATTGTAAACCAGTTGCAAGTTGACGAAAGATGATGATTCAAAGTCTACAAACCATAGGGAATAAAGGTCAATGATTGGAAACTTACTAGATGTGAAAACATCCAGACCAAATGTAATGCAAGAAGGAGGAAAAGTAGAACAATTTCAAGAAGCACCAAAGGAAACACATGTCGTAGCAGTGAAGAGGATTTTCAGATATCTCAAAGGAACATAAGATTTTGGATTATGGTATCCAAAATGAAAGGATCTATCACTTATTTCCTACACAGATGCAAATTAGGAAGGTTGCATTGATGACCAATGAAGCACCAATGGAGAAACGTTCTACTTGGGTGAGTGTTTAGTATCATGGATAAGAAAGAAACAATCATCAATATCCTTATCTACAGTCGAGGTAGATTATATTGTAGCAACAACATGTTGTACACAAGTTATATGGATGAAACAAACTCTGACATATATACAGGTTGAGTATGATGAGCCCATTCCAATCTATTGTGATAATACAAGCACCATCAATATCTCAAAGAACACGGTGATGCAATCCAAGAAAAAGAACATTCCAATCAAGTATCACTTTCTACGGGAACAAGTTGTAGAGAAGAACATCAAATTTAAATATGTGGGAACAAAAGAACAAGTGGAAGACATATTTACAAAACCACTTCCATGGGAAGCCTTTGAGTATCTTCGCTAGAGACTTGGAGTAATTTCTACCCCAAAATGAATGTTATTGAATGCTTATATTATGTCTTAGATTTTCACAAGGAGACACCATAAAGAGGGCAATTCATATGAGGAGATTAGTTTCCGAAAGAGTTCAACTAGGGGGAGTATCCCCAAGGACAATTTAGTTTGGGGGAGAAGCCTCGAATGGAAAGATACCTTTTCCATTGATGACAAAGGGGGAGAGATTTATCATATGCAGATCACAGAGGCATGGTTCCAGGGGGAGCGATGGTCACAAGGGGGGAGCATGAGTGATATAACTTTAGTATTGCATGACATGAATTCAATATTGCATCATTTTTTTCCATTAATGCCAGAGGGGGATATAGTTGATTAATTGGGTTGGTTGTCATTGATGCCAATGCTTGAAGAAATTTTGGTAGTGAATTACGATAGCACAAATGTTTGGGTAATGGACCCAAGTTAGTTTCATGGATAATGGTATGAGTTTTGATATATTTGTAGGTAATACTATTCTATATGGATAGTACATGTCATGCCATTTTTGGTGGTATGTGGAACATCACATAGCTTCTCACGGTTAGAGAGTTATGACCATGTGAAGTTGGTGAACCCTCATGAGTCATCTAGAAGCCCCAAAAGGTGAAATTAGTCAAAGTGTTTGCAAAGAAGAAATTATTTAAATAATAAAGTGAAGTGATGAGTGTACTATAAGTCAAAGAGGATGCAAAAGAAATTATTTAAATAATAAAGTTAATGGATAACTTATTAATTATGGAAAGTGGTTAAGTTAAGTGGACAAGTGGTTATAAGTGGGTTAACCCTAAAATAAGGAAAGTGGGTTAAGATGGTTAAAATATAACCCCTTGAGGATGCTAAATGAAAGTATAAATAAGAGGCAAGGCTCTCTCATTTAAATACACTTGAACCTATTGAATATAATTGAATATCTATTTTGTGAAAGGTTATTTGAGAAGGTATTATTGATAGAGAACAGTGCGGTAGGAAAAGTGCAGCAGAAAAAGTGTGATAGAAAAATCGTAGTAGAAAAAGTGTGAGAGAAAAATCATGGAAAAAAAAGTGCGACAGAAAAATCACGGTAGAAAAATTGCAACAGAAAAAGTGTGACAGAAAAATCGCAGCAGAAAAAGTGCGGCAAAAAAAGTGAGGTAGAAAAAGTGTGGCAGAAAAATCGCGGTAGAAAAAGTTCAGCAGAAAAAGTGCGGCAAAAAAATCACGGTAGAAAAAGTGTGGAAGAAAAATCATGGCAGAAAAAGTGCGGCAGAAAAATTGTGGCAGAAAAGTTGTTGCAGAAAAATCGCGGCAGCAACATGGTTGGGGTCCATTTATGAGAAATGGCACATCTTGTTTGAGGTATGTTTTGTGAGATAGGGTTTATCTCTTGAGATGGTATTGGACGTTTGGTATTACTGAATATATCATATTTGTTGAGGGATACAATTGGTATTTTGTTGTTGGTATTTGGCATATGGGTATTGGTCTTTTGGTTGTGATGTGTTGTTGAATTCATTGGTTTAGGTTGAGGCTACATAAAAGTGGCGTTGTGGCACATGGTTTGATGTAATGGTTTATGGTATTTGGTTTATGGATAGAGTGATGAATTGTTAGATAACTTTTGATGGTTATATTGGTGTATGTCTTTGGTATATGGTTGAGGTACATGTTGGGTACATGGTTGAGACAAGTAGTTGATGAGTTGGCACATACATGAGGTGTATAGTTAATGATGTTGGTACATATTGATGAGTCATAGTTGATGTGTAGTTGATGCATGATTGGTACATAGAGACATCATTTATGGATGATGTGGCATACTTGTCTTGGTAGATCTGATTTGGTTGATAAGATTGATGAGACATGTTGTTGTGACAAGCTATTTGTATAGGTTTGTTGCATGGTTGATGCACTTGTTGATGGTACATGTTGAGGTACAGGTTGATGCATGGTACATGTTGGTTCAAGTTATTGGTACAGGTTGTTTGGTGCAGGTTGATTGGTACAGGTTGTTATAGGTTATTGGTACAGGTTGACAGTGGCAGTAGTTGATTCAGTGATAGTGACAGGTTGTATACATTTGGAATTTATATTTTAGGGTAGTTGGACGGGGAAAGGATAGGTGGTTGTAGCTAGAGAACATAGGGGGTTGCAACCTCCTTCTGGTTGTAGCCAGATAATTGGGGAGTTGGAGATTCCCTCAAGTTGTAGCCTGAGAAACTAGGGGCTTGGAGCCTCCTTCCATTTGAAGTTGGAAAACAAAGTAATTTCGTGCTTCCAATGAATGTAACTCTTAAATACATATAAGAAAAATCATTTCATGGTTTTCTCCCACTTTGGGTTTCCACATAAAACATTGGTGTATTGTGTATGTGTATGATTGGTCATTTTCTCATTGTTTATTTACTCTACAACTATTGGATGATAATGATACATTGTTATAACACTTGCATTTTGTGGTTGAAAATGATTGATTTCTCTATTACTGATTCACCCCCCCCCCTCTCAGTAATCTAACAATTTTGTGCCAAAATCTTTATTAATTTGTCTTTGTAACATATTCAGACTATGTACTAGTTGAGTGTTAATTTTATTATGCTCTTCGTGAGCTCTTATCAACCTCTCATTGTCTTCTTTGTAGCTATGCATTTATTTCTGCAAGTTTCTCATAGTCTCAACCAGCTTCACTGACTCTAATATTCCTCTATGTGCATCAAACTTAGTCTCTACATTTCCTAGTCTAATTGTAATATCCCAAAGGATGAGCCATGTTGTAATCATGTTTTGTAAATCATGCTTTTTAGGTTGGTGAGCTGAGTATTGATATGTTGATAGACTTATGTGTTTATTAGGAGAGAGAGCCTAAGTGTTAAAGGCCAGGAGCCTGATTTTGTACATGTAATTATGCACATTATTAATAAAATATAAACATCTCTATGTGTGGACCGACCACAATGAATGAGTGATGGGGGAATAAGCTTCCACAAATCTTGGGTAAGGGAGAGGGGGTTGAAAGGTAAGAAAGAGGGGCTAAGCTTGGGGGCTTAATCCCTTGGGGAATAATATTTTTTTATTATTCCAAAGTACTGTGTAAATGTATATGTTTTGTCCTAAGTTCCTGGAGAGGAATGCATGTTGATGGAGCACATGCAGCTTCATGGGAAACATGTGTCGACCCAGGTGCATGTAGTTAAAACCATAGGAATAAGCCGTGTTGGTGGTTCTGCATTTCTCTAGCCATCACCTGAGTCAAGGGGTTGGACCCTGCAATTCTCCATCCTTTGTCTGAACTCGTGATTGTCCATGATTGACCTCTGTATGGTGTTTTTTTTATATCCCTTACCTGGACAGTTCAATCCTATGCGTGAGACCTCTGTGCACCCTTACGCAATCCCGAAACCATAATCGTGAGTCTGTTTTGTGTTTCATGATTGAGAAACCCAAATTTGTATGGATCGTGTTGTGCTATCCTAGTGGGTTGTTGTGGCAGCATAGTTCCTGACCATGTGAAGTTGTTTCCATTGACTGTGCATTGTTGAGCCTTGTTGTGTCCTCATTGTGTTGGAATTGGTCACAAGAACAGGTTGCCAAACCTGTGAGAAACTCTCTCTAGGTGAGAGATTGTGCTGAGGAAGTAAGAACTCCTGGAAGGGAACCTGTAGCTGCTACAAAACTCTGAGACTTCTGGTCCGGTCTGTTACTGAAGCCCAAGGCAAGGGAGGTTAGCAGCCGAAGGACTTTCTTGGTGACAGTGAAGGTGTATAATCCTAGGGTGGGACAGGAATGTGGGGAATGAGAGTCTATGAGAAGTGGGCATAGGTGACTGCTAGGAGAAAATCCTTCCTCTATAACTCGGTGTCCTCTCGTTGACCTTGCCTAGCCTAGGATTCCCTACCCAGTGGAGCTTAGTCCCAGCTCGGGGGTCACCTACTTCTGAGACTGATGAGCATCGCGGTCTAAGGATGGGAAGTTCGTATTTACTAGATTGTGTTGAGGAAGTAAGAACTCCTGGAAGGGGTCCTGTAGCTACTACAGAACTCTGAGACTTCCAGTATGGTCTATTGCTAAAGGCCAAGTCAAGGGAGGTTAGAAACCAAAGGAATGTCTTGGTGACAATGAAAGTGTATACTCCTGGGGTGGGATAGGCATGTGGGGAATGAGAGTCTATGAGCAGTGGGAATAAGTGAATCCTGGGAGAAAATCCTTCCCCTGTAACTGGGTGTTTTCTCGTTGACCTTTCCTAGCCTAGGATTCCCTGCCTAGTGGATATTAGTCCTAGCTCGGTGGTGACCTACTGCTGAGAGTGATGAGCAGCGTAGTCCAAGGCTGAGAGGTTCATGGAAGGTCTACACACAGTTTGTGAATTACATCTAGTTTCAAAGATAAGTATATGCATGTGTTTAAATTCAGCTTTTAAATGCATGTCTATGATGCTTGCAATATTATCATGTATTCTGTTGCAATGATGTTTACTATTGTGCATAAGAATTATTGTTAATTCCATGGATTATGTATGCTAGCAGTAATTATGTGCTTACTCTGTGTTAATGTATTGAATTTATTTAAGTGCATTTTATATAAGTGTTATTCCGCAGTAGAATTACTCCTGATGTGGGTTGATAGCCCGAAGGATGTTACAGTATGGTATGAAATCTCTAAAGGGATAAATTTATAAGTGTTGGTAGCATTGCTCAACCTTTGGAGGGTCGGGGAGGATGTTACATTTTGGTATCAGAGCCAAGGTTTTCAACATTGAGCCTGGATGCGCTAGATAAGGGGCCATTGGACCCGAGGTTTCAGGTAGAAATTATGTCTAGAGGGACTAATTTTGAACCTTAGATTATTTCTAAGTGCCAAGGGTTTGCTTGGCCATGTTACAAAAATGCAGTCGGTTTGGTATTTGGCCACAGAGAGAGAGAAAGAGAGCGCAACACACGATGTGTTGGAGCTGTTGGATTTGGTCAGGAGGAAAGGAGATCCCTCATGACTACCATATCTGGAGAAGGTGCAGGAGAGTTATCCTGGAAACCTTTCAGGGATTCGACTATCGGGAAATGAGAGATGTGTCGAGGCACAAACTCCCAATGCCCAAAACTCTAAAGTCCTGAAAAGAAAAGTGAACATGGTAGGACCCAATGACGTCACCGAAGGTGATGTGGACCCTCCTAAGCATGCCACATTCCACCGTGGTTGTTGGAAACAACTGTGTGACATGGAACCAAAGGGGATAAAGTAAATCAGAATTTCGGATGTCGAAATATTTGGATGAAACAAGTGTGGGAACCTCCGAGGTCTGAAGTCACGAAACCTCGAAGTGCCTAAGTCCCAATAACTTTGATGATAGAAGGACCATAGTGGGTTCCAACCATTAGATGTCATGTACACGTGGACCATTGATCTACCCAATGTTGCGAGTTTGGTAACCAAAACTCGAGAGATAGTAGTCTAGTGTTTGGTCACAGCCCATGATCGCATGGGCAGGGGAATAAGAAAGGGGGGGCTATCACCCGAAAGTTACAGAGCCAAGCAGAGCTCAAAATATTCTTGAAGTCGAACCGTTTTCCTAGAATCGGGTTGGTTTTGAATGTGTGGAATTTGTTAAGTAAAGTTGGCCTGGAAAATTCTGGTTGTCTGCACGTTGTGATTGCAGAAGTTGATGAGGGACAGAACCGGTCAGAGTTGTCGCCGAGTGCAAAGAAATGGAAGAGGCATGAATTGCCTCCAGTTCAGAGAATGAAAGAAAAGGAATGGATGTCAACTTGGGAGTTGAAGGATTGAACTCCAATGTGCATGGAAAGGAGATGGATAAGGAAGGGCATATGATGAAAATCATTGAAAGATTGCATAAATATGCCCAGGCTTGCCGAGATGATAGCTGAAGGCTCAAGAAAACTCAGGATAAATAGGGTAAATTCAACTTGAAGTTGTTGTGGAGCCTAGATAGGATGAAAAAGAAATTGGAAAAGGAGAGTGACACAAGCAAAATAGGGAGTCGCAGGACCCCTGAGAGGAAAATAATATTGAGGAGTGTTAGCAGACATCATTGTGGCTCCCCAAAGCATTCTACTAAAGAAACACGTGGTATTTCAAGCCCATCTCCTACCAGAAAGCATAGGAGGTCTGGAGTGGATGAACTGAAAGGAGAAATGAATAATATTAAGCCTCCCATGTTTGATGGAGAACACTAGAAGGAAGAAGATGTCAAGACATGGCTGCTAGGAATGAGGAAGTACTTCCAATTGCATAATTATTCCTCTCATGCCGAAGGAAGAATTACGATGTATCAGTTGAAAGGAAAATCATCCATGTGGTGGGATCAGCTTGTGAAAGTGCATCACATTAGAGAGAAAGATATCACTTGGAAGGAATTCAATAGGTATTTCGAGAAGAAATATTTGACTCAAAGATATTATGACAGAAACATAAAATAGTTATTTGAACTCAAGCTAGGAAGCATGACCATTGATGAATATGAGAGAAGCTTTTTGGAATTGATGAATATGTTACGTTCATCAAGGAGGAGGTTGTCAAAATTCAGAGGTATCTAAGTGGATTACCAACTTCTATTGGTGACAAGATTCAGTATGATGACCCTAAGTCTATGGAAGAAACAATAAGAAGAGTGAAATGTTTATATGAACAACAGAGAGAAAAGCCTACCTTCCAGAAGGCTTGGGAAGACAAGAAGAAGTTCAAGAAGGAACATAGGCAGAAGGGAAACAAGCCTCCCTTTTTCAGAAACAGTCCTCAGGGACACCCATCTTTTAGAGATCCTAGAAAGGCTGAAGTGGGTGGTCAATTACCAAGGCAGGCACCTATGGAGTGTTGGGGTTGTAAAGGAAACCATAGGTACATAGATTTCCCCCATATAAATGATAAATAAAGAGCCATCCACAATGTCCAACAAGTTGAAACAGTGGAGGACATGGGTAGTAGAATTCTAAGGATCTATGCATCTCTGGACAACAAAAAAGATGAATTTCAATCACACATGATTGAAGTGGAAGGTATGATTAACAATCGACCACTTACTGTTTTAATTGATTTAGGGGCTATCCATAGTTATATAGATCCTAGAGTGGTGGAAGGTTTGCATTTATCAATAAGAAAACATGAAAAGTCTTGGTTAGTGCAGTTGGCTATAGGAACCAAGAGGAAAGTCACCGAGTTGGTTATATCTTGTCCTGTGGACATGAAAGGATTGAGCACAAAGGCTGAATTGAATATTTTTCCTTTAGGCTCTTATGATTATTTAATTGGGATGGACTGGTTGGACAAGCACCATGCCCTCCTGGACTATCGTAAAAAGGCATTTACTTGCTTGGATGAGGAGGGGAATCAAAAAATAGTCGAAGTAATTCCCAGAGCTGTAGTTGTCAGAGAAATTTCAACATTATAGCTGAAGAAATGCTACAGGAAAAGTTGTTAGTTGTTTGCAACCCATATGAAGGAAGCATCTAAGGATGAGGTCTCAAATATTGGAGACCATGCAGTATTAAAAGAGTTTGAAGATGTATTTCAGGAGGTACCTGGAATACCTCAGAAGAGAGATATCAATTTCTCTATAAATTTGATGCCTGAAGCAACTCCAATGTCAAAAGCTTCTTATAGAATGAGCACACCAAAGATGAAAGAACTTCAGTTGTAGCTTGAAGAGATTTTGAGGAAGGGGTACGTCCTCCAAAGTGTGTCACCTTGGGGTGCCCCAGTTCTATTCGTGAAGAAGAAGGATGGAACATTGAGGTTGTGCATCGATTTTTGGCAATTGAACAAAGTAACTGTCAAGAACAAGTACCTTTTGCCAAGGATTGATGACCTCTTCAATCAGTTGAAGGATGCAAAGATATTTTCGAATATATATATCAGATCAGGATATCGCCAAGTAAGAATAAAGGATGAAGACATCAACAAGACCACCTTTAGAAAAAGGTATGGTCATTACGAGTTCACAGTGCTGTTGTTTGGGCTATCGAACGCACCTGTTGTTTTTATGTTCTTGATGAATGGTGTGTTCAGGGACTATCTAGAAAAGTTTGTCATAGTCTTCCTGGATAATATTCTGGTGTATTCTAAGCCAGAGGAAGAGCATGAAAAACACCTAAGGATGGTGTTTCAAGTGCTAAGAGAGCACCAACTATATGCCAAGTTGAGAAAATGTTCATCTTATCAAGAACAGATCCATTACTTGGGGCATATTATTTTAGAAGAAGGGATTATTGTGGACCCTGAGAAGGTTGAGGCCATCAGAGAATGGTCAGTGCCAAGGAATGTGGTGGAATTTAGATCCTTTATGGTTCTAGCGGGCTATTACAAAAGGTTTATCGCAGGGTTTTAGAGGATAGCTCACTCTCTCACTTCTTTGCAAAGGAAGGAGAAGAAGTTTCTGTGGATAGATGATTGTGAGATAAGCTTCCAACAATTGAAGCAATTGTTAACAAGTGCTCCAATCCTGAGGATCATAGAACCAAATGAAGATTTCGTGGTATGGATCGATGCATGTAAGGAAGGTATGGGAGGAGTCCTCATCCATAAATGATTTGTAATATGTTATGAGTCTAGGAAGATGAAAGAGCACAAAAAGAATTATGCCACTCACGATTTGGAGTTGGAAACAATCGTTCATGCTCTCAGGAAATGGATACATTACCTCATAGGGAGGAGATTTGAATTGAGAACAGACCACAATGGGCTGAAATTCTTTTTTGACCATCCCACCCTAAACACTAGGCAGAGTAGGTGGATGGAGTTTCTGTGTGAATACGACTTTGATATCAAGCATATCAAAGGGAAGGAAAACAAGGTGGCTAATGCACTTAGCAGAAAGGTGCACAACTTACATGCTACAACCATTAACATGTACCAAACTGATATAAAGGGTATAATTTTGGAGGCTGCAAATACATATTTGAGTACAGAGATTTGGTATCAAATCTACAACAAGGTAACATGCCACATAAAGTGGAGATTTATAAACTAGGGGTTGATGGAATAATTATGTACAAGAACAAAATTTGAGTACCTAATGTACAGGACTTGAAACATATAATTTTGCATGAAATGCACAATGTCCCTTATGCAGGGCACCCTGGATATCACAAAACTATGGCAACAGATAAGAGCCATTATTTTTGGCCAGTTATGAAGAAAGAGATTGTGGAATACATTTCCAGATGTATGGAGCACCAGAAGGTTAAAACTGAGCACAGACACCCAACAGGGTTGCTGCAACCTTTACCCATTCCTGAGTGGAAGTAGGAAGTGGTGACAATGGATTTCATCACAGGATTGCCCAGAATAGGCAAGCATCATGACTCAATCATGGTGGTGGTGGAAAATCTTACAAAAACTGCCCATTTTATTCCACTAAAGACTACTCATAAGGCATCAGATGTTGCTGATATTTTTATGAAGGAAGTGGCACAATTGCACGAAATTCCCAAGATAATTGTGTCTGACAGAGACCTGAAATTTACCTCAAATTTATGGAAGGGGTTATTCAAGGGATTCAGAATGAATCTAAATTTCAGTACAGCCTATCATCCTGAGTTGGATGGGAAGACAAAGCAGGTGAATCGAGTGATAGAAGAAATACTGAGGACAATGCAAAAATAAGGGGAGGGAATTGTAATATCCCAAAGGACGAGCCCTATTGTAATCATGTTTTGTAAATCATGCTTTGTAGGCTGGTGAGATGAGTATTTATAAGTTGATAGGCTTATATGTTTATTAGGCTGAAGAGCCTAAGTGTTAAAGGCTAGGACCCTGATTTTATACATGTAATTATGCACATTATTAATAAAAGATAAACATCTTTGCGTGTGGATCGACCACAATGAATGAGTGATGGGGGACTAAGCTTCCACAAAGGTTGGGTAAGGGAGAGGGGGATGAAAGGTAAGAAAGAGGGGATAATCTTGGGGGCTTAAGCCCTTGGGGACTAATAATTTATTATTATTCCAAAGTACTGTGTAAATGTATATGTTTTGTCCTAAGTTCATGGAGAGAAACACATGTTGATGGAGCGCATGCAGCTTCATGGGTGACATGTGTCGACCCAGGAACATGTAGTTAAAACCATAGGAATAAGCCGTGTTGGGGATTCTGCATTTCTCCATCCATCACTTGAGTCTGGGGGTTGGACCTTGCGATTCTCCATCCTCCGTCTGAACTCCTGACTGTCCATGATCGACCTCTGTCTGGTGTTATTTTTAGATCCTTTACCTGGACAATTCAAGCTTGTGTGTGAGATCTTTGTGCACCCTTACACAATCCCAAAACCATAATCGTGAGTCCATTCCATGTTGCATGATTTCAAAACACAAATTTGTCTGGGTCATGTTGTTCTATCCCAATGGGTTGTTGTGGCAGTGTAGTTCCTGATCGTGTGAGGTTGCTACCATTGATTGTGTGTTATTGAGCCTTGTTGTTGTGTCCTCACTATACTTTAATTGATCACAAGAAAAGGTTTCCAAACCTGTGAGAAACTCTCTCTAGGTGAGAGATTGTGCTGAGGAAGTAAGAACTCCTAGAAGGGGTCATGTAGCTTCTACAAAACTCCGAGACTTTCAGTCTGGTCTGTTTCTAAATCCCAAGGAAAGGGAGCTTAGAAGTTGAAGTATTGTCTTGGTGACAGTGAAAGTGTATACTCCTGGGGTGGGACAGGCATGTGGGGAATGAGAGTCTGTGAGCAGTCGGCATAAGTGACTCCTTGGAGAAAATCATTCCTCTGTAACTGGGTGTCTTCCCATTGACCTTGCCTAGCCTAGGATTTCTTGTCCGGTGGAGCTTAGTCCTAGCTCGGGGTGACCTACTGCTGAGAGTGACGAGCAGCGCAGTCTAAGGCTAGGAGGTTCGTATTTACTAGGTTTTGTTGAGGAAGTAAGAACTCCTAGAAGGGGTCATGTAGCTGCTACAAAACTCTGAGACTTATGGTCCGGTCTATTGCTGAAGTCCAAGGCAAGGGAGCTTAGCAGTCGAAGGACTATCTTGGGGAAAGTGAAGGTTTATACTCTTGGGGTGGGACAAGAATGTGGGGAATGAGATTTTGTGACCAGTGGGAATAAGTGACTCATGGGATAAAATCCTTCCTCTGTAACTGGGTGCCTTCCCGTTGACCTTTCTTAGCCTAGGATTCCCTACCCAGTGGAGCTTAGTCCCATATCGGGGGTGACCTACTATTGAGAGTGATGAGCAACGTGGTCTAAGCCTGGGATGTTCGTGTAATGTCTACACCTAGTTGGTGAATTACATCTATTTTCAAAGATAAGTATATGCATGTGTTTAAATTCGTCTTTTAAATGCATGTCTGTGATGCTTGCAATATTATCATGTATTCTATTGCAATGATGTTTACTGTTGTGCATATGAATTATTGTTAATGCCATGGATTATGTATGATAGTAGTAATTATGTGCTTACTTTGTGTTAATGTATTGAATTTATTTAAATGCATGTTATATAAGTGTTATTCCGCAGTGGCATTACTCCTGACGTGGGTTGATGGCCTGGAGGATGTTACAGTATGGTATTAGAGCTTTAAAGAGATAAAGTCATAATTGTTGGTAGCATTGCCTGACCTTTGGAGGGTTGGGGATGTTACACTAATATGTAAACCTATGATCTCATCCTCATGGATGTAATACCCCTAAGAATCCTCCATATCTCTATTCCTCATATAGGAACCAATTATGTTTTTGATGTACCTCTAATTTTACAAAAGTGTTCATGCAACAATTATTGTTATAATTATGTATATTGCAAAATGTTTCATTATCTAGGCTACATATCACCCTTCATTCGAATTTATGAAGACTATGGATGTACTAAATCAGATTATGATTATTTAGACACATTTTCCTCTGAACCATATTTTCATGCCTCATTCTAAGTTATGAGATGAAAGTTATAACTTTCTATGTTTTGTCATTTCTACTCAATTGTGCACTATTCTCAATGGTGCAATTTGGATGAGAGACCATATTCTATCATTTGTAAGAAAAAATATGTCAGGAATTAAAAGGTATTTTATATTGGGCATATATAGTATTTATGATTGTGAACATATCACAATTTTCATATTCGAAATATGATGCTCCAGTCAATTAGTCAATTTTTGTATATATCTGAAATTGACGACTTTGCACTTTTTACATTTTCTCTAAGTAGAATTTTTAGCCAAAACTGGCTATCTCCCAAATGAAGTGAAATCGAAAACAAAATCCCTTAGGACAAAGTTTTTTATAATGTTTAGGAGGTAAAATGTTGACTAAATATGTTTTCCATATTTATGATCTACGACCCCTTTTCCTCTTGTAAATATTTCAAAATTTCCCAAAAAGTGTTGGGGAATAGTGGTTTTTGGCATGTTTCCTCATCTCTACACCAAACCCTTTCGAATTAGTCCAAAATACCAACTGGGTATATTTATGCCTTCTTTTTGGTGTCCCTATAAAAATTTCACCAAGTTATCTGAGCTTTATTTACTGAGCATGACCCAAATCTTTAAAAACCACTATTTTTCATTTTCTGGAAAGTTTAAGCAGAAAAGGGAAGTGATCCTTACTGACACTTTCATAGTATTTGAATCTGCAAACATACCCTTTAAATCTAGTATGTTTTTGAGTTTTTATGCTCTTGTAATTTCCAAAACAAATTTTTGGCTCATATATATATATATATATATATATATATATATATATATATATATATATATATATATATATATATATATATATATATATATATGGTGCAATATTGAGACCAAGGTTCTCTAAGGTTGCCAACAAAAGGCACCACTATAGTATAGATATCTATGGCGCAAGATTGAGACCAGGGTTCTCTAAGGTTGCCAAGAAAAGGAGCCACTATAGTCTAGATACGTCGACATATTCATCCTTCAGTGAGGGAAATAAGTATCACCCAAGGCATAGCCGAGACTTAGATAATGAAGTGAGTCAAAGAGAATGCAACATCAGATTTACCTTACCATTATTTAGAGGCAAGTAAAATATCCTAAAGTTATCCATAAATATCGATTAAATACTTAACCAAACAATGAAATTAGAAACAATTTCATGAAAAAACCATAGACTCATACACATCATATCACATCAGTACAACAAGAAATTTTAGGACCCAAACCATTACATTATATTATCAACAATATCATCAATTGTATTTCAATAGTTATCTATGTTTCATGCATCAACCTTCACAAAGAGATATAACCCTAAAATTTCCATTACAGACTCAATAGTTGACTACACAAGCACAAAGCTCCCAACAAAACCCATTACAATATATTGTCAAAACTGACTTAATCCAAACCCTTTTCCTATCACATAGCTCCATACTTATAATTTTCCCTTGGTTACTTCTTGGATTCTTTATTTCTAGCGGGAAAACCCACCCTTTAACTACACCAGGGTTCAAACTCTAGGAAGAGAGAATAACCGTCTAAAAGATAATAAATTCTCTATACTACCCCAAACATGCCAAAACTAATATAAAGAAAGAAAATATAGAAGAGATCGGGTAACTATACCTCTAATCCCATGTCTGGTGATGATCTCCTCGCGCTTGGAAGTTCCACTAACTGGACGTCTCCTCCCAAGGCTGACATGCATCCAAAGATAGGAAAACAAAGAACTAAAAGAATTCTATTCCATATATAAGTTAGGGTTATATGTTAGAATGTCAAGAATAAATCAATAAAAGTACTCAAGACACCATCATTTGGGACAAGAAAATGTAAATTTTGTATTCATAATACAAAGATTATACCTTTACAATCTAAGTTGGCCATCATTCTGTGAACCTGGTCCGGGATCCTCTTTACCATTATCCAAGCGCACCATGTATGAAGTTCTCCTCTCAACCTTATGATCTCTTATATGGAATGGAATGGGTCAAATGGAGGAAGAAGGGGTTGATGAGGGAATGTTGAGGCAATTTCTCACAAAAGGAAGCAAGATCTTGGGCAAGGAGGGGAAGTGAAAATGGGCATAGTTTCACTATTCTTATGCTTATATGTGAAATGAGACCCCAAAACATCATTTTATATGACAAAAGGATGGTTATTCAGTTGGGTGACAGGGTATAGCAGGTGGATTAGTTGGGAAAATACCAATTGTCCATAAATTTCAACGAATTCCTTGCAACTTTTGCAAGTATACGCGGGCTGTAATGGTGCAACATGCATATGTACACAAGCTATAGTGGTGTAGAAAGAATATGTACGTGGGAATTAATGGTGCAGGGTGCATACATATTCTAAAAAATGGTTTTTTAATAAGAGCTTCTCAACAGTGCTTTGGAAAAAAATGCAAGTAAGAGGGCCAAGGCCATGTATGCATGAATAGGGAAATTTAAGGCTATAACAGATGCCCCCTAATGTGTGAGGTCATAAGAGAAAATGATGGCTGAAATACATTACAATATCTTCACCAATGTACTAAATCGAGTGAGCCCGGGACCAGAGTTCAGGAGGTGCCATCTACAAAACAACAATTGTCTCTCTGAGGTGGGCACACCCATGCTTGGGATGAAATAAATCATGGATGTCAATCAACTACACTACAGATCCATGTAATATAAATATATAAAGTGTAGCCTTGAGAAATACATAGTGTATCTACATCTCAAAATCAAAGATATACAAATATAGTATCCATATTCAAGAAGCTAGTGACACCCGATGGCTGAAGATGAGGTATTCATAGCTCAAGCAACAACTTCAAGATATTCAAAACTTAGGTAGGAGTATATGGGAGTGCATAAATCACTACCCTGACTTCTTCGATGACTCACCCAGAAAATACATGAGGATCTCGATGATCATGTAGATAACTTCGTCGATTTTGAATCAGGACTTGATTGGACTCTTGGGATGGCCAACTCATGAAGTCAAGAGAAAAATTGTAGAAGGGATGACTCAGATTGGGTGAAACTTCCCTTGGAAAAAAGAATGAAAGATGATTAGACTCATGCAACATGACATTGACATAAGTTCATGATGCAGGAGGAAACACAAACTCTCCATGTGTTTGGAAGAGTAACCAAATGGAGGAGGACACAACTCTATGTAGCAATAAAAACTTCCTAAGGTCATACTAGATCCCAATTCTTGATGAACAAACAAAAGGATGTGCTTTGTCCAAGGGAGACTCTTTATGATGCCAAAAAAAGAAAACATGTTTCCCGTCCCCTCTTTTTGGATATTTGATTATTTTGTCTTTTTCAATTTTTTAAACATCTTGAAAAAGAACAAAATAATGCTACGTTACAAAGGAGGAACGAGTGTCGCAAGAAATCATACTAGTTCCAAGCACAAGAAACATACTAATGCTTAGATCAAGGAGACATGTGCAGGAAAATGACACTTGGGGAAAATTCCTCCATGGGTCAAGGTGTTAGGTCGTAGAGGAAAAAAGTGCTACAAGGCTTGCGTATAAGGCATGCTTCAAAGGTTTAGGTGAGAGAAACATGGAGATGACATTAGGCCAAAGACGCAGAGATGCAAATATGATTAAGAAAGACACAATGAAAATTCCTTCAATTTAATTTAATGATCCCAAAGAAGGTAAGCTCGATAGTTTTTTCACATTTAGAGTGCCTAAAAAACCCCGTAAAAGAAGACTCCAGGGAGTACTGTTTTTGGAGATAGTCTAGTCAACTCGAAAAAGGGGTAAACTTGCACCGAAAGGACATCTATTAAAACCATTTTAATGAGTGTCACAAAGACAAGATCAGTCGACAATATTTTCAATTTTAAGGAGTTTGAAAAGAGGTTAACTATGGACTAACAACCTTTTCCTGAGTTTAGTCTCCTTAGCCCAAAAAAGTATAAAAGTTACTGAGGAAACCTCTCTCGGCGAGACGAATCTCTTGAGGCATACCTTTTTCCGCTATAATCTACAGGATGGAAAAAGGGTTAAACTCATGCCAATAGATGTTCTTCTAGACCAATTTAACGAGTGTGAGGGAACAATGTCACTCGATGATATTTTCAATTTTAGGGAGTCTGAAAAGAGCTTAACTATGGACTCTGTGGGGGTTCATTTTTCGTAAGTAATCTCCAAGGCCCGAAAAAGGTGATAAACCAAAACCAAGGAGAATGTTCCTTTTTCGAATAATTAGTCCCTCAAGCCCGAAAAAGGGTTAAATGTATGCCTGAGAATACTCTTCTAGTGAACCGAAGTTCCTAGAGCATACCTTTATTCGTGAAATTGACCATCCGGACCAAAAAAGGGGTAAATTATCGTCAGATAGACGTGCCTTCAAATTTGAGTTTGGAGAGCGTGAAGGGAAACAAGATTGCTAGACAATATTTTCATGTTTAGAGAGACTAAAAAGGGCTTAAATAAGACTCCAGAGGACTACTTTTCTCAGTTAATCTGGACAATATCTAAAAGAATAAATATAGTCTTGTCGGATGTTGCTTTCAAATTTAAAAGCGAGGTTGAAAGACAACAAAGCATGCTCATTTGGGAGTCCCAAGGGTGAGGCCAAGAATGATGGTGCATCAGACGAATGAGGCTCAAACTCGTAATCATGAGAGGACTAACAAGGACTCCCGAGCCTATAGTCATCACTGACAACATGGATGCCAAAATGCAACAAGGATCTACCTAGGACATCCATGTAAAGGTAGGCTCTACCACCTAATTGCGACACTTCTAGAGCAACAATGAAGGTTCTGTGTCGCACCTTGATGGGGTCGATCCTATGGAAAAGTAGAAAAGTAAATGATATGAATAAAGTTGAGGTGAAATCCTAACTTATATGCAAAAAGTTGGAAAAAATGACTTTTACCAAAGGATACCAAAAAGTGACCCATCCCCTAAAAGTTACCAAACCAAAATAAAAAGTGTGTCAAAACATCCAATAAGAAACTCGGAATAGGAATCAAGCGATCACCAAGCCAGGAAAAATGACAAAGGGGGTCAAAAAGTGGAAAAAAAGGCCAAAAAGGTTTATAAATAGAAGTTGACAGCTCATTTTCACCATTGCAGTTTGAAATTACCCAAAAGGAGAAAGAAACCCCTTTGCTAAAAAAGTCGATTATGGGAGCTTCAGTGGATGAAATGAACTTCTGCTTGGACCAAGTAAGTATAATTTCATCCCTCTTGCAATTCAATACTTCCTTTATGCATTTAATTTTGTTTTGGAGGGAGTGCACTCTCCTAAAAAGAGTGGCCTTGCATGTACACAAGTTGTCCAAGGACAACCCGCGTATGTACTCAGGAAGAAAACACATTGCCTGTGTACATACACAACTATGGCCAATACAACCCACATACACCCTTAAAATATTTGAAAAAATAAAAAGCAAGAGCTAACTTCCTCCATTTTTTCCATGGAACAGGATGTATGTCCACTGGAGGGAGAGGGAACACGAGGATATAAACATACTAGTCGAAGAGGACCCTGTAGCCATGTTCGCACTGAAATAGTGCAGCCTATGGAATCTCTTCCAGTGTCCTTTTATGAGGGAAAAAACCAGATTGTTGAACACCCTTGTTGATTACTGGCACCCAGATGCAGAGGCATTCATGCTAGAGGGACAGTCATTGACTCTGACTACTGAGGATATCTACTTCTTGACTGGCCTCTCTAGGATAGGGGAACTAGTCAATATGCAAACATTCCCCCCTGGGCCTTTCAACATCGAGGACTACATATGGATGTACTGTGAGGCTGGCACTCAGAAGGTTGTTTCTCAGGTGCCTATTCATAAGATCACCAAATTGACTCTGTGAGTGATCTTACTACGAAATAGGGGAGGGAGGACCATAGAGGCCTTCAACGACAAGTTTTTTGACTAGTGGGCACGATAGATTCTAAATATTGAGGACTACCCCTATGTTGGGATCAACGTTTCCAGGGATCTATACATGCCCATGCCTCTTGGAGAAGAGAGAGGAGAGATAGGTAACTTGTTTTTAACATTATTTAATTGTTTAATTGTTTTTATATATATCATTTTTATTTGTGTATAGAGTACTGAATTTTATGTATCTGCTATGTACAGATGTGGGACCAGTGTGCCCAAAAGACTTCCCGAGGACTTGGCCATGTCCTCGAACAGAGTCGGGACCAACAGCATCTGACGTACCAGTAGCCGCAGGGGGACCTCCAGCCAAAGAGGCTGAGAGAGTTTTGAGACGGGCAGAGTGCAACCTCACTGCGCTCACTTGCACAATACCCATGGCCGATATCGAGGATCTCCCACCTTCCATGCAACCTCATGTGGTGGGGTTTCCATGGATGTAGGTCCAACATTTTCGAATTTTATCCAACATTGTTGTTCATTATGGCAGGGCGAATAGGCCTCGAGCTTATATAGGCTAGACTTTTGATGTGCCGAGGGCACCATTGTACATGCATTTTTTGAGGGCATAATCCCAATGATGTATACTGGACATTATTTTTGAGGATTTTGCGCCGACCTATGTACTCATGACACATTTTATGTATGTATATATATATATATACACACATCTTATTTGTCTTATGGATCACATTTTTTACAAATGTATATACATGTGTATGTGTGTGCTTCTCTTTCTATGTGTGTGAAACATGGAAATTTAATATTTGATTAGCTAGAGTATCTTTCATATGATTAAATCTCCTAGGAACATGGATATATGTAATGTAATCAATGTAATGGTATAAGAGACGTACCCTAAGGAAACGTCGATGCAAAGTAGAATCATAGACGCAATAAACTCCATTTAACTGAGACACAACCAGCTGAGCATCTAGGAAGACCTGGAGGTGTGAAATTCCATGTGACAAATTGTCACAAAGTAACTCTATCACTGTGCTTTACTCGACGACATTGTTTGTGGCGCCACCTAGACAAATACCGCCGAAATATAGCAACTGGCCTCTAGGTGTGAAAATCACCCAAGATGTCGAAGAAAGCCTCCGAGTGTGTTGGCTAGCATCGTCTGCGAACCCAAAAAGCACCTCTGATTCACTTGACATCTACCACAGTGAAAAACAAGACATAAATAACTACACGTCCACAAAACAAAAAGACAAAAAACTGTATAAGAACTATACATATGTACAAGAAGTCACCCAGGTGACCAACCTAAGAGTATTACTTCTTGAGGTAGAGCCCATTTATAGGCTCCACCAAGGCATTTCCTTGAAATTCAACCAGATGGTAAGCGCCCTTTTTGAAGTCCTCTTTCACAATGAACGGTCTGAGCCACATGGGTTTGAACTTGCTTGACCCCAGGGGGTCTTTGTCTTGATCATAGACAAGGAAAATATCGCCTTCAGAGAAAATCTGAGGATGAACAGACTGATCATACTGACACTTGACTCATTTCTTATGAGCCTCATTGGACGAGGCTGCATCACAATGTTGGTAATCAAGCTTCTCGAGATATAGTAGGTGTCCCTCAAGCGGTGAAGTTCCTGGCAGTAATTTCATTGCTAATTTTAAAGACGAGATCCGACACTCAATAGGTAAGACTGCTTCCAACCCATATACGAGTTGAAAATTTGAAAACATGAAGGACGTCTTCATAGACGTTCGGTAGGCCCATAAAGTTGAGTACAACATCAAATGCCAATTTGACATGGCAGAATGGATCATCCACTGAAGAATAGTCTTGAGAGACTTATTCACAACTTCAACCTAACCATTCGCTTGTGGGTAATAAGGTCATGTTGGTTTTCCATTCCCTTTTATCCATTGACCCCAGTTCATAACCAAGAATATTTCCAACAAAAATCCCTTAAAGACTACTGGCCCCTCTAGTCACCCATAAGGCAACATAGTACATAGAGTGTACTACACAATCTCACCCAATATAGCTCTATGGGTGGCTACAAAACTCAGGTGTTTTCAACTTGAGACTGGGTGAGATCTGCACTTTAACCTTTATTCAGTTTATTCAACATCTAGTATAACATTATGCATGCATGTGGTACAACAGATCTACTAAGTTACTTCATTCATTCACCATTCATCAACTAATCAGATGAAAAAGAACATTCATTCAGTCACACAACACAGTGTTACGATGGCTCACCCCCTCCTAGGCTACATCCACACAGATATAGCTCTAATGATTTTATTATAGTTTGGAAATATCCATGCCACGCATGGTTACAATCTTAGTCTTCTTTCTTCCCACAGGTGCATCGATCCCTGCGAGGCTGACTAGATCGCACCAGGATCCTCAGCCTACAATATAACCCTTAGGATTGATTCGCTCATGTCCCTCCTAGCTCCCTAGTAAGTCATACCCTCCCTACAATATCTTCCTGTCTTCCTATATCTCACCTTCCTCCCTCTTTTTATTCCTTGTTCTCTCCCCCTTTATCTATGTATCTATCTCTTCTATTTATCTTTGGCTCACCATCCATTACAATGTATTACAAAAACCCTAACCCTAGCGTCGTTAGGTCTTCCATGAATATGCACGTGCTTCTTTTCCTTCCAGCTATCTCTTTCCTCTTGCATGCCTTTCTTCCCAAAATAGCCTTTCTTTCTGATTCAACCTGCTTCCAACAGGTCCCCAACACTAACATGTGTCTCATCCTGAGCCACCTAACCCTGGTGTGTGTCGTCAATATCTCTTGCGATCTCTTGGAACTTCTCTGTGAGCTATGTTTCTTGCATTTGGGTCTGTGAAATATTCTCCTTGGTTTCATCCAATACCTGCACTGCAATCTCATCGCTGACCATCCCTGCGCACTTTGCCTAGGTTTGTGCCATATTTGTTTTTTCTTCTTCTTCCTATGCAATGACCTCTGTTTCCCGCTCCTGGAGCAGTTCCATTTGAGCCTGGTGCTCCTTTTTCCATGTTTGTGCGACTATGATTTCTGCCTACAGTTTCATCATATCCTATGCTCCTTTGATGCGCTTTGTGATTGGCATTGTCTTATGCCTCTGCTTGAGGTCCTGGATAATTGTTCTTATGATTTCTTCTTCCTAGTCCCACTGCTGGACCTATTGATCCTCTTCCAACTTCATCCATAGTTGTGTTTCTTTCTCAAATAAGTCGCCCACCGCCTAGACTTGTCACTCTATCTCCTTTATCTACGTTGTTTCCTCCTGCTTCCTCTGCTCCTTCACCTCTGGTGGAGTGGTAGGTATGAGTTACTCCTAGAGGTGCTTGATCTCCTATTTGTATTGATCGATTGTCTACACAATATGATCAATCTTTTTTGTCACCATGAGTTTAGTCATCTGGGCACTCTTTGGGATTTTCTCATAGGCTACAACCAATTTCTTCTCTAGCCTATCCACGTGGTCTTTATCGTCTTTGGTCTCAAGCTTATCCTGCTTGAGTACCAATTCCAGATCGTCCCTATTGTCTTTTTCCTATTGTAATTCTACTGTGTATGTGCATGTGCAAGACTATACCTCCTATGTGACACTGACTTGTAGTTTATACAAGGCCTTGGTTGGTATCCATGTCAATACCAACTGTATTTGAGACAAGTCCTTTAGGGGTGTCTACCCCACGATTTCATCCATGTGCAACATGTTGAGTGTGACGTCAAATGTCTAGCTTGGTTGTGTTTTCGTCTAGATCTTGTCCTGCTCGCTTGATCCAGCTTTGCCTCCTATCCATGATGTTGATGGGACCATTCCTACACTCTTGTTGGTTTCCTATGCTTCTCCAAACGTCTCGAGGAGTTTTCCCATGCATGTCAGTTCTTCCTCAATTATGTCCCTTTGGCGCGCAACATTATCAAAATCCTCGATTGTGTGATTCTGGATCATTTGGGCCACCATATCTGCATCATCCTCGATGATCGTGTATCCTGGGAGCGTTTTGTGTGCCTTCACCTTCTTGTACTCACCCCTCATCTAGATCACTGGCCTCTTAGTCTGGCCTTGCTCTTATGGAGTAGCACTTGATGTGGTTCCCCATGCTATCTCAACCTGTTTGTGTTGTACCCGTGGAACCTATGTGTTATTCTTCTTCCCCTCCTGGGTGCCTGTCTTGGATGCCCCCCCCTTTTTTTTTGTGGCTTGTTCTGACCTATCCTTGGTTTCTTGGGCACCGTTATCTCTTTGGCATGTGTTTGTTCCTATCTTACCTCCTCCTCCTCTATTTATGTGGGTATTTCTTGATTGAGGACTAGAATCCTCCAGTCATCATCCCAATCCTTAATGGCCATCTCTATGTCCTCCTCCTTGATGCAATAGAAAAGTTGTAGCCATTGATTATCCATATCTTTCTATGCCTGGATCCACATCACATGTCTAGTGGCTTTGAATTTGGATATTCCCTGATACTATGCGATTTCTTCTGATGTCACCCTCCAAGTGTTGGTGATGTTTTCATGTAGGTTGTTGAGATATCCTTCAAATATGGCTACATTCTCCTTTTTGTTCTTGGGGTCCAAAGCGGACCCCAATGATACGTATCGCGCTCCGTGGCAAGGATTGGGTCTAGTGGAAAAGAATGAATACTTCGGCTCCTTCCATCTGATCAAGGCTATCAGGATGAGTAGCCATGAATAATGAAATTCTGTCCCCGGATCCTGCACGTCTTTGTAGTCATCTAGGAACATATTCAACAAATAAAGAGCCCAGCTGAGTGTGGTGCCCTCTACACACTGTGTTGCAGTTGCAACGACCCCGATCGAGACTTCCTCCTTGTAGAATTTCCTTAGTAATTTGCATGCCATAATTTTTGTGGCCATTCTTGTCGCGACGCCACTGATACGCTTGATCATGATTCTGTGTGACCCCCTTTCGGTACCATATTTATTTTTCATTTCCTCGGCCATTTATTTTTCCTTCATCTTGTCCTCAAGAAACTGCACGGGATCCTCACCCCGTGATGGCAGCCCTGTGATGTATGTGATGAGCTCTACGTCTATTGAGACGAGATATTCCAGCCATAGGTATCCGCCATGGGTGACTGCCATCAGTTGCTTGACACAATTGTTTGCATACTAGCCCCTCCTAAAGTGTGGGATGTCCAGTAGGCCTAGAATCCTATTTTTGGCTAGTCCCACTGCCCACTGGGATTGTTGATTAATTGGTTCGCCAAAGGGTCCTATACCCACAGTCTGTAGGTAGACTTGCTTGGAGAACTCTGGGAGCTTGTCAATTTCTATCGTGTCATGGTCTAAGTACCTTGATTTCTCCACGTGGCCTAACAAAGTTTTTTTATACGTACCCCTTCTAGAATGCGCAACAAGATAATGGTTGTGGTGGATTTCCTGCCCGGTGACCTTGGTATCACCTGCTTTCCCTTCCACTGTGGTGGTTGAATTGAGGTTCCAGCCACCATTGTTCTCTCTTGTTCATACTCATCTGTTCGGTCAGTGACATCTTCCACTATGCCCTGTTGTGGTTGTTTCAATGTGGTTGTGTGTAATCCCTCTGGCATAGTCTTTTCCTCCTAGTTCAGGACCGTCCCATTAACTCTCAGGTGCTCTTCAAGGTTCTCAAAGTACAAATGACTGTGTGCTTCCTAGGATTGTTTTCCTTGTCCTCCTTCTGGTACATCTATGTCCATGCCCATTGGTTCTTTCTGTTGCGTTTCCTCCACAATAGGTGTGGGGCTTCCTGGTGTCATATCGGGCAATGAGATTTTTTCCACATTGATGACTTCTGGGGATGTAAATGGTTGTTGTTTTCTTTCCTATGCTCGAGGTGAGGCTCTAGCATTTCTTTGGGTTTGTCAGCCAGTTTTTTTTGGTTCTCCTTGTTTGGGTGGTGTCATGGTGTTCAGGTTGTTGTCTGTCGAACATGGTGGCCTTTGTAAGCTCTGGGAATTTCGCTCTTGGCTCTGTATTCTCTGTTTCTCTCTTCTTTTCTTAGTTGAAAAATAACCTTCCCAGTCTCGTGTACCATTTTGTATATGGATTTGGTGAAGCTTCTTGGCAACATTACCCAATTTGTGTTTTAATTGAATTGGTGCCTCCCGTGTACTTGTTATTGAATTCTCTTGTCATCACCAATTGGCACGATTAATGAGGCATCCCATCAGTCAGTTTTGTTATTTAAGTTTTATAGTCATCATCCGTTGGCAATTGTTTTCCATGTACTGCTTTCCCGTTGTTTCCGATTTCCTTATTTTAGTGATCGTTGGCCTTATCCTCTATCATGTTGGCATTCCTGAGTGTGTGCACTCATTCTCTTCTCAGTGCCCTATGCCTTTGTTAAATGTTGGTCTTTTTTTTTTCCCATATGTCGACTGGCCCTATACAACTTCAATCATCTCCCATTGATTATCCCTCTGAGTTATGTTCCTCCAAAATCCTTCAATTGTACAACTCCGACATCTTTGATAGAATTTACTTCATATGGTCCTAACGAGTGCATTCTGAGTTTTCCTGGGTGTTGAAGGGATTTTTTGCCGTATATTAAGACTAGATCTCCTTCCTTGAAACCCTTCCTCTTTATATGTTTGTCATGCCAAGATTTTTCTCTTTCTTTCTGGACTTCCTAGTGGAACCCTACTAGAATCTTATCTTCCTCCATGATCATCAACTGATTTATCCTTTCCTAAACTATGCATTTTTCCATCATGTTTTTAATTGTTGCTACGCGTAGACTAAGCACCAAAAAATCTAATGGCACCACAAATTCTTATCCGTACACTAGTCTGAATGGTGTTTGTCCTGCCAATTTCTTGCATGTGGTCCTATATGCCCACAATACCAATGGTATCTTTAAGTCCCAATCATCCCTATTAACATTGCATATCCTTGTTAGTGCATTTTCAAGGATCATGTTAAAGGCTTCCACTGTCCCATTTGCTTGGGGATGATATGGTGTACTCTTTTTATGATGAACTTAAAATTCCTCATTCATAGCCTTAATAGTATTGTTAATGAAGTGAGTACCTTGGTCACTCATCAAAATCCTTGAGAAACCAAATCTAGTGATCACTTGTTCGCAAAGGAAGTGTGATGTTGTCTTTGCATTGCAATATTTTACTACTGTTTCTTTCGCCCATCTTGTCTGGTATTCCATTGCAGTGATAATATACCTTGCTCCTGACCTTTTTGTGGTTGGGTTAATTGGTCCCACAAAATCTATTTCCCATTTGTCAAATACTTGCAAAGTTACTTGTGGTCACAGAGGCATCTCGTCCCTTCTATTTTTTTTACCGACCCTCTGACAAACATCACATTTCTAGCAGTATTCCTTTGAGTCCTTGTGCATGGTTGGCCACCATAGTCCTATGTGAAATACCTTATGCGTGATAGATTTTCCTGCATAATTCCCTCTTGCTATTCCCTCATGGGCTTATACTCAAATTCTAGGTATTTCATGTTCTAGCACACATATTCTCAATATACTATCTGAACCCATTTTGTATAAGTGTCCTACAAATAGCTAGTAGTCTACATCCTTGAATACCAAATTCTTCTTCTGCGCGGTGTTATATTCTTGTGGTGCAGTTCCTATACTCAAGTACTGGATAATGTCTGCGAAGTATTCGTCAGCAATCTGGACTGAAAATAATTATGCGTCCAGAAAGTTGTCCTCTATATTTGTAGGTTCCTCCCCATTCATGATCCTTGACAGGTGATCAAGTCTTGCATTCAACTTTCCTGGCTTGACTATTACTTCGAAGTCAAACTCTTGGAACAATAATAACCATATGAAAATTCCCCCCCCCCCCACACTAGCTTGTTGATGAGGTATTTGAGCACTGAATGGTCAGTGACTATCTTGAAATGTTTTCCTAATAAATAATGTCTGAATTTCTAGAGCACGTAGACCATATCTTGGCCTTCCCTCTCTGTAGTGTTGTATTTCTACTCCGATTCTGATAGTTTTCTTCTAGTAAATTCTATAGGATGATCCAATTCTCCTGCTCCTGGTTGCGCCAAAATATCTCCAAGTGTTATGGTCGATGCATCTACATGTACATGGAATGTCTTCTCCTAGTCTGGGAATACTAGTGTTGGTGCGGTTATCATCTTCTCTTTCAGCGTATCCAGACCATGTTGACAATCTTCATTCCACTGTAACTTTGTGTCTTTCCTTAGCAATTTCTCCATTGGTGCATTGATCTGCATGTACCATTTTATAAATTTCATGTAGTATCTTGTGTGTCCCAATGTTGCTCTTAGTTGAAAGACTATTTTTGGTGGTGGTAGGTTAACAATTACTACAATCTTGGTAGGATCTACTAGAAAACCTTACTTGCATACTATATGGCCCAATAGTATACCAAAATGTATTATGAATATGCACTTCTTGATGTTTAACGATATCTGGCATTGCCTGCATCTTTCTAACATCATTTGTAAGACCTCTACATGGTATTTCAACATACTATAGAATGTCCAATCGTCCAAGTATACCTCTAGAAACGGCTAGATAAATTCTTTAAATGAAGCTATGACCATTCTGGAAAATATTTTTGGTTCATTCTTCAATCCAAACGACATGACTATATACTGGTATGATCCCCGTTCTATGGAAAAAGTGGTCTTGTATCTTTCTTCTAGTGCTATCTTGATTTGATGGTATCCTAAGAATCCATCGATGAATGAATAAGCTTCCTGTCCTCCTACATTTTCCAAGAATTCATCTGTGAATGGGGTAGGGAACGGGTCATGTAAGCACAGATCATTCAACTTTATCAAGTCTATGTATATTCTTATCCCCCCTTGTTTCTTCTCCTGAACTACCATTGGGCTTATTCATTCAAATTCTTCTACAAGCTCTATGATTCCATCCTCCAACATCCTATCAATCTCAACTTTTACTTTTTTCTTATATATTGGGTTTAGTCTATATGGTCACTTTCTTATTGGTCTTGCCTCATCTCTGAGCGGTATTTTCATTTCGCCTAGCTTGCTCTCTATGCCTTTCATTTCTGTGAACGTTGTTAGGAACAGGTCATTTTACTCACGTAGTAACTCTGTTATACTTTCTACTATTTCTCATCCCAATAGTCTCCAATGCCTAGCCATTTAGGGATTATCCACAGTGCTGATGTTGACTTTCTTCACCTTGATCAATGCAGAAATTGCTTCTAATTCTAGAGGTGGAACCTCCACTTCTCTCTCACCTTCAACTTCCTCAATTTGAATATCATGCAGGTCATATTCATCTGGTACTTTTTCCTACACATGGTAGCATGAGATTAGTTCTTTCAATGTCTGTATGCTTTGTTGTTATTTGTCCTTTAGAAGTTTAGATTTTGGTTCCTTAATGAATATCACCCCTCTTATTTGTTTAAGTGTTGCATCTATGTTGGGTTTCTCATGCTCAAATGATAAAGTGACTGTAAAGTTTTGTTGTAGTACTATCCATCTCTTGGTTCCTTTGCGCAGTTCTTGGTCTGCGTACTAGTTTGTTGGGATGCCCTCTAATGTGTGTACAAAATGGTGAGGCCATTCCTCTGGTGGTGTCAGTTTCCATAGTGCACTGCACTTCTCCAAGTGTCCTAATGGTGCCCCCATCCATCATATTTCTATTGTTGGTTCCTTCTTTGTTCTATGCCCAACCTAATGTGTAGTAACCGCTTACATTGGTACCAATCCTTGATTGTTTATTTGTGCGCACCCCACCATCTCCCAGGGGTTGCCATGAGTGCTATATCTACTAGTGCTAAGAGTCTCTGATTTTCTAACACATCATCTTTGTAGTGTGTCAATAATTCTTCTAGATATTTCACCCCATGGAAAATGGGTGCTTCCCTTATCTCTGTACCTACCCATCTTATTTCGCGGTCTATTCTTGCGCATATTCTTGTGGAAACTTCATGTAACCTATGTTGCCAATTATTTAAACCCATATTTGAGTCTGACACACATGAGGTGATGCTCCACCAACTGAGTATCCCATATGCAATTGGGTTTACATAATCCTAATATTGCGTAGTTGTTCTGTACAACTGGATAATTTCCTCTAGGTACAAGCAAGTAGGTTGTATGAACCTTTCCCCTTTTGATGGGTCTAAAGGTGCAATGACCCTGTATTCTCCTGAATCGAAGGTCATTTTATGCGTCTTTAAGTTGATTATGGCCTAGTTATCAAACACCCAATCCAAGCCGATCAAAGTTGGATAAGGTGTTGTTTCTTCCACTATTTCTATTACTTCGAAGTCGACTTTAGTCCGTACTCCATCCAGGTCTACTATCACCCCTTTTAGTCTTCCAATTGGTAGAACTTTGTTTTGATTTTCTAGTTTCAACTGAACTAGTGAATATCCTAATGTGGGCTCTCCCATACATTTCCATGTCTTTTTGGGTAATACATTGACTTCGGATCCTAAATCTAGTATCATACCTCCCATGTTGAAATCTCCAATGTTGGAGTTAATCTTGAACTCCCTACTTGTTCTCCTCCTTGTATGTAGGTGATTGACTATTTTTTGTTCTATCTTTCCTTCTATCTCTACACTACATATTTCTATAATATTTTGTAATACTTTGACAGGGGCTCCATTTCTTTGGTGATCCAATGATAGGGGCATCTCGTACTCTAGTACTTCCTTACTATGTTGTGCAGTTGAGGTCGACACAATGTCTGGCTTCAAAAATTCTTGTCTGGCTTGCTTAAATATATCCTTCTCGTTCTGCACATCAAACATCTTCCTTGGTTCGACATTCTTCTTCACCCATGGGTGTTGTACTGGATATTGCCTTGTTACATCATTTATTTTTTTATCTCCTATGCGTATAACTATGTTGATGTTTCTTCCTTCATCTCTCGCTTTTGCTAAAATTCACTCAGCATTCTGATTGTTATGATTCCTCTTTTCCTGGATATTTCCTAGTAGCATAAGACACTCTTTTGTGTCATGATCCGATGCGCGACAATACATACATGTCGTTGGTGGAAGTGGACATTCTCTTGCATAGTGTCCTGGTTGTTGATAGTTGTGACATACCACTAGTCCTCTACCTATTCCAAAGCTGCCTCTTTCTCTTCCTCCACCTCTTTAACTATCTTGGTCCCCTCGTAGCATGTTATACTGAGGTTCTTGGTTATACTCCGTCGTATTATAGTGTGGTTGTGCAGTGTTACACTGTGGCTACATAGTGTGGTATGGTTTCTGCACGATGTTGTACTGTGTTGGTATTTGATTAAACTAGATTATGGATTGCCTAGTCATCATCTCTGCCTGTACCTAATATGCATATGATGTCCTCTCTCTCATAAAGTCCATGGTTCTATAGTATTTGTCAACATGGCCTACTGACTTGCAAAAGTTTCAATATGAACTCTTTGGGACTGTTTGGTACTTCTGCATCATTGGGCAACAATATGGATAGTGGCCCTATTTCTTACAGATTTCGCACCATAGTCCTCATGTTGGTAACATATTTGGAATTCTTGCTACCATGCATTGCGCGAATGTCGGACATTCGTTCTTATGGTGTCATTTTTTCCTACATGTGGTACACCAAACGAATTCCCTTTTGTCCTTGTTCTTATTTTGGTTTAGTTGGAATGTTAAGTTCTTCATATCCTCCTTCATTTCCTCGATGGTTGGATCTGTCTTCTGATATTGGTTTTCTTTCAGTTGTAGGGCTTCCTAGAGAGCCTCTTCCTACGTATGGAAATTTTGTTGTCACAGTGGATATTTCAAGTGTGGTAATAGTGAGTTGATGAATAGATGCCCATGTTTCATATATTTCATTGCATATTTCATCTTTCCTTTCAGTTGCTTGAATCTCTAGTCAATCTCCCATACAGATTCTCCTGGTTTCTATCTAATATCTATCATCTTAGTCATGTATTGGTCCTTTGACCTTGGCTTCTGAAACTCATTTATCAACAACTTATTGATATCTCCAATCATTATGGTTTTCCCTAGAGGATTGTTTGTGGATAAACTCATATACCAATCTAGTGCGTGATCCCTTAATGTGATAGCTAACTGTGCAAGTTTAGTGTCGTCATCTGTGATCTTTTTTTCTTCCCGAATATTTTCATAGATAAACAGGTTCTTCTCCGGGTCCTTCGATGCTTCTCCTTTGAATTCTAGTATCCTGATGGTTGGGTCATGTCTCGCCATCTTAAATGTTGAACTAGTACCTCCGCATGGTGTGGATATTTGACTACTTCTTCCTGAACTAGCTCCCCCATTTGTTGTTCCCTGTGTAGATCTACTTTCTACTGTTTTCCTTCTCCCAAAATTCGGTTGTCTAAATGGTGGTGGTCTTCTTGGTGTATTAGTCACACATGGGTTTACGAGTTCCACACTGACATTGATATGGATAGGAGTGCTTCCTTCTACTTCCTCTCTTGGACCTCTTATCTTCCTTTCATATGTCATGCGTAGGATTTCCTCAATATACTCCACAACCCGAAGATACTCTACCTCCTCTTCATCACTTTCCAAGCCTTCCCTCATGGCTACGACTCTCTTCTTGGTGTTCACCTTGTATTGGTAGGGTAATCCACTCCACGTCCTTCTAGTTTTTTCCATCATCCATCATAATTTGGTCCGAGGCCTCATACTTATTTCCTTTATCCCCTTCTCCTTCCATTTATCCTTTTCCTGTCAATGTTTCCCCCCTACCTCCATGCACACAAGGAATTTTAGTTGTCTGACTCCATTGTCATTACACCTTTGTTGTACAGAAATATCTCAATGGAAGTATATAATGATCTGAGATACCTACCTCAAGGTCCCTTCAATAATTCTTGTTCAACTGCATCGTATGACTTTTCTATATCTACTTAAAACTCTATGATGAATTCGAAAACAATGTTGTCTAACCAAAAATCTACTACGCGCGGAAATTTATTATCAACGGATTGTAGCTGCATGATTTCTTTGGGATTCCACTCCAGTTGTCTGATCTGATTCGTCAGATGGTTCTCTTTCAATATTTTGATCCACTCCTACAATATGTGTGGGAAATCAAAGAAAAATAATTCATGCAAGTCAGTGAATACGTACTTGTCTAGATACTTGTGCGACGTTAACTTGGGGTTTCTGTTATTTTCTATGCAAACTCTAGCTCCTTTGTCTTCAACCAGATTTGGATCTCTTCCTTTGTGGGATTCCACGGTCTCAACATACCCTTTTAGCTTCGCATTCTCTCACCTTCTTGTCGTTCGATCTGGTATTCTTTTGACACATCTTCCACAGATATCATGTTTTCAATCCCATTTCCTTCCAATCAGCCGACAACAAAACCATTTGTTGGTTTTCCATTCCCTTTTATCCATTGACTCCGGTTAATAACCAAGAATCTTCCCAACAAAAATCCTTTAAAGACTATCATCCCCTCTGGTCACCCAGAAGGCAACGCAGTACACAGAGTGTACTACATAGTCTCACCTGAGATATCGCTATGGGTGGCTAGACTACTCAGGTGTTTGCAACCTAAGACTAAGTGAGATCTACACTTTAACCTTTATTCATTTTATTCAACATCTAGTATAACATTATGCATGCATGTGGTAGAAAATATATACTAAGTTAATTCATTCAACATATCTACTAAGTTACTTCATTCATTCACCATTCATCAACTAATTAGATGCAAAAACACATTCATTCAATCACACAACACAGTGTTACCATGGTTCACCCCCTCCTGGGACACATCCACAAAGATCTGGCTCTAAGAATTTTATTATAGTTTGGAAATCTCCATGTCACACATGGTTACAATCTTAGTCTTCTTTATTCCCACAGGCTCATCGATCCCTGCAAGGCTGAATAGAACACACTAGGCTCCTTAGCCTATGATCTAACCCTCAGGATTGATTCTCTCCTATCCCTCCTAGCTCCCTAGTAAGTCATACCCTCCCTATAGTCTCTTCTTGTCTTCCTATATCTCACCTTCCTCTCTCTTTTTCTTCCTTGTTCTCTCCCTATTTCTTTATGTATATATATATTCTATTTATCTTTGGCTCATCATCTATTACAATGTATTACAAAAACCCTAACCCTAGCGTCGTTAGGTATTCCATGCATGCACACGTGTTTCTTTTCCTTCCAGTTGTCTCTTTCCTCTTGCATGTCTTTCTTCCCAAAATAACCTTTCTTTCTGATTTAGAACACTTCCAACAGGTGACAAATGTTCTTGCCTTAACCCAAGATTTGATGTTAATTCAATCATCATTTTGTTTTGGAGGTGACTGCCATGCTTAGTGACAATATTCTTGGGGATGCCGAACCTTTCTACTATATGTTAAAAATGAAAAGAGTCATTATTTCACCAATGATTTTGGAGATATCTATTGGAGTTGTTTCAACAATACTCTCCATATTACCCTCAACATAATCTGTGTGCATAGCCAAAGGATTAATAGGACAAGACCTATCTCCATTCATGGTCGAAACAAATTCTCCCGCCTCTATTCTCCTTAACTCGGGAAGGAAGTAATATCTATGATGAAGATCATCCCAGGGTTTGTCTGGACCAGTCAATGCCTCAAGAATTGCCTCTTCAAAGGGAAAGACCATGTTTAAAGGATCTATAGTGGAAAGAGAAGTTTGAGCCCAAATAGGCTCGAAGATTAGATCTAACTCCTGTGGGGGATTCGGATCGGGGTTGGCTAAAGTTTTCTAGACAATGTTGTACACAAACTCAGCCACGGACAAGGGCATGGCCATGCCAGGATGCCCTATCCCTTCCATCAAAGTCGATGGGGAAGGAAGAGTCCATGGATCATGAAATTAAATCATTCATAATGATGACACTTGAAATATTGTAGCCCTAGGCTAGTCGGGGACAACCGATATAAGATTGACAAGACCAATAGGCAACAGGTAATCGAAAGTTCCCATTAATGACAGACACAAACCAACACCTAAGTTGACAGTTTCGGGATGCAGATTATCAATCATCAGGACCATGGAAGTCCCCGATGAAGGGTTAGGACAGGAGAAGGAAAATTGGTCAATGGTCACAATCTGACCCTCATGCGGAAAACACAAGAGCCGAAAAACCATAGCATCCACTGCATGCATCACATAAGTCCAACTCCTTCCTAACAAAAGGTTGTAGTCGAGAGGAACATTGACCACTTCAACTTCGACACACAGGGTTTTTCCTCCCAACTGCATGAGGAAAGAAGGAATGATTCCATGAGGTCTGAATGACTGGCCGTCAAATGTTGTAAGAAACATAGGTGATGGAGACAAACCAGGTTGGCCAATGGCCTTCCAACATGCCAACAACATCATGCGATTCGAGGCACCCTCATCAACCACTATATGAAATATGTTCTGAATAAAATATTTCGTGGTGTAGGCCACTACTATCTAAAACACAACATGGTAATGGAGACGGGGTTTCAAGTCGGTTGGATCAAGCATGATCCCTCCTAGGTTACAAGTCTCTGTCGATCCCAAGGGGGATAACGAAGATTTTCTTTGCGAAGGGAAACTCTAGAGGACCTCCAAAGAAGACATCATGCAAGGGGTATGTGCCAAATATTCCACAACGGAGTAGTTCTGGGAAACCCTTATGTTCATATTGTGAGAAGCCTTTTTAAACACACCTTTTGGGATATGAGTCATCGCTTCACCCACCATCTTCTCAATATGGAGAGGATTCAGTGGGTTCATTCCTTCTTTTCCCTTTTGGACAGATTCTGACATTCTGTAATCTCGATCCATGGTCGCTATATTAGCCTCAACATTCATCATGTAAACATTAGTGGTTGGGTTATTACTGGTAGTCCTGAGCGGTCCCTGACTTCCCCCTTTCGTGCTCGACGATGCTGAAGCTTGAGCCATGTTTTTCCCATGTGAAAATGGGTTCGTCAGCACAATAGATTGTTGTTTCTCCAATATCTTTTGAGATTCCACAATTCAAGGGAACAAATGAGCCAGGTGGTCCTTCGCACAAAGGTTACATAGATACTTCAACTTTCTCTTCTTCATTTTTTCCCCGCTAGCATTGTTGGTAGCCTTTTTGTCCCCTTTACCCTTCTTGTTCTATTGTTTCTTCTTTCCCTCAGGCTGTTGGTTGGCCTTCAATTTCATCAACTACATACTATGTACGTCCAATGTTTGGGTAGGGGGAACAACCAAACCTAAGGTCTGGCTGGCCATAGTCTGTTGTATCGACAATTGTTGAAATTTATTTGACAATAGATCAATGGAATTTCCTTTTGTTGAGCCAACAATTCCATTGACATGGGGTCCAAACTTTTTCTTGGCCTTATCAAGAATATACTGTGGTGTGTCTAGAAAAATCTCATAGAGCATGTCGGATTGAGAGCAGATCAGTTCAAGCTGTCGCACTCTCATTATTGCCTCCTCTTCAGAAAAAACTCCAGAAGTCGCTACATCCTTGGAGATGGAAGGCACCAAAGACTTCAAGAACCACTCCAACAAGAAAGATGAAGGGACCTGGACCTTAATCAAGCTTTTTCTATGCCACCATTCTCTGATATGATCGAAGATATGGTCAGCCTTGGTTTGCTCAAAGTTGGCCAGCAATTCGGTGCCAGCATCGTATCTCATGGGAAAATGGAAATGGTTCAAAAAAACCATCTCCAAGTCGTTGAAGTAAGAATACCTCGAGCGGTCGAGCTCAATATACCATTTTGTGACACCCCCTATAAGAGTGCATTGAAAAAGGAACAAGTGGATGGAGTCATCTTTCCATTCTCGGATATGATCAAAGATATGGTCGACCTTAGTTTTCTCAAAGTTGGCCAACAATTTGGTGCCAGCATCGTATCTCATGGGTAACTGGAAATGGTTCAAAAAAACCATCTCCAAGTCATTGAAGTAAGAATACCTTGAGCGATTGAGCTTAATATACCATTTCGTGGCACCCCCTATAAGAGTGCGTTGAAAAAGGAGAAAGTGGACGAAGTCATCTCACAATGAGTTTAACAAGCACCATAAGTGAAATGTTTTCAAGTGATCACTCGGGTCTTCGCCAGGCTTGCCTTCAAATTTTAGAATATCCAAGGGAAACTTAGTCGGCATGGGGGGCCAATGCAAATCATGAAAAATTGGGTCATTGAGTAATCTCGACAAGTCTGGAAGATGTAGCATTGCTAGAAATGTAATTTTAGGTTGAGTACTATGTACAAGAAAAGAGGGTCCTAGATTTTGATTGGCACTAGGTTGCCAGGAAAATTCAAACTGTTGGCTAGGGTTCTGGTATAAACTGTGGCCTTGACCAATGTACGGAAGCTGCGTATGTTGGGATATCATTGGTTGATTCCCGTAATTGGATGACATATATTGCATGAGGATTTCTATCTGTGTTGTGTTCCAAGTATTTTTGAAGGGGATGCCCCCAGTTGATCCGACAGGTATAGCTACGGAGCCCTACCCGGTTTTCCATTAAGCATGGAAGGGGTTTCCCTCGACCAACATCCCTTGCGAGGGAACTGATCCTTTCCAAGGATTCCAAATACCTTGAGAGGAGAAAACTCCAGTTGTCGCCCCCTCTGAAGGAATAGTACCATGCACGGGGTTCTGCTTCCCAAAATCGGGATTTCCTCTAGCCGAGACAACAACCGAAGAAAAAGTGTTGTTCTCAAATGCGCTGAACAAAGAGAATGAAATAGATCCCACTGACGTTGTGTAAGACGAATGTCCTAAAGTTCCTACTCCAAACAATCTATAATTAACATTCGACCCGATTGGTTGCTAAAAAACACCACCGAGCGTGAACGACGGAGGTAGTATATGACCCCCACCATAAGAGATAGAATTAAATGGGATTGAAGTTCCCCTGGTTGACCCTTGCAGAGGAGCGTTTGAGCTCCCTACCCCCAAACCCATGGTTTGCAATGTGGAGTAGGTAAGAACCAAGTTGAAATCAAAGTTGGGCATCCCATATGAGAATGAAGGGCTTGTCGCACTCTAAGTAAAAGGAGTAGTGGTCGTCGTCGATGACGGTATCAGACCATTGCCCAAAGTAGAGGGAGTCGATACCATTGTGGTCCTAACCAACAAAGATGGGAGAAGAGGCAAGATGCCCCCTGCAGTTGTATCCGAAATGGGATTTTGAGGAATCTCGGAAGAAGTAGCAACATTTGATTCTATTGTCGCCTATAAAACTAACTAGAGCTCGGAAGGTGTCACCTCTGGAGTGACAACTTGAATTAAGATCGATGCCAACAAGTCAATAATCGGAGGGTTGGCTAGACCGATGGATTATGCATCAAGGTAAAAAAAAATAGGTTCCTCTGGAATTGAATAGTCTTCTCGTGGAGCAAGCTCGGGCACAGTTCCCTGTGGCTTGGTCGCTTCGAAAGACACTTGTTGGTCAAGTCTTCATTGTAACAGTGGCAGAGGTGGCTCCAATGTAACTGACAATAGACCCTGAAGCCTTCATGACTAGAAGAGTTGTTGATCTTCCACCTTTTGAAATGATCAATCGACATAGTAAAGCTTAACTAGCATTTAAACACCAAGCACACACTAAAAATTTCCTAAAATAAAAATCAAGCAGTCAACTATCTAGTATGAAGGACAATTATGTCAATCAACACTAGAGAAACTAACCGTTGTAAGTGAAACTCGAACACGGAAGCACCCTCCAAGTATACTCTGTGAAGTGTGATCTGACGTCTACCCCAGGTACCACAGTATAACCCCGTAGTCACTTGTGTAAGTCCCTAGAATACGGGTAACTAAGTTTCCATCTCGCATTCAGTCACTAGTTGGGTACAATCGACAATTGGGAAGATCACAATGAATAGGATAATAAGTCAAAAACCTATCAAGGGTATCGAGAGAAAATGGTCTGGAAGACAATAGAGGATATCAAATGGATTCGAGGTCCATGAAGCTCCATAGGAAAATGTAGTCGATAGTACTCCCAAGACAAATCCTCAATATGTGTTCCCCATTATGTTCATTCTGGCTTTGGAGGGGTTATCTCTGTCTCCTTTCCTCATGTGACCTCGTGTTTATGCCATGTGTTAGAGGGGGGTATCAGATAAATTTTACAACACTAGACTTAAGAAATCCCTAACTCATACTCCAATGTTTGATTTAACGGCCTTGAAGAGTTTCCTCTCCAACTTGATTCAAGGCCCTAACCCTAAACTAGTTGGTTGACCCTACAAACATAAAAAGTCTAGTTTATTTTAGATTAAGCATTATTTTTAAAGGCTTGATTTACTCATGGGATATCGTGGTGAAACTAATGGTGTTATAAGAGATGAAAAGAAGAATAAAATTAATGCACTTGAAAGAAAAATTACTTCAAATCCAAAATCAAAGTTTTATAACTAACTCTTTGTAACCAACTTTTCTTAACTAACTTTTCAAGATCTTGTAAAGAAAACCAAAAACCTACTTTCTCTTAAATATAAGATACTTATATTTCAATAAATCAAGAAATAACTTGAAAAATAAATTCTTTTTCCTTTTTTTCAAATAACCAACTCTAACTACTTTACCAAACTGAATATTTTTTTTTTTTTTTAAATTGCCTTAAAGAGAAAAATTGAAATAAATCTTTTTCCTTTTTCAAAGCAAGTAAAAAGAGGATAAAAAGACTGAAACAAGTTTGGAAAAAACCTTTAATCCCACTGGGGATCATAGGGATTCAATCAAGAAACCTAGAAGGCGGATTTATAATTCAACAACTTGCTTAAAACCCTTTTTTAAAAGTAAACACAAGAAAATAAAGAAGACAAGTAAACTAAACTCTAAACCTAGGCTATGCTTGTAAATAGAGACTCTGAACTGATCCAAGAAAACCCTGAGAAGTGTGAACTTCAATCGGGAAAGTGGAAAACTCCCTCTTTTTCAAAAAATTTCTTGAAACAGAGACGTGGGTTGTTGCATCAACAACCTCTGTATGTACATAGGTTGTTTACTAAGTAGAGCGCATATGTACATGAGTTGACTCAAGATAGGGTGCACACACCTCTATATATTTCCAAAAAAAGAAAAGATCAGGCAGTCTTACATGGTAGGGACAACTGGTATTGCACCTAAAGGTGACCAGAATCCCTTGACAAACTCAAAAAACTCGAAAGAAACCTGAAAGGAAAAAAAATCAATCAAACAACCCAAAATCCCCTAAAAAACCCTAGAGGCTTCCGCAATATGGTCTCCAGTTCTGCTAGCGGTAAAACCCCCCTTTAACTACACCAGGGTTCAAAATTTAGGGAGAGAGAATAACCGTCTAAAATCTAATCAATTCTCTATACTAGCCCAAACATACTAAAAATAATATAAATAAATCAAAGAGATAAGAGATCGGGTAACTATACCTCTAATCCCATGTTTGGTGATGATCTCCTCGCGCTTGGAAGTTCCACTGACTGCATGTATCCTCCCAGGGCTAACTTGCATCCAAGGATAGGAAAAAAAATAACTACCAACATGTTGTTCCATATATAAGTTAGGGTTAGATGTTATAATTTCAAGCATAAATCAATAAAAGTACTCAAGACACTATTATTTAGGACAGGAAAATGTAATTCTTTTATTCATAATACAAAGATTATACCTTTACAATCTAAGTCGGCCACCATTTCGCAAACATGGTCCGAGCTCCTCTTTACCATGATCCAAGTGCACCTTGTATGAAATTCTTCTCTCAACCTTCTGATCTCTTCTATGGAAGGGAATGGGTCAAATGGAGGAAGAAGGGGTTGATGAGGGAATGCTGAGGCAATTTCTCACAAAAGGAGGCAATATCTTGGGCAAGGAGGGGAAGTGAAAACGGGTAGCGTTTCACTGTTCTTATGCTTAGATGTGAAATGATACCCCAACACCTCCTTTTATATGACAAAAGGATGTTTATTTGGTTGGGTGATGGGATATAGCAGGTGGATTAGTTGGGAAACTACCGATAGCCCATAAATTTCAACGAATTCCTTGCAAATTTTTATTTTTTGCAACTTTTGCAAGTATACGCGGGTTTTAATGGTTCAACATGCATATGCATGTGAGATGTAGTGGTGCTAAAAGTGTATTTACATGGGAATTAATGGTGCAAGGCACATACATATTCTAAAAAATAGTTTTTAAGAAGAGCTTCTCAGCAGTGCTTTGGAAAAAAATGCAAGTAAGAGGGCCAAGGCCATGTATGCATGAATAGGGAAATTTTGGGCTATAACATTTATTCTTATATATTTCCATATTTTCCTTGTTTGCACTTGATTCTCTTATCCCTTTTCCCTTCTCATCCATATGGTGCATGACGCTTTTGGTTGTTTATGCTACTGTTATACTTCCAGTTAGCTTTATGTTCGTCTAATGGTTTTCCTTCGTTTTGAATCTTTCACTGACATGCGATGTTTTTTTCAAAATATCTATATTTCAAAAAATAGAGGGCCCAATAGGCCCCGACCAAAACTATTGACTCACCTCGAGTCAACCCTCTTCTTCCTTACAAGGGATCTCTTCAAATGGAGGGCCCAACTTGGGGATGACCTATACTTCTTGTTGGAGGAATCTATCATACTTCTCCACTCGGTCTTGCCACTTCCGCACAAAAATGGGGACTCCCACAACGAATTCCTATGCATCTACAACATCGGGATCCATAGGATTAGTGGCTAAAAGTGTATGTCACTGACTCTCTACATCCAAATCTAATTGTTGGATATTGAAATGAGTATCTTGAAAAGTAGGCCTGAAATCCCAGATTTCTTTATTTGCAACTCGAGTGGTCTCATACATTCCATCGAGTCTCTCATCGGATTCTTTGATCTTCATGAACATTTCCTTCTGTGATATGTGGTCAGTGATTGTCAAGCCTCCTTGTTCATTTGTTGGACTTGAATCCAAATATATTCTATGGGAATTTTCCTCTTTTATAATACATTGACCCAATCGTTGACTGTGTCGAATAGTTGACTGCACTCACTAGCCCAATGATGAAGGGAAGAGAAAATTGTGTCTCCTTCAACATTATCCTGAGTGTTCTTCTCAAGCATGGACTTAGGTTGTTCCTACTCCTCAAGAAGAATGTCTGTGAGTTTTTGTTGTAGAGTGTCTATTCTCTCTAGAAAGTGTGATCGTTCCTCAACCATAAGCTCAACCCACTGCACTGGCACAAACGGGGTAATATCCTTAGAGATTTCATGAACAACTTGTCTGAATGTGGGCCACACCTAGATAAACTTGTTTTAAATGGCCACAAAAGTACACTTGACTAGTGTGTGTAATCCATGCTCATGCTCCTTGGATGATGACGCTACAACTATGTCCTAATGCACTTGTTGTGATTTCTATTTGAGATATTTATTCATTTTCTCAATCAAAGTAATCCACTACTAAAGTTGATCAATGGAGGATGAGATGAGATGCAATATATATGGCATGTAAAAGGTTGTGAGCTCCCCACTGGTGAGAGATGGATCAATGGGAAACCTTGAGGAAATGTTTTCGCCACTGGAGACATGTAGTTCAGGAATACTAGGGGTGTAAGAACCACCATGACTAGGATAAGTAGTGCACACACTACATGTAATCTTGTCTTGAAATTCTTAAGGAATCATCCCAATCACATTTGTGTTCTCTAGGAAAAATTTGAGTATTGTGAGGCATTGTTGTGGATCCTGCAGTATAGGTGCAATTTGTTCTTTCATGGAGCTCACAGTGTGATCATAATGATTTTCTTCCTCGGTATCCATGAAGTTGTTCTGAGGATATTGGATCATTTTTTCTGGCACAATAGTGGATTTCCCAAGCCCTAAAGAGAGTATAGTTTTGATTTGCGTGTCAAGTGATACATGAACCCACGAAACTTGGGGAAAGAGGTAAAACATGGGGATGATGGTTCTTGTGGTTGTAGTGAAGGGGACGCTAGAATCTGGCTCACTGGTGTCAATATGGGATTGGGTTGGGGAAGATGGAGTGGTGGATGGGGCTATCATGACTGAACTAGGTGGTTGATGGGTGAGTTTCTCTTGGATGGGAGTGGGTTGGGTTGTGATGGGGTGATCATCCAATATAGTGATAATGGGGACTAAGGATGGGATGGGGGTGGTAGTGAGACTTTGAGGTGGAATGGAAGAAATAGGAAAGGCATTGATTATAATGGTGTCATTAGTGGATGTGGAAGGAGAGTCAATTCATGGTTTCTTAATAGGAAAAGAAACAACAATGACTTCACATAAATTCTTACCAAAGATTATGGCATCATCTAGAGTGGATGGGAAGGGGAGTGGAATTGACTTGGGTAATGTCTCCTATTTACCTTCATCTTATTTTTCCTTGAATCTTGAGGGTGTCCACTCTCTCTTTGACAGGTTCGTGCTTGGGCCTGCACCATTTGTCTACGTAGGATCTATCTATTGCAAGATGGAAGACATAGTGTAGGATACACCTAATTTTTTATTTTCTCTTATGACTCCTGGCCATGTAATGAATTCCTTGTCCAAAATGGCCTCATCCAAATAAAACGACAAGGGGTTCATGTGAAATAGTGCTAGAGAAACACCTCGAGGTCAGACAAATGTACTATCCCAGTTAATGTCAAACCAAATGTTGTGAGTATGCCATTTTAACAACGGTTGTGGAATCCTCTACCTCTGTGTAGTTGTGATGAGGTCATTGTGCTACTACAAAAATGAAACGTTGTGGTATTTTGCATGAGTGATAGCAGTGCGAATGTGTCAAGGTTACAAATATTCAAAATGCTAGCGTTGGGGTTGGATGACAGTGTGCACCCCGATGGTGCCTTCGATTTCCACATTGAAAAAGAGACCAACATATAGTTGTAAATGAAGTAAGTGGTATTCTCATTCACATTAGGGAAGGCTTGCAACATTTATGTGAGAAGGTACTTACACCAAATGAGTGGTGTCCCTACCTTACAGAAATCAACCACTGATATAGCATTGAGCATGCATTCCTACCGAGAACATTTTTTCATGACCTTGTCAATAATTAAATAGTAGGCATAACATACTTGGTCATCATCTATATGCTTGATGTAAGCTCCACGACCTCATTGTTTGGTTACATACTTGTTGTAGAGGTTGATCTCTCCCTTCTTTCAACCATGCTTCTCTAACCGATGGAATCCTTGTGTTACAAATTTCCCCTTCGCAGATAGACCAATTAGATTGTGAATGTCATCCACATGAATGGAATATTCCTTATCCAACTAGAGGGTACCATTGTGCACTCTAATAATGAGGAATGTTTTGCATTGTGTGAATTATCCTATGGTTCCAAACAATGGTAGGTCATGTATGTTCATCTAAGTAGAGTCCCAGAGGGGTAGGAAGGATGGTTTCCACTACCACTGTAATTTGTCAGTCGACAGAGCCAACCAATCCATAAATGTGTGAATAGCCATATGAGGATACTATGGGGAATCTATGAGGTTGATGTCGAGCAACCGATTTTTCTTGAATTTTCCATGGAGATCACCCAAATATTTGACCTATGGATAAATGAATTCCATTGGAACAACGACCTTTGGAAGGACTCCCTGGCTAGAGGTACGATCCATACTAGTAGACTTGCACTGGTAAACAAAGAATCTTGGTGAATAGAGGTGTTGGTACAGGCTCACAGAATGCTTGAGGGGATCTAGAGTGAAAAATTCAAACACAAAATAGAAGGTAACGACTTGAGTGAGAGACATGCATAATTTTATAGAGAATAATGAGGAGGGTGATGCAGGACACATATGGACATGTCATAAAGATGAAAACTGCATATCTTAATGTTCCATTAACACCATACATAATTATTAATCATGGCAATATATATTCGTGGATTTGGGAAATAAAGGGCACAATCAACAACACTATGGTTGGACATCTTGGTGAATGAAAAATTAATTAACACACCAACAATTAACTAGAAAGGTACTAAAAGTCATTAGGTATTTAATGACTTGGACTGGTAATGATGGGATGATGAATAAAAAGGTACCAATGGAATTTAATTAACAAAGTGACAATGACATGGAATGGATTTTGAACTTGAAAGCTACTAAATACCAAAAGACTTGACACAGACCTCCTTGACCACAAAGGTGTGATGCAAGTTGGACAAATGAACAACGACAACTAGAATCTAGGAAATGTGACAGTTAGGCATGTCACCACTTTATTGAAAAAAGGGGAAACAACAAAGTAATTGAAAAAACTACCTACTTTATTCACTCCCTGTGATAGGAGTGCTGTGAAAATTTTCTTATTGAGCATAAATGTAGGGATTCAGGAATGTTCCATTCACCCATCCTAGATGGAGTATATTATTTAGTTTTGCCAATATGATAGCTCTAGAATCCCAAATTTTTGTAATGATGAAGGGTCCAAGCCAATGCATTTGTAGTTTCCATGGATTCTTTTGACACTTACTATCATGCAATAAACATTGATCACCTTGTGAAAAAGAATTACTCTTAATATGTCTTTCATGAAAATCCTTTTTCCTAGCCTTTTCCATAGTCTCATAAAAATCTACTAGAAATCAAGCTTCATCCAATTACAACCAATCAGTGACCCGTTCCACAACTAATTCATCATATGTTATGTGATTTACTTGTGAAATATATAATCTTGGGGCGATGAAATCAGTTGGGATGAGTACTTATCTACCTGGTGGATTGATTAGTCCTATGAAGTCAACTACCCATTTCTCAAAGGCATGAAGATCCTGAGCAAGATGTAAGGTAAACTCATCTTTGTGTGATGGCTTAATGACCCTCTGACAAACATCACAAGCCTTGGCATAGTTTTTGGCATCGTTAAAGACAATCAGCCACCATAGTCCTGTTTGGAGTATCTTTTGGGCAATCGCTTTGCCTCCAACATGTACTCATGCAACTCCATTGTGGCATTCCCACAAGATCTTTGGCCACTCATTACCAATTAAACATCATCGAAGGATGTTTTTTAATTCCAACTTATACAAATGGCCTGCAACTAACTAATAGCCTGAAGCATGAACCACCAGGTTCCACTTCTGAGTTGCGGAATACCCATTTGACATAGTACCAATAGTGAGAAACAATTCTATGTCAGTAAGGTAATTAGGGATAGACTCAATCTTAAAAATATCTGCATCTGATAGTTGATCATATATAGCTCCGCCACTCTCTTCTAATTCTAATCAAGATAGATGATCGAGGAAAAAATTTAATTTACCTGGTTTGATAATGAGTTCAAAGGAAAACTATTGAAATAACAACAATCATATACAAATTATTCTTTCTAACATAGGCTTATTAACCAGATATTTTATAGCTCAATGATTAGTAAAGAATTTAAAATGACCTCCTAACAAATAGTGTCTAAATTTTTGCAAAGTATAAACCATTTCCAAACCTTCCCTTTCAGTGGTAGTATAGTTGTGCTCATCTTGAGAAAGCCTCCTACTAGAAAAGTAGATGGGATGATCAATATTTCCTTCACCAGGTTACGCAAGGATAACACCCAAAGAAATACTAGAAGCATCAATGTGTACATGGAATTACACATTTCAATTCAGATATATGAGAATAGGGGAAGTACTCAACTTTTCTTTGAGGGTATCAAAGGCTTGATCACATGTTGGCTTCCAACTGAAGGATTCATATTTATTCAACAACTTTTCCAAAGGAGCAATTATTCTCACGTAATTTCTGATAAATATACGATAATACCCAATGTGACCCAACATTGACCGCAACTTCTTGGCATTCGTAGGAGGAGGCATATTCAGTATCATAGAAACCTTTGCAGGATCAATAAAAAATCCTTCCCTCCATACTATATGTCCTAGCATATTTCCAAAAGGTAAACAAAATATAAGCTTCTTAAGGTTGAGAGAGATATATGGATTCCTACAACAATCAAACATGAGCCGTAGTAAACCTATGTTCTTCAATACACTATACACGGTCCAATCGTCCATATATACTTCAAGGAACTTATGAATAAATTCGTGGAAAGTAGCAATAACTATTTGAGAGAAGACAACATGGGATTTCTTCAACCCAAAGGGAATAACATTATAAGAAAAACAGCCCCACTCAATTGTAAGGGTAGTGTTTCTTTTGTCTTCTTCCACCATTCTAATTACTCTATATCATAGTGGTACTAATACACTTAGCCTCATCCAGAGGGGAAATCAACCCAACTGGTAACATTTTTTCGAACTCTTTCTTAGCCTTCTCCTTGACTCACAGATTTAGACGGTATGGTCTATGTTTGACGAGCTTAGCATCAATTTTTAAGTCGATCCTAATTTATCTTAGATCTCCCTTAATCCCCTTCAACTTTGAAAATCTCTTCAGAAATAGATATTCATACTCCCACAATAGATACTGGATCTATGTCATTGTTTTCTCATCCCAATAATCTCCAATAGATTCCATCTTAGGATGTTCCTCACTTCCGATATTCACTTTCTGCAACTTCATAGATTGAGTGTATGAGTTGTTGGTATCAGATAATCTGGTATTTTTTACTTCTCTTATTCCATTGGATTCCTAAAAGGTTAAATGTCTAAGCTCCTCCAACTCCTCAGGATATACTGGGTCCTTATCAAATTTACTACAAGCCATGGATATACTTATAGGGGATGGATAAAATATAAAATCAAGCAAGTGTTCATGATAAAAGAAGACTACAAGTGGGTATTTAGGATTAAATTCAATACTAAACAAAATCTTCTTGATTTTCTAGAGCACAACGATAATTTCGGAAGTCTTACCAAAAAATGAGAAGTCATGGAAGAATTGATTATGAAGTGTCTCCCAACATGTTGTTTGTCTTATTATCTCCTCGTCTATGTACCAAGCCTTGGGAATTGTTCCCAAAGAGTATAAGAATTGATGTGTCCACAGATAGGGGGGAATTTGTGCAACTTTCCATGATTTCAGACAATGCTCAATGTGTGCAACTAGGTTAGAATGACCATCATATATCTCCAAGGATAACATCCAAATATTTTTCTTCATGTATTGTCTTAGATATTGTAGTTTCATTAGCGAAAGGAAATGATGTTGTATAAGAATCTTTACTTCATCCCAAGAAGAGAGTTCCTTTGTGAGTAGCCCACCACCAGGTTGGAGAAGAATTCAAGGCTAGGTCAAGTGATGAAATTATATGTTCTGCCATAACCTTACCCTCCATGTCAATGAGAAAACTATGTAGATATAAGGTACCACTGTATGTTGGATACTCATTGATTTCCATTCCAATCCACCTTACTTCTCTGATAGTTGCGCAACTCCTGGAGAAATTTTCATACCTTCCTTGTTTCCAATTATCAAAAGATGCTTCAGAATATTCATCCACCGAGGGAATGCTTCTCCAAATTACAGATCCATCTGCAGTGGGATTAATGTAATCTACTCGTTTTACTGCAATAATAGAATATCGATGATATATGATATCTCCCTCCATATTATCATTGGTTGTTTCAGTGTATCATGGACCTTCATAAGGGTCTAGTGGTTGAGTAACCTTCATTCTATCAGTTTCAAAGGTCATATTTTCATTCTTAATATCGAATACAACATAGTTTTCATAGGCCCAATAAATTCCTAATAGAGAAAGATAAGGATCCTTATCCCTCATTATCTCAATTACCTCAAAATATATAATATTTTGATGCTATCCATGTCTACTTCAATGTTTTGTAGCCTCCCCATAGGATAGATGCAATACTAATTTTCCATCCGCAATTGGATAGGGGAATATACGAGCTTTGTCTTTCCCATTGCTTCCCAAGTATTCTTTGGTAATATATTGACATCAGAGACCAATACAACATAACATCCCTGATCTCATAGTCAATGATGTGAGAATTCAACCTAAACTCTTTTCCACTTTTCCTTCTCTGGACTATACCTGTTTTCTTTTCTAGAAGATTGGTGACAATGAAATCCTATGGGATTCCTTTAGTTCCCAATGCCAAATTTATTGTATTCCACAATTTTTTAGTAAGTTGTTCATCATCCAATATATCAAAAAAGTGTTGCAACCATAGATCAACAACCTTTTGTGATTTTCTTGAGGGATCTGTTAGCGCCGCCATTTTTCTTTCCATTTAAGAGTCGTTTTTAAGTCATGTTGTGACCCATGCATCGAAACATGTGAATTCAGGTATGTAGAACTGTGAGGTCGAAGTCAACAAGTGGTCGGTTGGCCCTTGAAAATGGGAAGGGATGTCAGAGTTGAAACTTGTATAAGTGGTACGGGTATGTCTTTTCCAAGAGAGTCGAGTCTCGTTAAGAAACCAATCTCTATGTGCCTAGGTTGAGTCAAGTGGTTAATGGAATCGCATAAGAAAGTACATTAGTTAATGAAAGTCGAGGCAATGAAAAATAGTGGCATTCGTATCATGCATGCCCAACAAACCTTCTGACTTGTATGCTACACGTGGGGGTTTTCCATGGAAAACCTACAACTCGACTTGCAACATCTCATCGCCATGAATTCAATGTCCTTCAGCATGATTTCCTCTCTTGTCAAACTCATTATAAATCTTGGACATTCGACACTCTCTCTAGTCGCAGAACCAGGCCCGAACCCTGTTTGCAATTCCTCTTTCCAGTCCATTTTGATCACATTTTCCCCCCTGTGCATTTGTTGGATATACTGCACATAGAATACACATTTTTCACACCATGGATACCTCTGAGAGTGCAAGGAAAGGTACGCGAAGCAACAGAAATGCAAGGTTTGAGCCCCAAAAATACTAGGATTCATTCTCACCTACAGCGGGCATCCCCAAAGACATGAAAGGAGTTATTATTTTACCTATAGAGAAGACTAGAACAAACCATGTAGAATCTGAAGTGGAGGGATTCGAATAGGAAGGGAAGACAGTAGGAGCCCCCTCTCCCCAACAACAAATTCCTCGAAGAAGGGGTAGGCTGAGGAAGAGTAAGGAGACCATGGAAGCACGAGTTTTAGAAGAGCTATGGGTCAGATCGGTAGCTGAAGAACTACTCATGCAGTCCATCTGGCTGGAACCTGCTGGAGGATCAAGCCCCAAAAACATGAGCAGAAAAAGGAGAGAATATATCACAGGAGTGAATTATCAAGAGCCATCTCAGCAACTGAAGAAGGCAAAGTTGGCTATTGCTGAAATCTATCAGGAAAATATGGAATTAAGGTAGTAGTTAGCGAAAAAGACTACAAAAGCATCAGTAGTGCAAGGCACGAAGGGAACGTGGAATGGTTGAAAAGGAAACTCAAAGAGGTGAAGGAAACCATTGTACAACTGGGAGAAGCACAAAGATTAGTGGAATAAAGGCATACAAAGCATCCTAGAGAAGGCAATGTGGCAGAAAAGGAAGCCTGCATGGCTCTCGCCAGTGCATAGGAAAATAAAGTTTAGCAGGTGTTCGTTTCTACATCCAAAAATCATAAGACAAATATTGGAAATTTTGAAGGACACATTTCCCCAAAGCACTATACCTTTTTTATAATGGCTGTGAAAATAAAACAGTTGCTTGCTGCGCAATATCCTCCAGCAAATGAGCATGTAACATAAAACAAGGCCATTATAGTAGACAACAAGATCCTGACAGACACCTATTCACTGGGACACCTGATCAAAGGGATACATCAACACATCTTTCTCTATATATAATCCTGACCAATGATCATATTCTCATGGAAAACCTACAAATGGTCTCGAGTGAACAAACGTGATTATTGCCTATTTTTGAAAAGCAACATGCGAAGAGTCTCGGGTGCATGTTTCTCAGTTTTCCTAGTTTAGGGTTAGCAGTTAGGAGGTAGGGTAGCCCAAGCGGCACCCTCGTTTATATATTTCATATTTTCGATGTAAGCTAGGTTGGTTGGAAAATGTGGTAGACAACAACTATTGTATGTAATCTGAGTTTTGACTGGAATTTAATGCGAGGGTCCTATAACTTGAGGAAAAGATTCTAGTTGTAACAGTTGGATGTATTGTTCTTTCTTTCTCTGTGTATGTGCTTCCTATTATCTTTATTTCATATTTTTTTTTGTCTATTTTGGAACAAATTTTCAAACCTGCGGGTTCGATATACATCGCCCCTTGTTCGCACCACTTAGACAAAACATTTTCTTCTAAAGATAACTTTGAATTTGCCCACAGTGGCACTCCGAGTTACTTCCTGTATTTTCTCCCGCCACACATTACGGTTTTATGCTGAAGGTTGTTTCTTTCCTAGACTTATCCTCTCGAGTCCAGTCACTGAGTCATTTGTCCCATATTTTCCTCAGATCGACCCCATATCCCAAGTCTTACTTTCCTGCGCTAATATAACCAGAACCCATTATATCATATGTGTTAAATATAGCCATTGTTTTCAAAGTCATATCCTGTGTGGAGACCATGCCATTTCCGAGAGAGCCCTCTCTAGATACGAAACGCTAGTTTTGAGTCTCAAAGTTGGTTGAAAAAGTTACCTTCGTCATCTGTTTATGAACCAAACGGATTTACGGAGTGCTAACATTCTAGCGCCATTGTTAGGGATGAATTTGAAAATATTTTCCCTGTGAGAACGACAAATGTTACAATTTGACCCCTGAGGGTAACAGAGGGACAAACATCAATACCGGCTGAAACCCTTACCCTGGTGACTCTAGTCCAAATAGACCAGTAGCTCCATGTAGTATAGTTCATGAGACCTAGATCTAAAGATGATTTACACCAAAGAAAATCCTAACCCAAAACCCTCGGAGCCTATGTATGACCCCAAGAAGATTTTGTGCAAGGCTAGGGAGAAAGTGTCGGACCCATTCTACTACCTGTACATAAGCCTATCCTTTCCAAAAGAGGGCGCGTAGAGAATTGACGAACCTGAGTTTTATGCATTCTTCGAGCAAACTCTGTTCAGGTCGAAGTCAGAAACCAGTTTGGATGAGACTATTTTCGACCCGAAAAAATTCCAAACCCTAGTATCAAGTAATATCCCACAGAATATGAATCCTCCTAGGGATATGGCCATTAGTTTCTCTCCCCTCATCCTTCCTTCCCAATTGCATGACTTTTCTCAAAATTATAGCCAGAGGATTAGGGTCTACGACATTGAGGGAAATGTTTTTGCTCATAGGAACCTGGATTGGTTTAATGATTTCATCAACCTGGAGGAGGTGGACTACGCAGATGAAAAAATGAGTATGTTTGTGCAAATCCTTTCGAGAGATGTAAGAAAATGGTTCAAATCCCTCCAACCCGCGAGCATTCTGGACTTCACCGCATTTGAGACGTCGTTCCTAGATAAATGCGGAGACAAGAAAAACCCTTTACAGTTGCTGGCACAATACAATAACATGAAGAAATCACCAGAAGAGACAGTGCAGGAATTATCGACCCATTTTTTGAAGGTGTACAACTCGATCCTTGCAGAAGTCAAGCCACCCCCTGGTGCTGCGTAGTTGAGGTACCCTGATTCCTTTGACAATGATTTCACCCTATTGTTAAGAGAAACACGATCAACAAATCTAGATTCTATAATGAGTAATGTTGTCGAAGTCGAAGTAAACATGATGGTAGCGGGGAAAATAAAACCAAGGTTCAACCGAGGCGACAAGAGACCCCAGGTATATGCACATCCATTGACATCACAGTCCTCAGACAATAAATTTGACATGATGATGAAGATCATGGATAAATTGATGGAGAGAATGTCCATGGGAAACAAACCTATTTCTCGAGAACAAAATGACCCACCTCCCAGAAATTAGAACCTCAGAAGGGGTCAAATCCGTCAGATCAGATAGAGAGAACAAAAAGAGAAAAGGAATCAAGGTGACTAGAAAATGAGACCTCCTTTCCAGAAGAACTACACAGATGAGAATTTTGACCAGACATTCGACAACCAGATGCATTATTGTGATAACCAAAACCCATGTGTGTTCTTGAAAAAGAGTGAGCATGATAGGTATATGAGAAGAAATGAAGACTTCATGCCAGAGGCCAATGATGATATGATACTCAAAACAGATGTTGTGTTGTCTTGGGAGATGGATGAGTTCAGGAAAGATTATCAAAACGCCATCATGCAGTTCTAGAAGAAGTACAACCTCCAGAGCAAAGATGTGCCTACCGAGTCACAAAACATGAACCCCATAAGGAAGCCTCTAGTGGACACCCCTTCCACAAGCTGACCAAGGTTAGACAGGTTGACCAATGATGTGATAGAGAAATCTAAGTCGAAGGAGGAGGTCCCTAGGAAAGCTCTAGAGACAGGATGGGAGGCGAGCGGAAAAGAGGTAGAGAAAACTTGTCCCCCTATCAATTTTGAACATGAGATGGCCAAAATAAAAATATTTTTCCCATTCAATGAACTTATTACAAAGGGCGAGTATTGAGAACAAATCATTAAAATGATGAAAATGGGTGGGACCCCGATACTGTAAATATTCAAGACGATCACTCTGCCATCCTTTTTGGTCTATGTGTTGAAGAGACAAGCGATATTGAAGATGTCCCTCCTTTATATGTCAATATGAATATCCATGACATGAAATTGCATAACACCATGCTAGATTTTGGTGCGTCACACAACCTCATGCCAAAGGTGATCATGGATGAACTAGGTTTGGATGTCACCAGACCATACAAAGACCTTTTCTCCTTTGATTCAAGGAAAGTCAAATGTTTAGGCCTTATCAAATACCTACTTGTATCGTTGGCTCTAATCCCCTCTAAGAACATGGTCATGGATGTGGTCAATGCAGACATACCCCAAAAATTCGACATGCTGCTCTCGAGGTCGTCGGCTGTGAATTTAAAGGGCAAGTTGCAAATGGATATGTTGTACACCACTATCCTTGTTTTTGTCCATGATAGAAGGATATATAGAGAAGTTCTATTGAAATACATGGTAAGAAACAAGACGCATCCACACAATCATCCCATATACGTCATCGACACTAAGGTGGGTTCTTATATATTCTAGAATGACCTGATTTTCAAAGAGGAATAACTGACCGCCATCATAACAACTGACAAGAAGACCACGCAAGAAACAATAGAAAGCGTCGAACCAAAAGACCACGTGGAAAACAAGGTGTGGAACATGAGTTTTGATAGCGCAGTAGCAGAGAAGTAGCTGGGGCCGACATATGGGTGAGCCCCCCTAAAGAAAGCACACAGTTTTTCTCATACACGCTCACGTTTGAATGCACTAACAACATGGTCGAGTATTAAGCACTAATATTGGGCTTACAAGTTCTGAAAGAATTGGGCGCGCATAAGATAGAAGTGTGTGGAGATTCCAAGATGATCATAAATAAGGTAAAGGGTGTAAATCAGACCAAACACCCTAGGCTGAGAGCATACAGGAATTTGGATTTGGACCTCCTCAAAGGATTCTCAAAATATCACCTATCTGCTATCCCCAGAGAGAAAAATCAAATTGTTCATGTGTTGGCCACCTCGGCCTCAATTTTTAAGATCCCCATCTTCCCAAACAAAATATATGAAATTGAGGTCAAGGACAGGCCGACAATGCCTAATAATATCAAACACTGGCAAGTGTTTGATGATGACAAACAGGTGGAAAGGTTCCTCCTTATGAGTGATGAGTTCACTAATACAAACATTGATGAGGAATGTTGTGGCGACGAAGATGATAGTGGGGATGCATGTAGTAACGATGACCCTTTCCAAAACCAGATCGTGGGAGGGGACATAATACAATTGAAAAATGATATTATTCCAAAGGGGTTGGTGCCGCTGGAAATGTTGTCTGACGAAAATGATGTGGCTAAGAACCCCAATATCACTACAAGCAAAGAATACATGGAAGACTACAACATTGGGACTGAGGAGAACCCAAAGATAGAAAAATTATCCAAGACACTCATTCTAGAGGTCAAGCAAGACTACATAAATCTCATGAAAGATTTCCCGGACGTTTTTGCATGGAGCTACGATGACCTGAAAGTGTATGACATGAAAGTGATCCAACATCTTATCCCTATCAACGAATATTAGAAACCTTTCAAACAAAAGTTTACATGGATAAATCCCATGTTTCTATCATTGATCGAGAAAGCCGTAAAGAATATTTTTGACACTAAAATTATTGTTTCTTTGAGGTTCTCGAAATGGGTATCTAATTTGGTACCTGTAAGAAATAAAATCAACGAGATAAGGTTGTGTGTAGACTTCCAAAATTTAAATATAGTGTCTCTCAAGGACCACTACCCCCTTCCTAAAATGGACCGCATCCTGCAAAAAGTGGTGGGGTCCCAGAATATGTCTATGATAGACGTGTTCTCAGGATATAATCAGATAATGGTCCACCTGGACGACAGAGAGAAAATAGCTTTCACAACTCCATGGGGAATGTTCATGTACGCCAAGATGTTGTTCATCCTGATGAAGGCCAGAGCCAATTTTCAGAGGGCCATCGACATCGTGTTTTCTAATGAAAAGGACAAATTCATCGTGATTTATCTAGATGACATCACAATGTACTCTACCTCCGACAAACAAAATTTCAAGCACCTGAACAGAGTTTTCCAGAAGTGAAGAAAATTTGGCATATCACTCAATCCAAAGAAGTCTCACTTCATGGTAGAAGAAGGAAATATATTGGGGCACATCATTTCCAAGGAAGGCATTAAGATAGACCCCAACAGGGTTGAAAGGATCCTAAATATTGACACCCCGTGCAGTAAAACGGAGGTGAAATCCTTCCGAGGAAAGGTAAACTTCTTGAGGAGATTCATCTCGAACCTCATGGAAATCATGAAACATATTACTTACATGCTCAGGAAGGGAAACACGATCAAGTGGAACCTGGAGGCCAAGAATTCTTTTGAAGATATCAAAGTGGCACTAACTAAATCTCTTGTACTAGCCAGCCCGTATTTAACGAAATATTTCCTCCTGTTTTCATTCGCCTCAGAACACACTATTATCGGTGTGCTGCTACAAAAAGATGAACAGGATTTAGAAAAACCCATAGCTTATTTTAGTCGGACGTTGCATGACACTCCACTAAGTTATGACATTATGGAAAAATAGGCATATGCCTTAGTGAAATCCTTAAAATAATTCAATACATACATATTGCACTCCCATGTCATCACTTGTGTACCCAACAGTTTAGTAAAAGATATCCTGACTCAACCTAACCCAGAAGGAAGGAGAGGCAAGTGGATAGCGTCCATGTTAGAATACGATCTTGAAATCAAGACTAAAAAGTTGATCAAAGGTCAGGGTCTCTCAAAGTTAATGGCACAGTCAGACTGCGAAGCTGTAGGAATGAGTTTCATCATTGATTTGTCGGAATGCCCCTAAGAAGAAAAAACTATGTAGGCGCCTCAACAGTTCATTGATTCGCCATGGTACGTGGACATTATCTATGTGGTGGAGAATCTCCAGGCCCCTTCGAGCGTGAGTAAGACTAATGTCATATTTCTCAAGCTTGAAGCGGTTAAGTTCTGCATCCTGGACAACTGACTCTACTAGAAAGACTCCGGGGGAATATTGCTAAGTTGTTTGTTGGAAGATGACGCGAAGTGGGCCATATAAGAATTTCACAAAGGTGACTATGGAGGACCACCACACAAAAGATCCTGAGGGCGGGTTATTAATCACCTACAATTTTCATTGACGTATATAAGGAGGTCTCCAACTACCATGAATGTCATATTTTCGATGGAATTAATCAACTAATTCACACACAATAGGCGAGAGAGAAGGTGTATAATCGATCCCAGCTCCATCAGGAAAAGATAAAGAAATCCTTCGATAAGCATTATAAGCCAGAGAATTTCTGGTTAGGTGATCTATTTTTGAGATGGGATGTGAGAAATGAAGGTAAATGGAAGCATGCAAAGTTTGACCACCTTTGGATGGGTCCGTTCAGAATCAACGATCATAGCGGAAAAAATTCTTATTTTTTAGAAGGATTAGATGTAGAAAGTTTTGGTTGGGGCCTTGTAAACGACAGGTTCCTCAAACATTACCTGATGAAATAATATCCGTTTGAGTCACTTGTCATTGTAAATAGTCATTTTATTTTGCGTCGAGTCACTAGGTCAACAGAAAATTGAATCCCGAAGTGAAGGCCCTAAGTTTATGCTGAAGTCTTAGAAGTTGCGTCGCTAGGTTTAGTTTTCTTTCTTTCCATCAGTTATTTTTCTTAGTGTCTAGAGGTCAAATAAAGCCCATTGTTCAGGAACCTGGTCTATTATTCTTTTCTACCTCACAGGGAGGATAGCATCCCCGTTGGAGCCAGCTGTTAGCACGACCATTTTTCTTTCCATTTAAGAGTCGGTTTTAAGTCACGTTGCAACCCATGTGTCTAAACATGTGAAGTCAACTACGTAGCACCGTGAGATCGAAGTCAGCAAGTGGTCATTTGGCCCTTGAAAATGGGAAGGGATGTTAGAGTCGAAACTTGTATAAGTGGTACAAGTATGTCTTTTCCAAGAGATTCGAGTCCCGTTAAGAAACCGGTCTCTACATGCCTAGGTAAAGTCAAGTGGTTAATGGAAATCACATCAGCAAGTACAAAAGTTATTATCAGTTCATAATGAAATCCTAGGGAATGAAAAATCATGACTTTCCTATCATGCACACCCAACAAACCTTCTCACCTGTATCCTACAGGTAGGTATTTTCCATGAAAACATGCAACTCGACTTGGAACATATCGTTTCCATGAATTCACTATCCTTCAACATGATTTCCTCTCTTGTCAAACTCATTATAAATCTTGGACGTTTGACACTCTCTCCAGTCACAAAACCAAGCCCGAACCTTGTTTGCAATTCCCCTTGATAGTCCATCTTGTTCAAATGTTTCCCCGTGTGCATTTGCTAGATATACTACGCACAATATACACATTTGTCGTGCTATGGACACCTCTCAGAGCATAAGGAAAGGTGCGCAGAGCAGCAAAACTGCAAGGTCCAAACCCCAAAAAGACTGGGAGTCGTTCTCACCTGTGGAAGGCATCCCCAAAGATGTGAAAGGAGATATTCTTTTACCTATAGAGAAGACTAGAAAACAATTTCCTTCCAGCTGGGCCTCCAAGGTAACTTGACGAAAAGATTCTAGTTGTAACAGTTGGATGTATTGTGCTTTCTTTATCTGCATATGTGTTTCTTGTTATCTTTATTTCATATATTTTTCTGTCTATTTCAGAATGAATTTTTGAACCTCTGGATTCGTTGTACAACGCCCCTTTTTCACACCACTTAGGAAAACCAATTTCTTCTAAATCTAACTCTGAATTCGCCTGCAGCGGCACTCCGAGTTACTTCTTGTATTTTCTCCCGCCACACATTACAGTTTTACATTGAAGTTTGTTGCTTGCCTAGCCTTATCCTCTTGACTCGAGTCACTAAGTCATTTGTCTCGTCTTTTCCTCAGATTGACCCCATATCCCAAGTCTTACTTTCCTGTACCAATATAACTAGAACCCATTATATCATAGGTGTTAAATCTAGCCATTTTTTTCAAAGTCATATCCTACGTGGAGACTGCGCCATTTCTGAGAGAGCCCTCTCCAGATCCGAAAGGCTAATTTCGGGTCTCAAAGTTGGTTGAAAAATTTACCTTCATCGTCTATTTATTAGTTGAACGGATTTACAGAGTGCTAACATGATACACCTAAGAATATGAATCTCTCAAAGCCTTTAGTTGTTGGGGATTTGACTTAAATCTTAAGTCTACAACTTCAAGTGTTGAATAACCCTGCATCTGCTTAAACATCTCAATTTCTCTTTTAAAGAATTCCTTTTTCCTCATAGGATCATATTTAGTATTTTCTGGGATGGACTTCTATATTTTTAGTTAATGTGGACTTTCTGCATCTTCACTTATATTTTCACCTCCTCTAGTGATGATATTAATATTAGGCCCCTCTTTGTCAGCTATATTTCTAGGTTTAAAATTTATCAGGTTAGCACCTCTCTGCCTGGAACGATCTTCCCATTTCGCAGTAAGATTTTGACATTATTCTATAGCATGGGTGTTATTCTTGCAATGTGCACACCAAGGTCTTCTTAGAAGATGAAAATCTCTCTCCAAGTGTCCTTCTTTATCACAATTGTAGCAGAGAACTAATCCTCTTATGCCAGTTCATCCTCCTTGGTATCCTCCTATGCCTCTGTGACCCTTTCGATATCCTTGAGGTCCTTCATTGATCCTAAATGAAAATCGATCCAATCTGTCTATGAGGGCATCCATATATCTACACTTATTAGTGTTGTGTGAAGGTGAACCCCGAAACTTGCAATACATTGTATTCAACGCAGGAGTGTACTTCTGTAAAATTGGACAATGCCTCAGAGAATTCCCATGACTTCTTTAGATCTCAAAATACTCAGTACTCTGGCCTGCTTGATTATTTGGGAAGGCGTGGTATTCAACAGGCCCATGGAATATCATTGTAGCAACAACTTTCACAAATCCTCTCGCTAGCCCAAATGGTGGAGGAGCTATATTACAAGTCCCTATACCCCTTAGTCTCGAACACTCATTAGCCACATGAACCTCCATGTAACAATCCATACATGAGACTTACAGTCGACCTAATTTTGGAAGGGTTAATTATTGAATTTTCTTAGTAAACGTAGATATTTGGCCATGTAATTGCACAATATTAGCATCCTCTATAGGCCTCATGATTATGAAGTTCCCTGGATAAACTTTCATATCTTCAATCTTCATAGCTTGCTCCAATGCTTCCCCCAAAGTGGATATCCTTTGTTGAGTTATAGGAATACGTGTCAAAGGTAACAGACCTTGAATGAAAGATTCTCTCTGATGATCCTCATGGATAGGGTTTGCTAATTTCCATGTCCCATATTTAAACCTTTGGTTTGAATCCAAATTGGAACCACCATCCCTCTAATTTATCTCTTGCAACTTGGAGAGATATTATTGTTTTAACCGAGGTAACCAGAATTTCGCGATAAATATATGCTTCACCTAAGTGAGTGTGAAAGCTTACCCTTGAGCCCCTAGCTCGATTTTCTTCATGTACCATTTTAGATCCCAACCTCTTACGGTAGTATGGAACTAAACTAACTTGTTCGCATCTAAATTTCTGCAGGACCTCTAGATGGCTTCACACATAAACACGTGTTGTTCAACATCCTTATCACCTTTACCCCAAAATCCAAGGTATCGGGTGAGAGATACTAGATGTTGATTCTACATTAAGAGATTTGGAAACCCTACTAAAATGAAACCCAACGGTCGTGGTTGAGTTACAATTGAAAAAGTTGCCACACTTTCACTACTACTACTACTTGATTTGCTTGATGGACTTGAAGGGTTAGAAATATCAAAATTCACAAAAATATTTGTTGTAGAAATTACCAGACTTATAGATGGCGCTAGGGGAATGGGTGATTCAGGGATGGTCCCTTTACCTCTAGAGTGAAATTATTTGATCTGGGGGGTGTCATTCATTTTGGTTCTATGTTCACATTAGGGATAACTTTAAGGATGGAAATTTATATTAAATTGTAGAAACCTGGGCTAATCTTATTAGTTGTTAATACACAAAATGTAAAACATTTGGCTATATTTTTGTAAAAATATTCAAATTTATAAGGATTTTATATATTTTCTATAAAATTTTGGTGATTTTTAAGGTAAAATAATTTATTTTATGGAATTTGGGTGAATATTTTTTAGAAAAAATGGAAATTGGCGAATATGTTTTGGGGAAAAACTATGGAAAATTATCCCATTGGTGAAATTTATCTGCTAAAATCATCTATGGTTCACATATTGATGCAATCTAATATCTTAGAGTGTTGTAGGATATAATTCTCTTGCAACTTATTCAAGGGTTCTAGATTAGTATTCTTCCTCAGTGGGGGATTTTATCCTCACTCTTTCATCTGTCTCTTTTGAAACTCCTTCCTCTTGTCTGCTTCCTCCAGAACCTTCACCTCTTTCACCAAATTTCTCCTTCAACCATCGGCTATAAAACCTTCCTCATCTCTTCAACTCCTGCAACTCTTCTAATTCCTTCCTATGACTATTATCAAATATGATCTCCTTCCATGACTAATCGAACATCTTCATCACTTTTCTCATCTATTTCCACCACCTCTTCTAAAGAATAACAACCCTCTTTTGATCTCATTCATCCCTTGCACTTTTCTTTTTGACGACCTCCCTATGTGTCCCTGAAAATATTCCTTGACCTAACTCATGAAACCTCTCATAAATCACCCTCCCCCGAGCATAGGGGTTTACTCTACCATGTTAGCTGAAGGAACAAGTAACATTCCTTCTTCTACTAATAAAACCTTGATCCACAAGGAGATTTCCCACAACAATATTCCTCTAGCTCCTTCTTTAAATATGACTTATTCTTTGGAAAACTATTGGTGGTGCTCGATAGAAAATTCGATAATATAACCCTGTAGAACCATCTACACCCAAAAATACACAACAAGAGAAATCAAATGATATAAATGGTGAAGAGTTGCTAAACCCTCAACAATCCAGTTATATTTCCTTTTTACTTGGTATTTGTATTCAGGTGCTTCTTTAAGGCGATCTAACCACTGAAATACCTCCTCGAGGAACCTAATCCAAAAGATTTTGCATTGATCGCTAGCAGGATATGAATATAACACTGTGATTTTCACAACCCTAAAGCGTTTATTCCACAACTCTACTTCCTTCTGTATAAATTTGTCACAACTTCTTTCCCACCAGTTCTCAATATCATATTTGTAAATCCGATGATGCATCCTCTAAAAGCTCACTTTAAATCTTAGATGATGACAAAGAAATCATTTGTTGGCGCAATATTGAGACCATGGTTCTCTAAGGTTTCCAACAAAATTCACCATTATAGTCTAGATAAGTCAACATATTCATCCTTCCATGAGGGAAAGAAATCTCACCGCGTAGCCGAGACTTATATGATGAAGTGAGTCAAAGAAAACACAACATCATATTTACCTTACCATTAATTAGAGACATGTAGCAGATCCTAAATTTATCCATAAACAATGATTAAATACTTAAGCAGATAATGAAAGAAAAAATTTCACGATAAAACCATAGACCCATACACATCATATTAGATCAATATAATAAGAAATTTCAAGACCCAAACTATTCCATTATATTATCAACAATATCATCAACTATCTTACAATAGGTCTCTATGACTCATGCATCAGCCTACACAATAAGATCTAACCCTGAAATTCCCATTACAAACTCAATAGTTGACTGTGCAAGAACAATGCTCCCAATAAAACCCATTACAATATCTTATTCAAATTGACTTAATCCCAACCCTTTTCTCATTACATAGCTCCATACTTATAATTTTCCCTTGTCCACTTTTTGGATTCTTTATTCCGCTATCTTTTCGACTTTTCCCTATTGTCACTCGATGTTCTTGGTACTTTTCCCTTCTCGTTCAACTAGTGCATGGTGCTTTTGGATGTTTCTATTGTTGTTATACTTCCATTTGCCTTTCTATTCATTTAACTATTTTCTGCCATTTCGAATCTTTCATTGACTTGCCACGTTTTTTCCAAAATATCGTTATTTCCAAAAATGGAGGGCCCAACATATATATATTTATCCTTTCCTTTCCTCATTTCTATCTTCTTATTATCCTTTATCTTGTTCCCTTATTCTCTTCATCTTCTTTTATTTTTTTGTTCCTCAGTGATCACTAGAAACCCTACAATGGTGGTTGGAAAAATAGTTCATTGACGATCGATTAATGTTAAGTACCAAAGTTCTCTGAATACAATCACCATAGAAGATATATAATACAATATGAAAAAACCACACTTTATTATTATAGAAAACCCTTGAGGTAGGGAAACACCATACAATGGATCCTATTATGGAAGGGATCCTCTCTTTTTCACTTGTCTCTTTGAGGGAGAAACCTCCTAATGAGATACCACTCCAAATACAATACTTGTTCTTTACATCCCATTACATTGTTTGAACCTCTTTATATAGTGCCACCAACCACTTAAGAACATTCTAGAGGAGGAGCCTTCTAGAAGTAGAAGTTTCTGGTAAGTCCTCTTACATTTATTATGTTTATACTAATATATCTAACTACCATAGTGGGCCTTATTTAATAATATAGTGGACCTATTCCACCTTACATTTAATGGCCTCCACTATTATCACTATGGACCCTTTGATCCCCCTACTACTTCTCTAGCTACACTACATTCCATCCCCCTTATGAAAGTGTTGCCTCGATGCTTGTTATGAGGGTGTACAATCATATACCAGGATCCCATGGATAAGTGTGGCCATAGTGTTGCAGTAGACTATAGAACCAAGGTCCCATGTAGAAATGAAAGCCACCATGTTGAAGTAGTCCAACTGACATTGTAAACCGGGGTCCCATGTTCAAGTGCTCATGTGAACTCCATGCGGAAGATATTGAAACACAATAATCAATTGAAAATGATGCTCCAAATACTAACACCTATCATGTGGACCAAAATAAGAAGATCCATACACATAGTGGGAAAGGGATGAAGTTGAATCTGGAAGGAAACATACCACTATAGAATATATAGGTTAGACATTGCGAGCCATAACTGGATCCTGATTGGTCACATTGATGCTCTCTACAGAAGGTGGAGTAGAGTCATTAAATAAACTATGAAAGTGTTTGTGATCCTGGAACTAAAAAATATCCATATATCAATCATCACAATCAACCTCAAAATAAGACCAAGCATATGCTTTTTGATTATGTTGATCCATAATATACCTCTCCTGCCTTGAAAGTGTGATCAATGTCTGGATGTCTTCTAACTTCCGTCGAAGTTTCGTGAAGAGTTGAAAGAGAGTATCCATTGGAAACACAACATATAATATACCAACATAAAACTATTAAAATAATCTATCCAATGGCACAAATCTGCTACCAATCTAAGAATCCTATGACAGGTTATTAACTCCATAGTCCCACCATCATGACGAAAACATAAAAAAATGGTTGATTTTAAATCAGCGATACCTTCAATTCTAGAGATCTGATTCAGATGATTTTTTTTTTGAAATTGGGTGAAATTGTGAGAGGAAATCAAATCTCTAATTATTTTGGTAAAATGCAGTCCCAGTTTCTACAAAAATCATAAAAATCACGTAGTTGTCCGCAAAAAACCCTGAACAAATTGCAGATTTTAAAATGTCGATAAGATCACTTCTCGGAATTTGTTTCAAACGATTTTGTTTTTGAAATTGGTTGTTTTTCCAAGTGTAATATCTACAACTAGTTTCTACAATTTATACACATAAATCTATAGAAATCATCTAGAATGTTGAGGCCTTGTTTTTCTTCTTCGAAAAATATGCAAAAGTAGAAAAAAAACATTGTCGCTTTTGTGGATGAAGAAAGTTCTCTGATACCAATTGTTAAGTACCAAAGTTCTCGGAATACAAACACCATGGAATATATAGAAGAAAATATGAAAAACACACACTTTATTATTATAGAAAACCCTTGAGGTAAGGAAACACCATACAATGGATCCTATTATGGAATGGATCCTCTCATGTTCAATTACCTCTTAAAGGAGGAAACCTCCTAATGAACTACCACTACAAATACGTAATTCTCAAGTCCAACAATTCCTTCAATTGCATTTTCAACTCTTGCAATTCAGGTGTTGACATCCAATACAGTGTTCTCACTATCGGTTTAGTTCCAGGCTTCAAGTCTATTATAAACTCCAACTCTCTCTTGGGCAGTAAACCTGGTAACTCTTCTGGAAACATGTCTGCAAACTCTCACACTACATGAAGGTTTTCTAATCCTTTTGCCTCACCCTTTTCATTTAGCGCTAAGATTGCATAAATATTTCACCCCTTGTGCATACTCTTTTGTAGCTATAGGGAAGAAATAAATCTCAAGGAAGCCCCCTAGTTCCCTCCTACAATGAGTCTACTTTGTCCCAAATCATCTGTTAAACTTAACCGTTTCTTCTTAAAATTAAGTATCACATCATGTGATTCTAACCAATCCATACCAATAACTATGTAATAAGATACTAATATCATGACATAGAGATCTAACTCTGTTACAAAATCTCCCAAGTTAATGGTACAGTCGGTAACCTTTCCTCCAACCTTCTATTTGGCACCCGATGCCATTTCTACGTATTTGAGCTCATCCTTCTCGATTGGCTTAACCTTAATTCTCTTTATCGCTGCACTAGAAATAAATATCTCTGTAGCACCTGGATCTATCAATATACTAAAATTTTGGTCGGCGATTGTACATGACGTCTCAAGCATAGTGGACTGCTACTTGGAATGGCAGTTGTTCACCATTGCATGTATCCTGTGGGCCTTGCCCAAATATCCTACAGTATTTGGTCCTGATGATGTAGTCACTATGGCCTTATCAATCAGAGAGTATCTCTGGTAATGTGTCTCTCCACATCTCCAACATCTAGTCTTTGGTCCAGTGCTCCTGTTCCCCAAAGTAGAAGTTGTTGGCCTAACAACCTGTGATCCTAATTTTTTCTGTTGAACGGGCCTAAAATACTTCTGCATATGACACTGCTATTGCAGATGATGCTTCTACTGTAGATGACACTACTACTACTATGTTCCTCTCTAATGAGTCATTTGTTGAGGATTGTTTCATCATGGTATCTTGAATGTAGATCCTCTGGGCATATATCGATGCCCTGGGATTTGTCTAGCTAGTTTATGATGCTTATGTGCTCCATGTGTCGCCTATCTAGTCGATATAGAAGGAGTCTTGCCCTGACCCCCTGTTCATCTCTTCCTCAGCTATGATGGCCTTGTGAACTGAATCATGCAATGTTTGAGGCATTAGGATCCTCACCTTCACACGAATGTTGAAGTGAAGGATGAACACAAACTTGTTTACCTTTAACTTATTCCTCTTTAGATGTGGAGCATACCTAAGTAGCTCCATGAATATGGCCTCATACTCAAGCAACGTATGACCACCCTGTCATAAGTCGTTGAACTCATTAAGTTGGTTCTCAATGAATTCCTCAGACAATTACCTCTCCTGGAAACATTCCTTGAACAAATCCCATGATGCGTCTTCGACGACCATGTTTAGTTGAGGTAGGAGAATCTTCCACCATAGAAGAGAACTCCCTGTTATGAGGAAAATCTCTCTATGCGTAGGGGAAAACCACAACAGATGGAAATGACTGCATAAATCAATTGTATGATCAAGTATTCTATATAAACAAATATGATAGCAAGACAAGATACATGGCCTACCTCGTCCATACGTTTCATGAATTCCATCTTTGATCACTTGACCCAAAGAAATATACCTGCAACTAGTCCTCAAAAACCAAGAAAAGTAAGCATATGGTGATAATATATGATGTTATCACATTCAATAGCATAAACCATTAACATTCATAAAAAATACACCCATGGAATAACAATTCAAATATTTTCAAGATATCAATTGGATGAGAAAAGAGTATTTCTATTAAGATATAATCAGTAGAAGTGAATAAGTTATAGACTTCTGTGTCGGCACGGTTCGGAACCGAGAAAATAATTTCCTTCCAGATGGGCCTCCACCACTTCAATCCTCCACCAAAGGAAAGATCATATAAGAGAGACAATGAATTTATCAATAAATAAGGGAAGAGAATGGGGGATGAACACTGTGTTCAGACTTAAAGGATAAAGCAATGAAGACTCAATGTGAAGTGAAAAAATCCTCTAGAGTAAATTTTCTCTCAAATTTGAATTCTTTCTCCTCTTTTCCATACCTTGGAATTGGCCCATTTATAGCCTTCAAGTGGAACTGAAGGGCCGAGTCAGAATGTTTCTAGTATGTGTAAGGCCAAGGATCATTGATCTCTTATCATGACATGGAAACCCGACACCATTTTTCAATTCTAGGAACATTTACCGATGTACGTGGGTTGTAATGGTGAAAACTGTGTATACACATGTTGTATAGTAGGCAAGGTAAATATATGTGGAAAAAATGTATTTTTATCTATGGGATTTGTAAAAAGGGATTAAAAGTCCGCATGAGGAAATGGAAACAGACCTTTTGCGCAAGATTGCATGGGGCGGGGAAAATCTTACTATAATAGATGCTCCCTAATGTTTGAGGTCATAGGATTATCTATGATGGCCGAAATACATTATAAAAACCCAGAAGTGGAGTAATGGGGAACCAGCTGGAAGAACTAGTTGCTCATTACAATATGTACTAACTTTGCATAAATGGCTGCCAATTTTGAATTACACTACAGATCCATGTGAAAATATACCAAAAAAAATTTTGTGGCCATGAATAGGAAAATACAAATGTGGTTACATGAAAAAGGTTGTCATAGTCATGAATAAGGGATAGTAGAACCAGTATCAAAATCAATCTGAAGATATATGTATACAATGGAGTACAATCTGATCTCCCATGATCACTGAAGTCACATAGGTATTGGAACAATGAAAAGGGAGAAACATCTCAGGAAAGTTGCAGCCACGTATTTATGTCTTCAAGTCTTCTACACACTCTGCCAAAAGTGCATGTCCACATCATGTGAATAAAGGAGTTGAGTTCGAACACAATGAGACTTTATTTCACTACCAATCATTGAGGTATACCATTAACTAACGTGAGATAGCCTACTGATGATGAAAGTAGGTATCAAGGAACCGAGTACATTCTTACAAGTGTGAATAAAGGAGTCAAGGTCGAACACTTGAATAATACATTGATCAGGAGACATATATGTATTCCCAACTGTTGATGGTGAGATAACCTGGCACTAATAAATGCAAGCCTCTAGGTACTCATTGGACTCTAGGTCTTGTTTCCAAAATAGATGAGATGAAGTCGATGGAAGGTGACCCACTGAAAGGAGAGAATTAAGGAATCTCTCATCATTCAACATGAGTTCCAAAGCAATAGCTTCATGATTTGGAGGAAATAAGATGAAGAACATGTTCACGAACCAACGACCATGTGTGTCTTTCACGTGTGTCGAGTGCAAGAGCTACATGAAAAACACCATTTGAATAACAACCAATGAGGAAAAATCGTGACAAAGGAGAGGAAACCACCAATAAGGATAATGGCATCCGAGACACTACACGAATCCTAATGTGTGAATACATGTCTTTTCATCGAACACAACATAAATCACCTAGTCAACGACCAATGATGAAATGTCGATTGTTGGGTTCAAGGTTACCTACCAATGAGGAAAGTAGGACCATGGTGTGTAATAGGACTACAACATCATGTGATTCTGAGATAAACTGAGGGTATCGCCAACATGCAAAGTCAAACGTTCTGAGGAATGGTCAACACAGGTTGATAGACTTCCTTTGAACTAGAGCATGAGACATATGGAAGACTCTGGCAGCATAGAATCAATGATGAAACCATGAGATGCAGGAGACATCAATCAATTTCTCCATAGGGTTTGGAAGAGTAACTAGTCAAGGGAGAAAAATCTCTGTAACAATATCAACTTCCTAAGGCCATGCTAAACCCAAAATTTTGATGACAACTGGACTCCATAACTTTTTTCTATGTTCAAAGGCGACACGACTACTGCCAATATAAAATAATGCTCCCTTCCCGCCCGTATTTTTTTGTTTTTTCATAGTCAAATTAATTCTATGATCTAGAGGAGGAAACGAGTGTTGCAAGTAAGAAAAACTAGTTCCAGTAGTGAAACATACGTATGCTCAATCCAAGGAGGTGCATGCGGGAGATGGACACTTAGGGGAATGTTCCCTCCTAGGTATAGGGTGTCAAGTTGCAAAGGATACAAACGAGGCTCTGCTTGGTTGAGGATGCTAAATTGTTGAGGAAAACAGTTTATAACGCAAAGAGAGAACCGACTATAGGCTCAATACTGCAAGCAAGGGCATGATATGCAATCACAAATTAATGCCAAAAAATGTCATTTCTCATAATATTAGTCTACTTGGTGTGAAAAAGGGATAAACTTGTACCAAATAGACGTCCTTTCAAATCTAATTTACGAGTGTGAAAGAGACAAGTTCACTTGACGATCTTTTCACTTTTTGAAAATGAGTTAGGAAAGAGCTTAAATAAAACTTGTGACCTTTCAAGTCCAATTTAACGAGTGTTAAAGGAACAAATTCACTCAATAATCTTTTCTCTTTTTAGACGAGTCCGAAAAGATCTTAAATCAGACTCGCTTGGTATTTTCTAGGTGACATGTCACGGGGGAGACCAAGGCTCTTGTGATGGACTTCTGTGGAATGTCAGTATCTTATGAATAGCCAACAAAATCTTGGGAAAAATGAAATCTCTCCAAGTCGAGGAGGATAAAATGCTAGCAAAGGTTATCGTCTCCGTGATATATCAAATAATGTATCTTACTTGAAAGGACATAAGAAGAGGAATTAGATACCCCACAAGACCATCCCAATCAAAGGGAACTTCCCTAGGACTTGAAGGGAGAGTACTCAGGGAGAGTAAGACTCTCTCTTGTTTAGAAGGTGCAGTACATAAATGATAATGACATGGTATATAAGGTATATAACTAGAAATAAAAGAATTTGATCGATCGAAAATTGCATTGGAATGACCACTTCTTCAACCATTGGTCGAATAGGATGTGAGACAACAAGGTCAAGAGACGCATCATCCCCAAAAATAGGAGTGGTGTCGGTTGAAGATTGCATCGACACGACTACTGGTTGAACATGATGTGAGACAACAAGGTCAAGAGATGCATCAACCCCTAAAGGAAGAGGGGTGTCAGCCAAAGATTACATCGGAATGATCACTGTATCAACCAAAGAAGGTTGGGAAGTCAAAGATGACTTGGAACTTGAATCCCCCCCGGTAAGGACCACGCTTCTGGTACCACAGCAGTAGCAGGGCACAAATGAGTAAGGTGATATCCTTTGCAAATCCTACAAAGGAACTTGGAATTCGCCTAGAAACATTTACAATGGCTGGTGACATGATCTCAGTGTGATTGGAAGAAGCTGGAGATTCATCTCCCACATTATATACAAAGGTTCGATATTTGACATCGATATGACTCGTGGAGACTAGAGTGATGCTCCCAACATGACTAGCAGCGGCTAGTTGTGGGTCTTGAACATGACTTGCAAAGGTCATCGACTAATATCCAACATGAATGGCAGAGGTTGGTGATGGAGCTTCAGTGTGACTGGTAGTGACTGGACTAATGGTGGTGGGTTGTGGTATTTGAAACCATGGTCTTGGGAAATATTTTTTTTGAAATATTGTAGGCCAGGAAGGGTCATGGTTTACACTCTGTCGTTGTCTAGAAATGTAGTATCCTCCACGTAATTGATCCATATAGGTTTGTACAAAAATAATCATTGAAGAAAATGTTTGTGAAGAGACAAAGGTATGACAAGGATTATTCAAGTGAGGATATATGTTTCCCCCATGTGAATGGTTTCTATGAAGAGGGTATCCTAAAACATAAAATTGATTCCCTACGTATGAAAGAATCAAAGATATATGTGGACCCTCCATAGGAAAAGTGTTCGTAGGAACCGGCATGGAATACGAACGATACATGAATGGGGTGTAATAAGTAGAGTAATCACCCATTTGAGTATTGGCTCCTGAAAAAACATAGCTAGGATTGGATCTGTAAGAGGGGAGGTTCCAACCTCCCACAGTGAAAGTTGGTTGAGGGGTATGGCTCCTATCAAATGAAGATTCAGATGGTGGGGCCATGATGCCCCCAGAGCCAATGCTAGGATTCATATAAGTGGATCAGGGAGAGGATGGAAAGGGTGAAGGCATATTTGGCATATCAACAGGACAATTATTAGAGACCTAAGGCATGGGTTGAGTGTCATAATTCTTCATACCATTATGAAAAGCAGACGAATTCGTCCCCATGAAATGAGTGAACATCATGGGGGAGTTAGCGGTAAATTAGGGAGCCAAAGGAACTCCACTATCCATGATAATGAAAACTCAGTATAAAATCCTAAGGCCAACTAGTAATCAAAGAGCACACCAAAAATAATCAAACAAACAATATGCAAACAAATGGGATAAAGTGGTTGAAAGGGGCCTCCCTCCCTAAAATAGGTATGTCTCACCCAAGAGGGGCTTGAGACTCCCTGCTAAATATCAGAGGTATCAGAATCAATTATAAGGGCCCTCGTGGGCTTAACAACTAGTCAGTCATATCCCCCTCGGAGAGGTAATCCTCCATAAAGGTTGTGTGTTGTCTGACCCTTATCTGACAAAGGGTATCTATAGAATAACCCCTACAAGTAACCTATGTGGAACCTAAGTCAAGAAACTAAGCAACCACTGTATAACCGATGCATAGGTGAGCAGTAGTAAGTCGGGTCCACCATATGGGCAGGGTAGCAAAGCCCGAAAACTTGAAAGAATCGCCTCTCACGGAGGTAAGGGCACTAACAAGATCCCCAAATATGAATAGATCCCGAGAAATGTCTCTGACGCTAAGAAGGTATCGGGGGGACACCCCTTCAACCGACCTCGCATGACCTCGTGATTAACTCTGGTGTAAGCGAAGCCTCCTGATATTACCGATTATACAATGGATTTTTCCACTCCCTTAGTCAGACACATATGTTGATTTAATAGCCTTGGAGAAGTTTACTCACAAAATCTTATTCCAAGGCACTAAATCCTAAGCTAGTTTGTGCACCCTAGAAAATAAAATCGTTACTAATCAATTTTAAATTATAGCATTAATTTTAATGGTCGTGCTTACTCAAAATGTACGGTATTGAAACTGGTGATGTTATGACTCAGCAAGTAAAGTAAATATATATGAAACAATGCAAATTCCTAACTTCAATTTCCAATGAATGATATGCTTCCTAAAAATGAAACTTTCAATTCAATTATGCAATTCTGAATAAAAATGAAATATTTTTTTACATGCACTAAGATAAAGGACAAAGACTCAAAATATAAAAATGTCAATCAATGTAAAATGCAAACATTTTTGTATTTTCAATATAAGAAAAATAAAAGCATGGACTGAACAATAGCTTGATAAATAAAGACTCTATTGTGTATAGAAAGAGACAACTCAAGTAAGATACCAAGGATCAAAACACCTAGCCAAATGTACAAGGAAAATCAAGATGAAAAGGTGATGAGAAAGGCACCGCCCAAAAATTCAACCAAAGACAGGTTTCCTGTCATCCCACAGGCACTTAACAGTCACTACAGAGACCCAAGAAGACTAAGAAATCATCAAAACCTACCCAACAACCACCAAACCCAACAAACAAGAAAAAGAGGTTGATGTACGTGACTATTCAAAGGAAAAGTGCGTATGTACACAGCTTGCAGAAGGACAACACTCATATATACGCGACTGTGAAGAGAAAACCAACGTATATGTGTCAAAAACACAACTAGGCTAAGGAGAAGGCTAAAAGACTCAGACCCGGAGTGAATAGAGGCTATCAAACAATGATACGAAAAGAAACATCATATGAACGAGAGAAATCTAAGGAGAAAAACACTCCAAACCCCGAAAAAAGAAGATTATATCCCAAATATGGTCGTCAATTCTGTTATGAGGAAAATCTCTCTATGGCTAGGGGAAAACCACAATAGAAGAAAATGAATGCAGAAATCAAATATATTCTCAAGTATGTTATATAAACAAATATGCTAGCAATACAAGATACAAGGCCTACCTCGTCCAGACGTTTGATGAAGTCCACAATTAACCACTTGACCCAAAGCAATATACCTGCAACTAGTCCTCAACAACAAAGCAAAGAAATCATATGGTGATAATATATGATGTTAGAAAATTCAATAGCATAATCCATTAACATTCATAACAAATACACCCATGGAATAATAATTCAGATATTTGCAAGATATCAATTGGACAAGAAAATAGTATTTCTATTAAGATATAATCAACATAAGTGAATAAGTTATAGACTTCTGTGTCGGCATGGTTCGGAACTGAGAAACTAAGTTCCTTCCAGCTAGGCCTCCACCACTTCAATCCTCCACCAAAGGCAAGCTCATAGAAGAGAGACAATGAAGTTCTCAATCAATAAGGGAAGATCTTGGGGGATGAACACTGTGTTCATACTTAAAGGATAAAGGGATGTTGACTCAATGTGAAGTGAATAATTCCTCCAGATTAACTTTTCTCTCAATATTGAATTCTTTCTCTTCTTTTCCATAGCTCAGAATTGGCCCATTTATAGCCTTCAAGTGGAACTGAAGGGTCGATTTAGAATGTTTCCAGTATATGGAAGGCCAAGGATCATTGATCTCTTGTTGTGACATGGAAACCTGGCACCATTTTTCAATTCTGGGCACATTTCATGATGTACGCGGGCTGTAATAGTGAAACATGCGTATACACATGTTGTATAGTAGGCAAGGTGCGTATACGTGGAGAAAATGAATTTTTATCTTTGGGATTTGAAAAAATGGATTAAAAGTCTACATGGGGAAATGGAAACAATCCTTCTGTGCAAGATTGCATGGGGTGAGGCAAATATTGTTATAACACTCCCCTTCAGTTGAAAGACTGCCATGCAGAATTTCATGTTGGAGGTGTAATCACGAAGTGAGAAATACATCGCCATAGTCTCCAACCATGCCTCAGTGGATGAGCCATCCGTGGCACCCATAAACTCATGAAACTTCACCTTCTTAAGTTCTTTGTGTATACTATTGCTACCAGATGGAGCATGCTTTGAACCCTCATTGGGTATAGGTGCTCTTCCCTCATCTCAATCCAGTCAGTTAATCAAAGCCTCTAACATCCTCTGGAAGGATCTCATCATACCTACCACATCTCTCACAACAACCTTCTCCTGCTCAGTTATCTACTCATCTCCCTGGGGGTTAGAACCCTCTGACATGGATACTATTGGAGGTGTCACACATTTTCCTCTAGCACCATGTCATCTACTTCCCATGTATCCTCTAACCATGATTACCTGCATGTACAATTTCAAAAATTTAATTAGCGAAATCATTTTAATCATTTATTTAACATGGTGGAAGGTGTAACGACCCAATGTCGCAGGGTTGAACCTGCTCTCATACCATATGTAATGTCCCCTCTGTCACGACATCAAATTAAGTGAGTACAGTAATGGTAAGAAAAAAATTTAAGACATCATTAGACAAGTATTACACAATATTAACATACTTAAACATTACACATTCTATTAACATGTGCATCACAACATGATAATAATCAATCCATCATTGCTACAACTAATAGAATAATTTCATCGCTTAAAATAGCTAGAAGTCTATCCACCCAACCTACCTACAAGGTTAGGACCTCCATGAAACATAATCAACGCTCAAGTATAGGATTCATCCGATTGATTTTGACCATTTAAGGTCTCAGGACTTGCGACTTTTATGAGGAACAAGGAGGTATCTAATTCCCATAACCCAATCCTATTCTAAAACAAGACTAGCATCATCGACAATACTTCACCATAATTTCCTTAAGAGCATAGTATGGTCTTCTACAATTAAAGAACCATTACAAAACTATTCTCATGAAACAAGCAAGAACATCTTATAACTTTTATTTGAAGCACAACAAGAAAGTTTTTCACTTAAAATGCATGTGATGAGATCACACATTAATTTCTCTAGTTATAATTTTACCAAAATTTTCACCCAATACAAAACTAAACTTAACGGAAAAAGATCAATGTCGTCTCAATTTTAATTCACAAATTAATTAATCATCATATTTGAATCACACCATCAACAAAATTCTAGATCTTAACTATGGAATCATAAACAGGGGAATAATACAATGATACCAAGTAAGCCAAACCTTATCATTCATAATATATTTCATATATAATGCAATTTTAGTGCCCGACGGAATTCCTCTAAGATAGATAGGAATTCCTTACTTCTCCTTAAAACAAAAACTAATTAGCATAAGAGGGTGGTATCAAAATTTTGTTAACCCTTAAGTTTTAAAACTACCACCTTCAATGCTCAAACATTTGAAGTTCTTCCTTAAAGGTTACCCAAGAAGAAAATATGCATGGCCATACTAAAATAGATTGTAATACTTAAAAACAAATTTAGGGAGGAAGGAAAATCAAGATATAATCAATATTTTAGGGTGCATGATTATATATAGTTATTAAATTCTCAAAAATTAAAGGAGAAATGCTTGAGTAAGGCTACACTAGGATTAGTCTATGCATGACTATAATATTTAATTTGATTCAAAAACATTTTAAAGGAGACAGTGATCAAGTTGCCTTGATCTAAATATTCTAAGGTTTAAAAGAAATGGGTACAACATAGTTGAAGTCATTCTAAAAACCTATCTCCAAATTTTTATGAGATTGTATTAATACTAGAAGGTATTTTCAATGCCAAGTAATGTCACTCTATCTTAAGTGGTGGTTACCAGTATGGTACGTCAGAGGTAAAATACTGCTTTCGAGTAGGAGAATATTTACCAAGTGGAAGAAGCATGGAAGAGATCGAAGAGTTATAAACAATATTAATGATAGAGTTGTAAATAAAGTATACAATGATCAAGATGGATCAATTTAGAAACTTGTAAAAATTCTTAAGCAACGAATTTGTGAACCGAAGCAATCCAACCTGTAACTTCGTTGGTAACAATATTATAGTTTATGAGTCGGATATTAAGAGTGAATAGATAAAAAATTAAATTTCCTGACATTGGGGATTCAAAAGAAAAAGACAACGATCTCACAATTCTATTCCAAATTGCATGACTAAACGTTGTTTTCATTTTAAACTCAATTAGATTACAATTAAGTTACAAACGTTTCTGGTAAGTCCTCTTACATTTATTATGTTTATACTAATATATATAACTACCATAGTGGGCCTTATTTAATAATATAGTGGACCTATTCCACCTTACATTTAATGGCCTCCACTATTATCACTATGGGCCTTTCGATCCCCCTACTACCTCTCTAGCTACACTACATTCCATCCCCCTTATGAAAGTGTTGTCCTCAATGTTTGTTATGAGGGTGTACAATCATATACCAGGATCCCATGGATAAGTGTGGCCATAGTGTTGCAGTAGACTATAGAACCAAGGTCCCATGTAGAAATGAAAGCCACCATGTTGAAGTAGTCCAACTGACATTGTAAACCGGGGTCCCATGTCCAAGTGCTCATGTGAACTCCATGTGGAAGATATCGAAACACAATAATCAACTGAAAATGATGTTCCAAATACTAACACCTATCATGTGAACCCAAATAAGAAGATCCATACACATAGTGGGAAAGTGATGAAGTTGAATCTGGAAGGAAACATACCACTATAGAATATATAGGCTAGACATTGCGAGTCATAACTCGATCCTGATTGGTCACATTGATGTTCTCTACAGAAGGTGGAGTAGAGTCATTAAATAAAATATGAAAGTGTTTGTGATCCTAGAACTAAAAAATATCCATATACAAATCATCACAATCAGCCTCAAAATAAGACCAAGCATATGCTTCTTGATTATATTCATCCATAATATACCTCTCCTGCCTTGAAAGTGTGATCCATGTCTAGATGTCTTCTAACTTCCTTTGAAGTTTCGTGAGGAGTTGAAAGGGAGTATCCATTGGAAACACCACATATAATGTACCAACAGAAAACTATTAAAATAATCTATCCAATGGCACAAATATGCTACCAATCTAAGAATCCTATGACAAGTTATTAACTTTGTAGTCCCACCGTCATCATGAAAAACACAAAAAAATGTTTGATTTGAAATCAGCGATACCTTCACTTATAGAGATCCAATTCAAATGATTTTTTTTTTGAAATTGGGTGAAATTGTGAGAGGAAATCATATCTCTAATTATTTTGGGAAAATACAGTCCCAGTTTCTACAAAAATCGTAAAAATCGTGCAGTTGTCCGCAGAAAACCCTGAAAAAATTGCAGATTTTTAAATGTCAAAAAGATCACTTCCTGGAATTTGTTTCAAATGATTGTTTTTTTGAAATTGGTTGTTTTTCCAAGAGTAATATCTACAACTAGTTTCTACAATTTCTACACATAAATCTATAGAAATCATATGTAATGTTGAGGCCATGTTTTTCTTCTTCGAAAAATATGCAAAAGTAGAAAAAAAACATTGTCTCTTTTGTGGATGAAGAAAGTGCTATGATACCAATTGTTAAGTACCAAAGTTCTCATAATACAATCACCATGGAATATATAGAATAAAATATGAAAAAAACACACTTTATTATTATAGAAAACCCTTGAGGTAAGGAAACACCATACAATGGATCCTATTATGGAATGGATCCTCTCATGTTCCCTTACCTCTTAGAGGAGGAAACCTCCTAATGAACTACCACTACAAATACATATTTCTCAAGTCCAACAATTCCTTCAATTGTATTTTCAAGTCCTGCAATTCAGGTGTTGACATCTAATACGACGTTCTCACTATTGGTTTAGTTCCAGGCTTCAAGTCTATTGTAAACTCCAACTCTCTCTCGGGCAGTAAACCTGGTAACTCTTCTAGAAACATGTCTGCAAACTCTCACACTACATGAAGGTTTTCTAATCCTTTTGACTCACCCTTTTCATTTAGTGCTAAGATTGCATAAATATTTCACCCTTTATGCATACTCTTTTGTAGCTATAGGGAAGAAATAAATCTCAAGGAAACCCCCTGGTTCCTTCCTACAATCACTCTACTCTGTCCCAAATCATATGTTAAACTTAACCGTTTCTTCTTACAATTAAGTATCACATCATGTAATTCTAACCAATCCATACCAATCACTATGTAATAAGATACTAATATCATGACATAGAGATCTAACTTCATTACAAAATATCCCAAGTTAATGCTACAATCCATAACCTTTCCTCCAACCTTCCATTTGGCACCCGATGCCATTTCTACGTATTTGAACTCATCCTGCTCGACTGCCTTTAACTTAATTCTCTTTAACACTGCACTAGAAATAAATCTCTCTGTAGCACCTAGATCTATCAATATACTAAAATTTTGGTTGGCCATTGTACATGACGTCTCAAGCATAGTGGATTGGTGCTTGGAATGGCGGTTGTTCACCATTGCATGTATCCTCTGGGCCTTGCCCAAATATCCTACGGTAGTGGGTCCTGATGATCTAGTCACTATGGACTTATCAATTAGAGAGTGTCTCTGGTAATTTGTCTCTCCACATCTCCAACATCTAGTCTTTGGTCCAGTGCTCCTGTTCCCCAAAGTAGAAGTTGTTGGCATAACAACTTGTGATCCTAGTCTGTTCTGCTGAACAGGCCTAAAATACTACTGCAGATGACGTTGCTACTGCAGATGATGCTTCTACTGTAGATGACACTACTACTACTATGTTCCTTTGTAGTGAGTCATTTGTTGAGGATTTTTTCATCGTGGTATCATGAATGTAGATCCTTTGGGCGTATCTCGATGCCCTGGGATTTGTCTAGCTAGTTTATGATGCTTATGTGCTCCATGTGTCGCCTATCTAGTCGGTATAGAAGGAGTCTTTCCCTGACCCCCTATTCATCTCTTCCTTAGCTATGAGGTCCTTATGAACTGAATCGTGTAATGTATGAGGCATTAGGATCCTCACCTTCACACGAATGTTGAAGTGAAGGATGAACACAAACTTGTTTACCTTTAAATTATTCCTCTTCATATGTGGAGCATACCTAAGTAGCTCCATGAATATGGCCTCATACTCAAGCAATGTATGACCACCCTGTCATAAGTCATTGAACTCATTAAGTTGGTGCTCAATGAATTCCTCAGACAAGTACCTCTCCTGGAACCGTTCCTTGAACAAATCCCATGATGTGTATTCTACGACCATGTTTAGTTGAGATAGGAGCATCTTCCACCATAGAAGAGAACTCCCTATTATGAGGAAAATATCTCTATGCCTAGGGGAAAACCACAACAGACGGAAATGACTGTAGAAATAAACTTTATTATCAAGTATTCTATATAAACAAATATGATAGCAAGACAAGATACAAGGCCTACCTTGTCCAAAAATTTGATGAAATCCATCGTTGATCACTTGACCCAAAGAAATATACCTACAACTAGTCCCCAAAAACCAAGAAAAGCAAGCATATGGTGATAATATATGATGTTAGCACATTCAATAACATAATCCGTTAACATTCATAAAAAATACACCCATGGAATAATAATTCAAATATTTTCAAGATATCAATTGGATGAGAAAAGAGTATTTCTATTAAGATATAATCAGTAGAAGTGAATAAGTTATAGACTTTTGTGTCGGCATGGTTCGGAACCGAGAAATAATTTCCTTCCAGTTGGGCCTCCACCACTTCAATCCTCCACCAAATGCAAGATCATAGAAGAGAGACAATTAATTTATCAATCAATAAGGGAAGAGCATGGGGGATGAACATTGTGTTTAGACTTAAAGGATAAAGGGATGAAGACTCAATGTGAAGTGAAAAATTCCTCTAGAGTAACTTTTCTCTCAAATTTGAATTCTTTCTCCTCTTTTCCATAGCTCAGAATTGGCCCATTTATAGCCTTCAAGTGGAACTGAAGGGCCGAGTCAGAACGTTTCTAGTATATGGAAGGTCAAGGATCATTGATCTCTTATCGTGACATGGAAACCCAACACCATTTTTCAATTCTGGGAACATTTACCGATGTATGTGGGTTGTAATGGTGAAAATTGTGTATACACATGTTGTATAGTAGGCAAGGTGCATATATGTGCAAAAAATGTATTTTTATCTATGGGATTTGCAAAAAGGAATTAAAAGTTTGCATGAGCAAATGGAAGCAAACCTTTTGTGCAAGATTGCATGGGGTGAGGAAAATATTACTATAACAGATGCCCCCTAATGTTTTAGGTCATAGGAGTATCTGTGATGGCCGAAATACATTATAAAAACCCAGAAGTGGAGTAATGGGGAACCAACTTAAAGAACTAGTTGCTCATTACAATATGTACTGACTTTGCATACATGGTTGCCAATTTTGAATTACACTGCAGATCCATGTGAAAATATATCAAAAAAAATTTTGTGGCCATGAATAGGAAAATACAAATGTGGTTACATGACAAAGGTTGTCATAGTCATGAACAAGGGACAGTAGAACCAGTATCAAAATCGATCTAAAGATATATGTATACAATGGAGTACAATTTGATCTCCCATGATCACTGAAGTCACATAGGTACTAGAACAATGAAAAGGGAGAAACATCTCAGGAAATTTGTAGCCACATATTGATGTCTTCAAGTCTTCTACACAATCTGCCAAAGGTTCAAGTCCACATCATGTGAATAAAGGAGTTGAGTTCGAACACAATGAGACTTCATTTGACTACCATTCATTGAGGTATATCGTTAACAAATGTGAGATAGCCTACTGATGATGAAAGTAGGTATCAAGGAACTGAGTACATTCTTACAAGTGTGAATAAAGGAGGTAATGTTGAACACTTGAATAATCCATTGATCAGGAGACATATATGTATTCCCAACTGTCGATTGCGAGATAGCCTGCCACTAATGAATGAAGCCTCTAGGTACTCATTGGACTCTAGGTCTTGTTTCCAAAATAGACGAGATGAAGTCGATGGAAGGTGACCCACTGAAAGGAAAGAATTAAGGAATCTCTCATCATTCAACATGAGGTACAAAGCAAGAGCTTCATGATTTGGAGGAAATCAAATGAAGAACATGTTCACGAACCAATGACCCTGTGTGTCTTTCGCGTGTGTCGAGTGCAAGAGCTACACAAAAAATACCATTTGAATAACAACCAATAAGGAAAAATCTTGACAAAGGAGAGGAAACCACCAATGAGGATAATGGCATCTGAGACACTGCACAAATCCCAATGTGTGAATACATGTCTTGTCGTCGAACACAACGTAAATCACCTAGTCAATGACCAATGATGAAATGTCGATTGTTGGGTTCAAGGTTACCTACCAATGAGGAAAGTAGGACCAAGGTGTGTAATAGGACTACAACATCATGTGATTCTGAGACAAACTGAGGGTATGGACGACATGCAAAATAAAAAGTTATGAGGAATCGTCGACATAGATTGATAGACTTCCTTTGAACTAGAGCATGAGACATATGGAAGACTTTGGCAGCATATAATCAGTGATGAAACCATGAGATGTAGGAGGCATCAATAAATTTCTTCATAGGGATTGGAAGAGTAACTAGTCGAGGGAGAAAAGTCTTTGTAACAATCTCATCTTTCTAAGGCCATGCTAAACCCAAAATTCTGATGACAACTAGACTCAATAAAAATTTTCTATGTTCAAAGGCGACACGGTTGTTGCCAATATAAACTAATGCTCCCTTCCCACCCGTGTTTTTTTTTTTTTTCATTGTCAAATTAATTCTATGATATAGAGGAGGAAATGAGTGTTGCAAGTAAGAAAAACTAGTTTCAGTAGTGGAACATGCGTATGCTCAATGTAAGGAGGTGCATGCGGGAGATGGACACTCAAGGGAATGTTCCCTCCTGGGTATAGGGTGTTAAGTTGTGAAGGATAAAAATGAGGCTCTGCTTGGTTGAGGATGCTAAATTGTTGAGGAAAACGGTTTATAATGCAAAGAGAGAACCGACTATAGGCTCAATACTACAAGCAAGGGCTGAGATGCAATCACAAATTAATGCCAAAAAATGTCCTTTTTCATAATATTAGTCTACTTGGTGTGAAAAAGGGATAAACTTGTACCAAATAGACATCCTTTCAAATCCAATTTACGAGTGTGAAAGAGACAAGTTCACTCGACGATCTTTTAACTTTTTGAAAATGAGTCAGAAAAGAGCTTAAATAAAACTCGTGACCATTCAAGTCCAATTTAACGAGTGTTAAAGGAACAAATTCACTCGACAATCTTTTCGATTTTTAGACAAGTCGGAAAAGAGCTTAAATCAAACTCATTTGGTATTTTCTAGGAAACATGTCACGGGGGAGACCAAGGCTCCCATGCTAGACTTCTATGGGATGTCAGTATCTTACGAATAGCTAACACAATCTTGGGAAAACCCAAATCTCTCCAAGTCAAGGAGGATAAAATTCTAGTGGAGGTTATCGTCTCCGTGATATATCGGATAATGTCTCTTACTTGAAATGACATAGGCAGAGGAATTGGATACCCCACAAGACCATCCCAATCAAAGGGAACTTCTCTAGGACTTGAAGGGAGAGTACTCGGGGAGAGTAAAAATCTCTCTTTTTCAGAAGGTGCAGTATCATAAATGATAATGACATGGTATATAAGGTATAAAACTAGAAATAAAAGAGCGTGATCGACCAAAAATTGCATTCGCGTGACCACTTATTCAACCATTGGTCGAATAGGATGTGAGACAACAAGGTCAAGAGATGCATCATCCTCAAAAATAGGAGTGGTGTCGGTCGAAGATTGCATCGACATGACTACTGGTTGAATAGGATGTGAGACAAAAAGTTCAAGAGACGCATCAACCCCTAAAGGAAGAGGGGTGTCATCCAAAGATTGCATCGAAATGATCACCATATCAACCAAATAAGGTTGGGAAGTCAAAGACGACTTAGAACTTGAAGGTTGCCCAGTAAGGACCACGCTTTTGGTACCACAGTAGTAGCAGGGCACAAATGAGTAAGGTGATATCCTTTGCAAATCCTACAAAGGAACTTGGGTTACATCTTACACATCTAGGCTTATCAATCATATGAATTCGCCCAACATCATTTACAATGGCTGGTGACATGATCTCAGCATGACTAGAAGAAGCTGGATATTTATCTCCCACATTATATACAAAGGTTGGATATTTGACATCGATATGAATCGTAGAGACTAGAGCGATGCCCCCAACATGACTAGCAGTGGCTAGTTGTGGGTCTTGAACATGACTTGTAGAGGTCGTCGACTAATATCCAACATGACTTGCAGAGGTTGGTGATGGAGCTTCAGTATGTCTGGTAGTGACTGGAGTAATGGTGGTGGGTTGTGGTATTTGAAACCATGATCTTGGGAAATATTGGTTTTGAAATATTTTAGGCTAGGAAGGGTCATGGTTTACACTCTATCGTTGTCTGGAAATGTAGTATCCTCCACCTAATTGATCCATATAGGTTTGTACAAAAATCATCACTGAAGCAAATGTTTGCAACGAGACAAAAGTATGATAAGGATTATTCAAGTGAGGATATATGTTTCCCCCATGTGAAGGGTTTCCTTGAAGAGGGTAGCCTGAAACACAAAATCAATTCCCTACGTATGAAAGAATCAAATATATATGTGGACCCTCCATAGGAAAAATGTTTGTAGGCACAAGCATGGCAAATGAAGGATACATGAATGGGGTGTAATGAGTAATCACCCATTTGAGTATTGGCTCCTGAAAGAACATAGCTAGGATTGGATCTGTAAGAGGGGAGGTTCCAACCTCCCACAGTGAAATTTGGTTGAGTGGTATGGATCCTATCAAATGAATATTCATATGGTGGGGCCATGATGCCCCCGGAGCCAATGCTAGGATTCATATAAGTGGATCAGGGAGAGGATGGAAAGGATGAAGGCATATTTGGCATATCAACAGGAAAACTATTAGAGACCCAAGGCATGGGTTGAGTGTCATAATTCTTCATACCATTATGAAAAGAAGATGAATTCGTCCCCATGAAATGAGTGAACATCATGGGGGAGGTAGCGGTAGATGAGGGATCCAAAGGAACTCCACTATCCATGATAATGAAAACTCAGTATAAAATCCTAAGGCCAACTAGTAATCAAAGAGCACACCAAAAATAATCAAATGAACAATATGCACACAAACAGGATAAAGTGGTTGAAAGGTACCTCCCTCCCTAGAATAGGTATGTCTCGCCCAAGAGGGGCCTGAGACTCCCTGCTAAATATTAGAGGTATCAGAATCAATTATGAGGGCCCTTGTGGGATTAACAACTAGTCGCTCATATCCCCCCGGAGAGGTAATCCTCCATAAAGGTTGTGTGTTGTCCGACCCTTATCTGACCCAGGGTATCTGCAAAATAACCCCTGCAAGTAACCTATGTGGCACCTAAGTCAAGAAACTAAGAAACCACTGTATAACCGATGAATAGGCGAGCAATCGTAAGTAGGTTCCACCATATGAGTGGGGTATCAAAGCCCAAAAACTTGAAAGAACCACCTCTCATGGAAGTAAGGACACTAGCAAGATCCCCAAATAGGAATAGATCCCGACAAATGTCTCTGACGCTAAGAAGGTATCGAGGGGAAATCCCTTCAACCGACCTCACGCGACCTCATGATTAACTCTAGTGTAAGTGAAGCCTCTTGATATTACCGATTATACAATCAATTTCTCCACTCCCTTAGTCAGACACATATGTTGATTTAATAGCCTTGGAGAAGTTTACTCATAAAATCTTATTCCAAGGCACTAAATCCTAAGCTAGTTTGTACACCCTAGAAAATAAAATCCTTACTAATCAATTTTAAATTATAGCATTAATTTTAATGGCCGTGCTTACTCAAAATGTGCGGTATTGAAACTGGTGATGTTATGACTCAACAAGTAAAGTAAATATATATGAAACAATGCAAATTCCTAACTTCAATTTCCAATGAATGATATGCTTCGTAAAAATGAAACTCTCAATTCAGTTATGCAATTCTGAATAAAAATGCAATCTTTCTTTACATGCATTAAGATAAATGACAAAGACTCAAAAGATGAAAATGTCAATCAATGTAAAATGCTAATATTTTTGTATTTTCAATATAAGAAAAATAAAAATGCATGGACTGAACAATAGCTTGATATATAAAAACTCTATTATGTATAGAAAGAGACAACTCAAGTAAGATACCAAGGATCAAAACACCCAGCCCAATGTACAAGGAAAATAAAAAATAAAAGATGATGAGAAAGGAACCACCCAAAAATTCAACCAAAGACAGGTTTCCTGTCATCCCACGGGCACTTAACAGTCACTACAGAGACACAAGGAGACTAAGAAATCCTCAAAACCTACCCAACAACCACCAAACCCAACAAACAAGCAAAAGAGGTTGATGTAGGTGACTATTCAAAGGAAAAGCGCATGTGTATGCAACTTGTAGAAGGACAACACTCGTATAAACACGACTGTGAAGCAAAAACCAACGTATATGTGTCAAAAACACAGCTAGGCTAAGGAGAAGGATGAAAGACTCAGACCCAGAGTGAAAATATGTTGTCAAACAATGATAAGACAAGAAACATAATATGAACGAGAGAGATCTAAGGAGAAAAACACTCCAAACCCAGAAAAAAGAAGATTATATCCCCAGTATGGTCGTCAATTATGTTACGAGGAAAATCTCTCTATGGCTAGGGGCAAAGCACAATAGAAGAAAATGAATGCAGAAATCAACTATATTCTCAAGTATGTTATATAAACAAATATGCTAGCAAGACAAGATACAAGGCCTACCTCATCCAAACATTTTATGAAGTCCACAGTTAACCACTTAACCCAAAGAAATATACCTGCAGCTAGTCCTCAACAACCAAGAAAAGAAATCATGTGGTGATAATATACGATGTTATAAAAATCAATAGCATAATCCATTAACATTCATAACAAATACACCCATGGAATAATAATTCAGATATTTGCAAGATATCAATTGGACGAGAAAATAGTATTTCTATTAAGATATAATCAACATAAGTGAATAAGTTATAGACTTTCGTGTCGGCATGGTTCGGAACCGAGAAACTAAGTTCCTTCTAGCTGGGCCTCCACCACTTCAATCCTCCACCAAAGGAAATTTCATAGAAGAGAGACAATGAAGTCCTCAATCAATAAGGGAAGATCTTGGGGGATGACCACTGTGTTCAGACTTAAACGATAAAGGGATGCAGACTCAATGTGAAGTGAATAATTCCTCGAGAGTAACTTTTCTCTCAAAATTGAATTTTTTCTCCTCTTTTCCATAGCTCATAATTGGCCCATTTATAGCCTTCAAGTGGAATTGAAGGGCCGAGTCGGAATGTTTCTAGTATATGGAAGGCCAAGGATCATTGATCTCCTGTCGTGACATGGAAACCTGGCACCATTTTTCAATTTTGGGCACATTTCATGATGTATGCGGGCTGTAATGGTGAAACATGTGTATATGCATGTTGTATAGTAGGCATGGTGCATATACGTGGAAAAAATGAATTTTTATCTCTGGGATTTGAAAAAATGGATTAAAAGTCTACATGGGGAAATTGAAACAAGCCTTTTGTGCAAGATTGCATGGGGTGAGGAAAATATTGTTATAACACTCCCCTTCAGTTGAAAGACTACCATGCAGAATTTCATGTTGGAGGTGTAATCACGAAGTGCGAAATACATTGCCATATTCTCCAACCATGCCTCAGTGGCTGAGCCATCCATGGCACCCATAAACTCGTGAAACTTCACCTTCTCGAGTTCTTTGTGTATACTACTGCTACCAGATGGAGCGTGTTGTGAACCCTCATTGGGTATAGGCGCTCTTCACTCATCTCCATCCAGTCAATTAATCAAAGCCTCTAACATCCTCTAGAAGGATCTCATCATACCTACCACATCTCTCACAACAACCTTCTCCTGCTCAGTTATCTACTCATCTCCCTGGGGGTTAGACCCCTATGACATGGATACTATTGGAGGTGTCACACCTTTTCCTCTAGCACCATGTCATCTACTTCCCTTCCATCCTCTAACCATGATTACCTGCATGTACAATTTCAAAAATTTAATTAGTGAAATCATTTTAATCATTTATTTAACACAGTGGAAGGTGTAACGACCCATTGTCGCAGGGTTGAACCTACTCTGATACCATATGTAATGTCCCCTCTATCACGCCATCAAATTAAGTGAGTACAGTAATGCTAAATAAAAAAATTAAGACATCATTAGACAAGAATTACACAATATTAACATACTTCAACATTACACATTCTTTTAACATGTGCATCACAACATGACAATAATCAATCTATCATCGCTACAACTAATATAATAATTTCATCACTTAAAATAACTAGAAGTCTACCCGCCCAACCTACCTACAAGATTAGGACCTCCATGAAACATAATCAATGCTCAATTATAGGATTCATCCGATTGATTTTGACCATTTAAGGTCTCAGGACTCATGACTTTTCTGAGGAACAAGGAGGTATCTAATTCCCATAACCCATTCCTGTTCCAAAACAAGACTAACATCATCAACAATACTTCACCATAATTTCCTTAAGAGCATAGTATGGTCTTCTACAATTAAACAACCATTACAAAAATATTCCCGTGAAACAAGCAAGAACATCTTATAACTTTTATCTGAAGCACAACAAGAAATTTTTTCACTTAAAATGCATGTGATGAGATCACACATTAATTTCTCTGGTTATAATTTTACCAAACTTTTCACCCAATACACAACTAAACTTAACGGAAAAAGATTAATGTCGTCTCAAGTTTAACTCACAAATTCATTAATCATCATATCTGAATCACACCATCAACAAAATTCTAGATCTTAACTATGCAATCATAAACTGAGGAATAATACAATGATACCAAGTAAGCCAAACCTTATCATTCATAATATTTTTCATATATAATGCAATTTTAGTGCCCAACGAAATTCCTCTAAGATAGATAGGAATTCCTTACTTCTTCTTAAACAAAAACTAATTAATATAAGAGAGTGGTATCAAAATTTTGTTAACCCTTAAGTTTTAAAACTACCACCTTCAATATTCAAACATGTGAAGTTCTTCCTTAAAGGTTACCCAAGATGAAAATATGCATAGCCATTCTAAAATAGATCGTAATACTTAAAAAACTTTTTAGGATGGAAGGAAAATCAAGATATAATCAATAGATTTTCAATATTGGAGGGAAAATCAAGTTATAATCAATATTCCTTTCCCGGAAGCATCACATTCCAGGACAAAGGTCTTTGTGAAATCAGGAAGGGCCAGGACTGGAGTAATGCACACAGACATCTTCAAGGTTTGAAAATCTTGAGAAACTATTGGAGTCCAAGTGAAAGAATTCATTTTAAGGAGAGTAGTAAGAGGTATTGTAATCTTTCCATAATTCTTAACAAACTTGCGATAATAACCTATTAAACCCAGAAATCCACACAAGCATTTGAGAGTCTTTGGGTGAGTCCAATCTCGGATAGATTCAATCTTTTTAGGATCCACCTTGACACTGGCCTTGCTAATAAGATGACCCAAGTACTCGACTTTCGGGGTGCCAAAAGCACATTTAGATTGTTTGAGTAAAAGTTGGTGTTGAGAGAGTAGATATAGAACTTGATCCACATGAGCAAGATGGGTTGTCCAAGTTTTACTATAGATGAGGATATCATAAAAGAAAACTAATACAAAATGATGGAGAAAAGGATGGAAGACATGATTCATGAGGCTTTGGAAAGTGGAGGGAGCATTACACAAGCCAAAGGGCATGACCAAAAACTCATAGTGGTCCTCATGAGTTTTAACTGCAGTCTTAAGAATGTCTTCCTCTTTCATACGGATCTAGTGGTATCCAGAATGAAGATCAAGTTTAGTAAAGAACTGGGTGCTAGTCAATTCATCCAACAGGTCATCAATGAAAGGAATGGGAAATTTTTCTTTAATGGTGAGTTTTTTTAGGGCACGGAAGTCAGGACACATGTTCCAAGAACCTTATTTATTAAGGACCATGACCACAGGACAAGAGTAGGGGCTTGTACTAGGGAGGATAACACCTTCGTTGAGCAGTTCTTGAACAATTTTCTCAATTTCATTTTTTTGGGGAAAACGGGTGACGATAGTGACGAATATTGGGAGGAAGGATTCCTGGCACAAGGGGAATGGAATGATCATGAACACCAAAGGAAGGAGGGAGTCCCTAGGGAGTGGAAAAAACCACTTGATGTTTAGAGAGGATGGATTGGAGGTCCTGCGACACAGAGGGTGTCTCAGTTGCTTGTATGGAAGGGAGTTGGGCAATAATTCCAGAATGACCATTTTTGAGAAGATTTTCCATGCAATGGGAACTGATTATCTTAGAGGAACCAACGGTGAAGCCTTGGAACTTATATTGTTGGCCCTCCTGGTCGAATTTCATGGTTAATTCCTTGAAATCCATGAGAATTGGACCCAAAGTCCTTATCCATTCTGCACCCAACAAAATGTCACAACCGCCCATGTCGATAGAAAACATATGATATTTCAGGTGGTATTCACCAATTTGGAGACACACATTTTCACAATCCCCTCCACATTTCATGGACCCACCATTGGAAGTCATGATTTGAAAATTATTGACTACACAGATATAGAAATTAGTTTCTTGGTCAATGCGGCGATGAATGAAATTATGGGTTCTTCCATTATCAACAAGAATGATGACCTTCCTATGCTTAATGTAACCAATTAGCTTGAGGGTTTGGGGAGCAGAGAAGCCAGTTACAACATTTATGGAAATGATTAGTTCTACTTTGGGAGGGTCTGAGGTAGGGGTCATTTTAGTGGGTTCAGGTGACACAGACACAAGGGGAGCCTCAACATCCTCTTTCAAAAAATCCTCCGAGATGGCCATAAAAATATTTTGTTCCTTGCACTTGTGCCCAGGAAAATATTTGTCATCACAATTATAACAAAGGTGTTTGAGTTGGCGTTCAGCCATTTTGGCCCCGGTTAATTTATGGATCTTTAGTGAAGTAGAAGGAGGAGTGGGAGTGACTGGTTTAGTGCGAGGAATAAAGGAGGGTTTTTAGTTTTGAGAAGAGACAACATGTTGTGCTTCCTTATCTTTTTTAGTATCGTCCACCCAAATTTGCGACTAAGCCATAAAGACATGGGCATGAATCTCATCCTTGAGGCCACTGATAAAACATTCTTGGAAAAAAGCATCAGACATGCCCTCTATATGAAAATCCAGTCGCTCAAAAGAAGCTATAAACTCTTCCACTATTATATATTTTTTCAACTTTGTCAAACGACCTAAATGGTTGGTGTCAGTGTCAAAAAATTCATAAATCTCTGCCACAAAGTGTGTCCAAGCCACATACCCTTGGCGAACATTTTTTCTCCATTGCAACCATTGCCAACGTTCTTGATCTATATGGAGAACACCAAACCAGAGTTTTGCCAACTCATCTGTAATTCCATACAAAGAGAAATAATGTTCCATTTGAGTTACCCATCTAGTGGGATCCGAGCCATCAAATTTGGTCACATCCACACGTGGAAGGCATAGGTAACTCTAAAAGTGACGGGGATGAAAATTATGGGAATGAGAGGAAGTTTCACCTTCGGTATGCAAAGGTGGGTCAGATGAGGGAATACCTGCAGGGATATGTAGCTTGTCACAGATCATCGCAGTGACAGATTCAAGCTGGGTAGAAATTTCTTGGTTGAGGTCTTGTTTGAGCTCCTCGAATGTGGCGGTAATGGAGGAATGCATGTTTTTATTGATGATGGCAATATTTGCACCGAGATGTCTCATTTCTTGTTGGTTTTCTGTGAAATTATAGTGCAAGGTATTGAAGCAAGCTTCCAAGTCTTGGCTACGGGTATGGGCCATGATGAAGAGGGAACACGAAAAGGGGCGGGTGGGACCACAAAGAAAATGGGTTATGGGTGAAGTGTATCAAAAAAATCAGGGCGACGAGTTGGATCCAATGGGATAAATCCCAAATAAGGGTGTTGGAAGGGGGTTGGATCCAGGAGAAAAAGAATTTTTGCTGAAAATTGATAGGTATGACTGTGATAAGGGCGAAGAGAGAAATCCAATGGAATAGGTCTCAAATAATGGTGCCAACAAGATCTAGACTCGTTTTTTTTTTTTTTTTTATTCGTATGGAGTTATACTCCGATCTGAAGAATACTACAGTGATGAAATGCCCAAATGCTTAACAGGAAGAAATGTGTAGTAATTTCGCAACCGAATGCAAGAGACATAGTTGAGCAGAAATAGATCTTATCTATTTTGTTTTTGTTTCTGTCCCAAAGGTTAGTGTATTCAAGGGTTCTACAGACAAGGGTTTTCCCTGTGCTATAGTTGTCTAATATACTTGTGGGGTCCAACAGTAGTACTCAGCCCAATATCTCAGGGCACCAACTAAGGAGGCTAGACCTTGCCCTTAGCTATACTACCCGACTACCCAGTTACTAGAGAGTATCTTCTCGAGTGTTGTTCTCGGTGGCACTATAGAATTCAAGCGATCGATTGGTTTATCTAGGGAGGGCTTCAAGAGATCTAGGTCGATCTGTATACAGGTGTTTTCTAATGCGCTACCACTCGAAGGGGTACCAAGAGGGGTTACAAGGGTGGCCAACAAATGTGCACTTAATTACCACTTGTATTTCCTACTTGTATGAATCCCATACCATGGGTTTATGTGCGTAACGACAGATCTATGTAGCTTAAAGACGTCAGAATACGTCTCTACCTTGAAAAATAGAAATTTATGATCCGGATTATTTTCGGCACGAAATGGGAGTGGAGATATAATAAAGAATTGCACAAAGATATTGCGGATATCCAATAATATAACATAAATGTATTAGATATGAAACCATAAATGTAGAGATACAGTAATAGACGATTTCTATTAATGAAAGAAATGTACAGAGACTATAAAAATACAGAGTGGAAGACTCGCTAGAATGGTAGAAGCTTATCTCTGAGAAGAGATGTGACAACTACATGCATTCACAATAAGATGATTACAATGAGGCTCTGAAGTTCTTTTTACAATAAACAGGAAGTTCATAAACCATAACCCTAGGATATGAAGCACCAACAGTCATGTGGACCTCATTTGGGTAAGTCAGTACATCAACTTCCCAGGGTCGTAACTTTGGTATACTATCTTTGTTTGGCGCACATGATACATCATTAGCAAGATCTATCTGAGGACTACAATTTCTAACAACGAATATCAAGTTCATAACAGACTCATATTCGTCGGAGGTTAGATGCCCAAAAAAACGCCATTTAGGGCCTCAAAACGGCTCCAGTAGTTCAGGACCCCAAAAAAACTTCCAAAAATAGTAAATTGTGCTACAATTAAGGAAACTGAAAAAAATGAAAGAAACAATGGTGGTGGTCCAAGTGGAATAGGCAAGTGGCCACCAATATCCACCTAGATCAATCCTCCCTCCTTAGGAAGCAATGTTCTCCATTATGTTGAGTTCCTGGGGGAGAGAGGGAAGCATTTGTTGAATCTAAATCTTGGTGAGTTGCTTGCCTTGCTAGAGACGTCGCATTGCTCAGTTTGTGGAAGGATGTCACGACCCTGTTGTTGGAGGGGCTGAGTTTGTGCAACAAGTTGAGCTACATGAGAGGACTGTGTCTAGAAGGAATCTTTTCACTTGGTTGCAACCTTTTCGACCTGCTTCTGTTGGATAGAAGGTGCTTGGGGCAAGGTTATAGTGGTTGGAGTGTCATTGTGTTCACCTTTTGAATAGATTTTGAAGAAGTTGAATTTTGCGGTCTGAGATACTACCTTGTGGCACTATTTAGGTGGAATAATAGTCGAAACGACCTCTAGTATTATGTAGAGATGACCCCCCAAAGAAACAATGACACTACAGGGTTGAGACTCATAAACAACATGGCATTTCCACATATATGGCTACCCCAAGAGAAAATCATAGACATCTCGTGGGGAAACATCACATAATACCTCATCCTTGAAGGGTTGGATGCCGTATGACAATTGACACTGTTGGCTGACACGTAGATCTCGTCCTTGGCAAAGCCACCCGATGTTGTATGGATGTGGGTGTGGTTTGTCGACAATCCCAACTATGTGACGACCTCTGCTGAGATGAGATTCTTATGGTTTCCTCTTTCAAAAAAAAAATGTAGCGGGGTGCCATTCACCCACATCTATGAATGAAAAAGGCACTCCCCCTCTTCAGGATATGTTGGTTCTTTTGGTTGAACTTGTTGGGTATGTGTTATATTCTTTGCATGTGTGTGTGTGGGTGCATCTGACGATCCCTTCACCTAGATATCTTTTGTGTGCACTGGGCACTTTCCTAGGGGGGTCCCAGAGGGGGCAGGTATGCCCCCCCCTGGTTACACGCACCGTTCAGGGAAGCGCCCCAAAAATGTTTTTTTGGGCGGTTTTTTGCTATTTTTAGAATATTTGTAAATTAATCCTGGATTAAGGGATTAGGGTTTTGGTATCTACGGAATACCTAAAAACATTGTATATATTTTATGGCGAATGGTGAAATTCTATATAATGAAAATAAGAAAGGTTTTCCCGGTTGAGGGTTTCCGGTATAAAATCTTTGTGTACTCTATGTATGAGCCATTGATTAATTTTTGTATTGCTTAAGAATCTATATGCATTGCTTTATTTCACAGGTTTAAAAATTACATGTGGTATCAGAGCACGTTTTTGGCTTTAGAGGGATGCCTTTGTTGCTGAGGGTTTGGCTCAGTCTTGATAGATCAAGTTTATCTTGGGTCTGTGATAAACCTGGGTTTAGTGGGAGCTTTTGCAGTGGAGATTCGAGTAAATAAAGAGGAATGGCGAGCTCATCTAGAATCGAGATAGAGAAGTTCAACGGTAAAAACTTTGAGCTATGGAAGCTCAAGATGGAGGACCTTCTTGTAGACAAAGAATAATGGATCGTTGTGGATCCTGGTACACAGCCTACTGGTACACCATCTACAAGCACACAAGCTACTGGTACACAACCTACCAGTACACAAACTACTAGTACACCAATTACTGGTATGTCAAAGGAAGATTGGGACAAGTTGGACAGAAGAGCAAGGAGTACTATTCGACTCTGCCTGGTAGATTCAGTGTTGTTGAATGTCTCAAGAGAATCTACAACCAAGGAACTATGGGATAATTTAGGGAATTTGTATCAATCAAAGTCCCTGGTAAACAAGTTGTTTCTTCGAAAGAAGTTGTATCATCTTAGGATGGAGGATGGAGATTCTGTGACAGAACATATAAATGCCTTTAATACTCTAGTAAGTCAACTTGGATCTATTAATATTATGATTGTAGAAGAAGATAAGTGTATTACTTTGTTATGTTCTTTTCCAGACTCTTGGGATAATCTGGTTGTAGCAATAGGTAGTACCACTCATTCTACATTGAAGTATGAGGATGTAGTTGCATCCTTGGTATCTGAAGAGATGAGGCAAAAAATCATGGATGGTCACAACATAGATGATTTATTTGTAAGAGGGAATACCCAAGACAGGAACCCTGGTAAGCCTTCGGGATGGAGATCTAAATCTACAGGTATATCTAAGTCTCCAGGAAAATCTTTGAGGAAATGTTGGAAGTGTGGTAAAACATGGCATTATAAGAAAGATTGCAAGTCTAAGAAGGTTGAAAAACCAAAGGGATCTGATAGTACCTCTTCCACGGAGGTGAAAACCTCCACTAAAGAAGGAGG